>OY756938.1:31247128-31847128 GCA_963580275.1 Crataegus laevigata | reverse complement strand
GAGCCCAGGGCACATCAAAAGAACAAGCATTTTGACAGGCGCTTTAATATCATTAGAAGATATGCTGCCGAGGGGAAAGTCAACATTCTCAAAGTTGCTTCAGCCGATAACGTAGCAGAACCACTGACGAAGCCAATGTCTCAAGTCCAACTTGACCGTCATATGGAAAAGATGGGTATTAGATACATGGGAGGATGGCTTTGAGTGCAAGTGGGAGATTGTTGGAAGTATGCCCACAAAGCCACTCATTTGATGTAATAGCTTTTTGGAATACTTATTGTATTAAACTTATAAATGTTTAATAGAGGGCAAAGCTTATTGTTAATCACTGTTTATTGTATCTTGTGTTTAATCAATAAGGGAATCCAAGGAATGTATTTGATCTAAGAGATAAGTGATCTAAGTAAGTTAGATTTACGAGACCTTTCTCTTATGTTCATTCCTAAAACGTTCCTAGCCATAGGGTTGCCAATTGGGCATTGACAATCCGCTAAGGTTAGTATGTGTTATGTCGACTCAAGCGTGGATATGACAAGTCTCAAGTCATTTAGTGTTGGACACTAAGACAAACACATAGGTGCTTGAAAGAGTAATCGAGTACACTGAACTACGATCAAAAGGGAGTTCAAACATACATGTCATGTAAAGAACTCAAGGTTACAATATGCAAAGTAGTCCTTTGACCTGAGGCATCATTGATGTCTAATGGTTAGGTCCTTGGTCTTTGATCGTGTCAAATGGCGTTCCTTTGGAATGTCCACGGCATGGTTGGGGTCAAGCTATCTAGTCATGTAGACATATGAATGTACAACAAGGGATCTCTAACCTTATGGAAGGATAATACTCTAAGATATGATTCGAGAGTCTTTGGCCAAAGCATATGAATATGACTAAGGAAGTTTGTTCCAAATCTTATTCAAATGAATCATATAGAGAAGTATCACATTGGATAGTAGACATGAAACAAACTATCACTTAAACGATGTGATTAAGAGTATTGTATTAGAGAAGGACCGTATTGCATTGTAATTGTAACTGGATAGGTTCTCCAACTACTTCTACTTAGCTTGGGTAACCATGACATGCTGCTAGGTGTCACTCATGGTTTGTGGTAGCCCTAAAGATTGGCAAACACTAATCTTAAGGGAGAATTGAAATGTGATTTCAATTCACAATCGATAGTTAAGAGTAACATCGCCCACTGCCTCGCTAATTGGAACCTAATGGATCGTACACCGAGTAAAGATGAAAGTGAAGTAATTAAATGAAATGGATAAGCAATTAAATAGTTAATTGAAGAATGGTCAAAATTAATTAATTAGTTAATTAATTATACGAAACGTTCGTATTGGGCTTCTAAGTTAGTTTTGGGTTTCGGGGCCCAAAAGCGTTTTGGTCCACAAGGCCCATTATGTTTAAGTTGTATGACAACTAAAACAAAATGGGCAATTAGCCCAATAACAAAGACAAGGCCGGCCATAAGGGTGAGGGTAGGCAAACTTGTGTTATTTACAAGTTTGCCACTCACTAGAAATGAAGTATAAATAAAACATTATAGCTTTGTTTCATTTAGGGTTTTCTAATAGAAATTTGGGGAAAACATCTTCTCTCTATTTTTCTATAGGAGGCCGGCCACTTAGGGGGAAGACATCTAGCAATCTCTTCTTCCCTAAGTCATCCATTTTATCTTCACTAATTCATCTTTGGTGTAGAGACTTGGAGACATCAAATCTTTGGTGTTTTGGAGAACCAATCCTCAAAGAAGCAAGGAGGTGACTTGAAGGCCCTCCACTTGGGTGAATCCCTTGTGTAATCAAGGATGAGCTTCAAGGGTAAGATTCTCTAAATCCTTAATCTCTTTAATGTTGTTAAAGAGTCATGGTTCACCATCTACTAGGCTTTGAAAGTCATGGGTTTTATGAATTGATTTTGGATGCATGTTTAATTTAATTTGTTAATATTATGCATATGTATTCAAATGTTCTTTAATGTTCTTAACTAGGATATAAATTTTCCTTCAAGTGGTATCAGAGCCTAGGCCTAGTTTATGGTGAATCCTTTTGGGTTTTGTGATTTTTCATATTATGTGATTTATATGTTGTAAATGTTACAAGCTTTGTTCTTGCTTTGAATATAAATTTTGTTTGAAAATTTAGCATCTCAAATGTTGTAGATGTGATTCACAAAAGCATGAATATTGGAACTAAAAATGGTGCCAAAATATTTTTGGTATTTTCGGCCAAATTAAATGGGTGACTTTTTGGGTCCAAATTAGTCTTGTTAAAATGGTTTTAATGTGTTCTTTGGGACCCCTAAGTACCCTAGATTATTAACCCTCTTTTGAGTTGTAAAAAAAAAATTTGAGTTTTGGTAAGTGAAAACATTCATGGGGCTATTATGAGTTTTTATGAATGTTCTTCAATGTTCTTGAAGTTCTTGCCAAGAACAAAAAGGTTTTGAAGTTTTGATTCAAAAATTTTATGTTTTTCATAAAGTTTGGGTTTATTAAAAATAAGAGAAGACTTCAAGGTGAAGGAAACTAAATATCTTTGTTTTTGACAAAACAAATTTAATTTTAACAAATATCTCTTACACCAAATTTCCATCACCTTTATTTCTCTTACACCAAAAATCAACTCACAAAAACTTTTTAGAAATTTTTTTCAACCTTTGACCAAAGAGGCCGGCCACCCCCCAAGAGGGGTATTTTGGGGACTTTTGTGTAATTACATAAAGTTTTGATACTTTTGTGTATTTGCACTTTGGCCCAAAAGTTTTCGTATTTTAACGAAAAGGTCCAAAATCATTAAAGGACAAATTGTTTTGTTCCTTTAAGGAAGTTTTAGCAATTGTTAAAAATTTTGGGTTCTAGTTGTAATTACATGAAGTTGTGGACTTTTGTGTTTTTACAAAGTGACCCCAAAAGTTTTTTGTTTTTTGCATTATGGCCCAAATAGTTGTGGTCATTGTTTTTGGCCCAAAACAAAATGAGAACAAAAATGGTTTTGTCTCTTTAAATGAGAATTTGATTTTCATTTTATTTAGTTCCATTTAAATCAATTTTATGGATCCAAAAACCAATTGTTTAAAGATGCTTTCTTAGTTAATTTTGATTAATTAAGAAAAGGGGTGATTATGAACCAAGCCACGATAATTGAGCTATGTGATTGGCCGCTTAACATTATGAATGTATGGGTTTAATAGAGTAGATTTGAATGTAATTTGATTAATTCAATTTGTTGTAAAGGACATAAGTCCTCCAATGTGTTGTAAAAGGGCATAAGCCCTTCTCTTTATTTCATGTATTCCTATTTGTTTAATTGTATGCAAATTGGAATAGTTGGGTCCAACACCCAATAGGAAATAACGGTTTAATTAGATTAAACGCGTAATTAAAATCAACAAACAATCTACCTAAAACCCAAGGTCCAACACAAGGCTCGTGTTGGATCAAATCCATCGGTTCATAATCATCCTAAAACCTAAAACAACTATATAGTCCATATGAGGATGCAAGGCATTTGTTAGTAGTTCCATATAGTCTCGCTTGTTTCAACGAAACAGTGGGAGTATTATATGCTACTAATTCATATTAACTTGGACCAATAGTTGTGATAGGCCCATGTTCTTTTAATTTGATTAAAATGTTTTGATGTAGCCCAAAACTACTCCCTCAAAATAAATATTAAGTTGATAAGCGAGAGATGCTTTGAATGTCTCTTCGTAGGCCTTCCACCGTGGTGGACTCCATCGTTTGTGACTCCTACACCGGCTTCACCCTATCATGGGGAAGTTCAAAGTATGTGCTTACATTCAGGAAGAGTCCATATATACATACATGATGTGGTGAGGTAGGCAACAAGGATAGCCAACATCGTATCATCGTGAGGTTATTCTTGAACCCCTACACGAACTAAGCATGGTGGGAATAACTTAACTAAGTGCAATGTGCCAACATCGTATCATCGTGAGGCAACATTCTCTAGAGGCCAAACTAGATGGGTAATTACAAAACGTTGTAAATGAATAATGCGTTATTCTCTCATCATTATTTTTGCTAACCAACATCGTATCATCGTGAGGAGAGCTTGGTAATGGTGAGTCTCCCATAACCCACTAAGAGTTCAATATAACTCTCGGATTCTATGAGGGATGTGGAATTTGCCAAAAATAGTGGGTGGTACTATTTGATTCAAGACCCAATCAAATAGTTTATCAACAATCTAATGCGATTTATGTTATGTTATGTAGTGAACGACATGCCTAAAATTATACCCACCATTATACTTGACAAAAGGGGCCTTAGTGGCCAACGTTTCCTTGCTTGGTATCGCCATATTGAGAATGTCTCAAAGGTGAGAGACATATTGTATGTGCTTAAGCAATCCCCACCTCATATGCCTCCTAAGAAACTAGCTTCAAAGGAGGAGTGTCATGATTATGCTAGACACTATGAGGATGACTTACAAGCCAAATGCTTAATTCTCACTTCACTTAGTGAGGAACTTATGAAGTTACATAAGCACATGGACACTTCACGTGCCATGGTTGAAAGCTTGCATAAGATGCATGACATTGAGACTAGTAATGTACGATTCTCAAATGTTTGTAGTCTATTAGATGCCAAAATGGCAAAGGGGGCATCGGTCCATAAACATGGACAAAAGATGGAAAAGATCTTTCAAGATCTTGAAAGTTTAGGAACTTCCATCGATGGGAAAATGGCCCAAGATTTTTTCCTTGCATCTCTCTCGGATGATTTCACTAAGTTTATTGTAAACTACAAAGTGAATAGATTCAATCATACTTTTGAAGAGATGATTGACATGTGCTGTGAATTTGAAAAAGGTTTCAAAAGGGACAGTGGGAGTGAGAACGCAAATATAAGGAAAAGATTGCAAAAGAAGAAGGCAATAAAATCCAAAGGAACATGCTTTCATTGTGGAAAGGATGAACGATGGAAGAAGAAATACAGGGTGCGCATTGCGAGCCTTATGACACGAACTTTTGAAGAGACTATTTCTGTCATAGAGAGTGCTTTTACAGTAAGCTCCAGTTCCTGGATATTTGATTCAGGTGCTAGTCAACATATCTGTAATACGATGCAGGGACTAGTAGGGAACAAGAAACTGCGCAATGGGGAGATGGTTGTGCGTGTTGGGAACGGCGCTAAAATCTCTGCAAAAGCAATAGGCACCTATATGCTTAACCTACCCTCTGGGGAAGTCCTGGAACTTAAAAATTGTTTATATTTTCCTTCATGTATAAAGAATTTGATTTCTATCTCTAAGCTTTTACGAGATGGGCACTCAGTATTGTTTGACAAAATGAGTTGCACTTTATACTTGAACGGTCGTATTATCTCTTATGGTAATATGATAGAGGGACTTTTTCACCTAGAGACGAAAAGTGGGGTGCACTGTATTGAAAGCGGGAATACCTCAAAACCCAAAAGGGCTAGAGAAGAAGTTAACCAAGAAAAGATGTGGCATCTTAAACTTGGACATGTGAACCTTGAAAAGATTCGCAAGATGTCAAAGGACGGATACGTCCGCCCATTAGGTAATGACCAGATGGGTACTTGTGAATGCTGTTTGAAAGGGAAGATGACCAAATCTCCATTCACTGGGAAAGGAGAGCGTGCCACTGAAATTCTAGGGTTAATCCACACTGACGTATGTGGACCTATGTCTACTACGTCGAGAGGAGGTTTCTCCTACTATATCACATTCACCGACGATCACTCTCGGTTTGGCTATGTGTATCTTATGAAGTACAAGTCAGAATCCTTTGAAAGGTTCAAAGAATTCAAGAATGAAGTTGAGAAGCAAACTGGGAAACAGATAAAGATCCTAAGATCAGATCGAGGGGGTGAATATCTGAGTAATGAATTCCTAGATTATCTCAAAGAGTGTGGAATAATATCACAGTGGACTCCACCGGGAACTCCACAACTCAATGGAGTTTCTGAAAGGAGAAATCGAACCTTGATGAACATGGTTCGTTCTATGATGAGTTCCGCTGATCTGCCAGTAACATTCTGGGGATACGCTCTATACACAGCAGCTTACTTGCTTAATAGAGTACCTTCCAAATCAGTTTCACAAACGCCCTATGAGATATGGCATGGAAGAAAGCCAAGTCTTAATCACATTAAGATTTGGGGTTGTGAAGCATATGTCAAGAAGCTTGAAGCTACTAAGCTTGAAGCGAGATCAGTAAGGTGCTATTTTGTGGGATATCCTCGGGAAACTATGGGATATGAGTTCTACCATCCTGACGACCAGAAAGTCTTTGTCGCCAGAACTGCTAAGTTTCTAGAGGACGAATTCGTTCTCAAAAGAACTATAAGTAAAGAGATGGAAATTAATGAGATTAATGATGAACCACAAACAAGCACACGACATATTGACAACCCTGTTCCTGAACCCCTAGCTCCACGTAGATCTGAAAGGGTTAGTAAGCCACCTAGGAGGTATGGCTTAGATAATGACTTTGCAGAATTGTACCTTTTAGGTGACAATGACACAAAGGAGGACCCTAGGGACTACAAAGAAGCAATGTTCGACATTGATTCGAAGAAATGGCAAGAGGCCATGAAATCCGAAATGGATTCCATGTATCAAAATCAGGTCTGGACTCTTGTAGACCCTCCAGAAGGTATCGTACCTGTTGGAAACAAATGGGTCTTCAAGAGGAAGATAGGCGTTGATGGGAACGTGGAGACTTATAAGGCTAGACTTGTAGCCAAGGGTTACAGGCAACGAGAAGGGATTGACTATGAAGAAACTTTCTCTCCTGTAGCCATGATTAAGTCCATTCGAATTTTGCTTGCTATAGCTGCGTACCATGATTATGAAATCTGGCAAATGGACGTGAAGACGGCCTTTCTGAATGGCTACCTAGAGGAAGAGCTTTATATGGCTCAACCCGAAGGTTTCGTGTCCAAGTCTGAAAAGACTAAGGTATGCAAGCTTCTGAGGTCCATTTATGGACTTAAGCAAGCCTCCAGGAGCTGGAACATCCGTTTTGATACAGAAATCAAAACGTTTGATTTTACTCAAAACGAAGACGACAATTGTGTTTATCAAAAGGTTGTAGGGGATGCAGTTGTATTCCTGGTGTTATATGTAGATGACATATTAATGTTCGGGAATGACACTGCGGTACTTTCTTCTGTGAAAGTGTGGTTGTCCAAAACCTTCCACATGAAAGATTTAGGAGATGCATCTTATGTACTTGGGATAAAGCTCTATCGTGATAGAACCAGAAGACTGATTGCATTATCCCAATCAATGTACATTGATAAGGTGCTAAGTAGGTTCCAAATGGAACAATCTAAGAAAGGTTTTCTTCCTGTGAGACATGGAATTCACCTTTCTAAGTCCATGGGACCTAAGACTCCTGAAGAGATACGGCAAATGAATACTATTCCTTATGCTTCCGCCATAGGAAGTCTCATGTATGCCATGACATGTACAAGGCCTGATATCGCATATGCTGTGAGCATTACTAGTCGATATCAATCTAACCCAGGATCAGAACACTGGGCAGCTGTCAAGACAGTCCTTAAGTACTTAAGAAGAACTAAGGACATGTTCCTCGTTTATGGAGGAGCAACAGAGTTACGAGTGGAAGGCTATACAGACGCAGATTTCCAATCTGACGTCGATGATAGAAGTTCTAACTCCGGATATGTATTCACTCTGAATGGTGGGGCTGTCAGCTGGAAAAGCAAGAAGCAAAGTGTAATTGCTGATTCCACGACAGAGGCTGAATATGTCGCTGCAGCTGAAGCCGGCAAAGAAGCGTTCTGGATGAAGAAGTTCATCACTGAACTTGGAGTGGTTCCAACCATTACATCACCAGTAACTTTGTACTGTGATAATAGTGGGGCGATAGCTCAAGCCAAGGAGCCCAGGGCACATCAAAAGAACAAGCATTTTGACAGGCGCTTTAATATCATTAGAAGATATGCTGCCGAGGGGAAAGTCAACATTCTCAAAGTTGCTTCAGCCGATAACGTAGCAGAACCACTGACGAAGCCAATGTCTCAAGTCCAACTTGACCGTCATATGGAAAAGATGGGTATTAGATACATGGGAGGATGGCTTTGAGTGCAAGTGGGAGATTGTTGGAAGTATGCCCACAAAGCCACTCATTTGATGTAATAGCTTTTTGGAATACTTATTGTATTAAACTTATAAATGTTTAATAGAGGGCAAAGCTTATTGTTAATCACTGTTTATTGTATCTTGTGTTTAATCAATAAGGGAATCCAAGGAATGTATTTGATCTAAGAGATAAGTGATCTAAGTAAGTTAGATTTACGAGACCTTTCTCTTATGTTCATTCCTAAAACGTTCCTAGCCATAGGGTTGCCAATTGGGCATTGACAATCCGCTAAGGTTAGTATGTGTTATGTCGACTCAAGCGTGGATATGACAAGTCTCAAGTCATTTAGTGTTGGACACTAAGACAAAAACATAGGTGCTTGAAAGAGTAATCGAGTACACTGAACTACGATCAAAAGGGAGTTCAAACATACATGTCATGTAAAGAACTCAAGGTTACAATATGCAAAGTAGTCCTTTGACCTGAGGCATCATTGATGTCTAATGGTTAGGTCCTTGGTCTTTGATCGTGTCAAATGGCGTTCCTTTGGAATGTCCACGGCATGGTTGGGGTCAAGCTATCTAGTCATGTAGACATATGAATGTACAACAAGGGATCTCTAACCTTATGGAAGGATAATACTCTAAGATATGATTCGAGAGTCTTTGGCCAAAGCATATGAATATGACTAAGGAAGTTTGTTCCAAATCTTATTCAAATGAATCATATAGAGAAGTATCACATTGGATAGTAGACATGAAACAAACTATCACTTAAACGATGTGATTAAGAGTATTGTATTAGAGAATGACCGTATTGCATTGTAATTGTAACTGGATAGGTTCTCCAACTACTTCTACTTAGCTTGGGTAACCATGACATGCTGCTAGGTGTCACTCATGGTTTGTGGTAGCCCTAAAGATTGGCAAACACTAATCTTAAGGGAGAATTGAAATGTGATTTCAATTCACAATCGATAGTTAAGAGTAACATCGCCCACTGCCTCGCTAATTGGAACCTAATGGATCGTACACCGAGTAAAGATGAAAGTGAAGTAATTAAATGAAATGGATAAGCAATTAAATAGTTAATTGAAGAATGGTCAAAATTAATTAATTAGTTAATTAATTATACGAAACGTTCGTATTGGGCTTCTAAGTTAGTTTTGGGTTTCGGGGCCCAAAAGCGTTTTGGTCCACAAGGCCCATTATGTTTAAGTTGTATGACAACTAAAACAAAATGGGCAATTAGCCCAATAACAAAGACAAGGCCGGCCATAAGGGTGAGGGTAGGCAAACTTGTGTTATTTACAAGTTTGCCACTCACTAGAAATGAAGTATAAATAAAACATTATAGCTTTGTTTCATTTAGGGTTTTCTAATAGAAATTTGGGGAAAACATCTTCTCTCTATTTTTCTATAGGAGGCCGGCCACTTAGGGGGAAGACATCTAGCAATCTCTTCTTCCCTAAGTCATCCATTTTATCTTCACTAATTCATCTTTGGTGTAGAGACTTGGAGACATCAAATCTTTGGTGTTTTGGAGAACCAATCCTCAAAGAAGCAAGGAGGTGACTTGAAGGCCCTCCACTTGGGTGAATCCCTTGTGTAATCAAGGATGAGCTTCAAGGGTAAGATTCTCTAAATCCTTAATCTCTTTAATGTTGTTAAAGAGTCATGGTTCACCATCTACTAGGCTTTGAAAGTCATGGGTTTTATGAATTGATTTTGGATGCATGTTTAATTTAATTTGTTAATATTATGCATATGTATTCAAAAGTTCTTTAATGTTCTTAACTAGGATATAAATTTTCCTTCAAATCCCTCCTAATCCCCGGCCTAGAACGATACCCTACTTACATCTATACTACAATTGTCAAAAAGAGGGTTAAATTTGTGCGGGTTTAAAATCCCGTCATAAATGGTGACTGTGGTTAAGTGTATGCTTAAGGATATTGATGGCCAAAATCTGTGCAAGTAATGATTTTTCACATGTGCATTGGAAATCCCTGAGGTAACGTTGGAAGGTTTAGATTGTGTCTTGTTTCTTTTTGTTTCTTTGTTTTGCTAGAGGACTAGCAAAAGTTAAGTGTGGGGGAGTTTGATAGGAACATATTTATGTGACTTTATTAGTTTGTTTCCTTGCATTTACTTAATTAGTTTCATCTTATTAGAATGTTTTAAGCTATTTTTGTGTGTTTATAGGTTTTAATAACAAAGTTAGCAAAGAAGTGCATTTTGGTGCAATTTGGAGCTATTTTGGGGTGGAATGGATTGCATGCATGAGGAGCATAAAGGATGGACGTTTTGGTGCATGAAAGGGCTTCAAACACATGCTAAAATCTGATCAAAATGAAGAAGATATCTTGCAAAGACCAAGCATGTGTGTTGCTAGCTGTTTTAATCATGAAAACACAAGTGTGCAAGTTGTTTTTGCAAGGAAACCCCACGGCATGGATGGGTAATCATGTTTTGCAAGTGTGCTAGCTTATTTAATCATGAAATACAAGTGTGCTAGCTGTTTTGCAAGTGTACTAGCTAATTCATCATGAGAAGACCAAGAGGGACCAAAGGCATGGACCAAGGAGAATGAATGCAAGTTGTTTCATCATGAAATTTCTGCAAAGATGCATGTGTGCTAGCTGTTTTTTATGATTAATTCTTGCTTTGTATTGTTTATTAAAACAACTTGTGTGGTTCTTTACTTTTGAGCACCTATAAATAGGCCTTCTTGCAAGGCTTAAAATTCACCAATTCATACAATAACTTCCTTCTACACATCCATTCATTCTCTCAAAAAACAGCCGCACCTATTCCCTAAAACCCTCCACAAAAATCTGCCCATAAACACCATTGCCACACCCCTACCTACCCATCCTAAACACCACCATACATCCCCCTATCCATTCCTCCATACAACCAAACCTTCAACCCACAACCACCCATTGTGCCGTAGCAAAGGAAGGGAAGGAAAGTGCTTGGACGTGCTTGCCACTCAACGAGGATCGTTGGAGCGTTTAGGTGTTTTCTTTCTTTTATTTTCAATGTATAAATCTATTTACCTTTGTTTTACGATTATGAGGAACTAAACCCCCCTTTTGCTAGGGGGGTTCAAAGCCATGATTACATTTGCATTATGAATTAATTACTTTTGGTTGTGCTTTAATAATTTTTTATTTCAATTCGCTTAACTATTTGATTGATAACTTATTTGTGTATGTTAATTAAGAGTGCACGCTTAGTTTTCATGCATAAGTTTGATGCTAGAATATAAGGAAATTTCACCTAATCGTTATGAACTTATATTCATGAGTAGTGAAGGTTACTATCCACAATCGTGTTAAGTGAATTCTTGGCAAGAGTATCATGCTTTTCATAGTTACGAATGCCTCATCAATACTTATAGTTCTCACGAATCTTAATGATCTTTGATTGTATCTTTATTGTGCTTTTCACGTATGGAACTTTGAAGAATGTTTTGAATTGTTATATGCGCTTTCCTATTCAATTCATTAACTTAAGGAGAACTTGAAGGTTAAAAAAGTGCTATCACGGTTAACCCGGAGTATTGAGTTTCATAAGTTATCGAAAGAACAACTAAAAATTGGTTTATGTACAAGTGTATCATGTGTGGAGGAGAACCCTCTAGCTAATCCATCATCCATTCAAACAACCATATTTTGTGTCTAAATTTGTCAAGTTTATAATTTGTTTATTTTCAAGTTATTCTCATCAAAACCCAATCCCCATTTTACAATTTATGTCCTTTGATTTGAATCTACTTTATTTGATTTCTTTTGAGTTCTTTGAGTTAATTTAGTTTAGAGTTGGTTAATTTTCATAATTTGAATCTTTTAAATTCAATTCACGTCCTAAAACAACCCTAGAATTTGTTTTAGTTTTATTTTGAGTTATTCTAGTTTAGTTGGAATCATTTGAATCTAGTGAAGTGTTTTGATTTTAGATTTGTGTTTTTAAAGTTTTATTTAGTGTTTCTAAGTTTATTTCATATAGATTAGCAATCCCTCCTAATCCCCGGTTTAGAACGATCCCTACTTGCATATATACTACAATTGTCAACAAGAGGGTTTAATTTGTGTGTTTGCATAATCATCACACCAAATTTTGGCGCCGTTGCCGGGGATTAGCAACTTTGCTAATCCCTTATTTCTTTTTCGTATGTTTTAATTTAGTTACTAACTTTGCTTTGTTCTTCTTGTTTCATAGGTACTAGTGTATGACTCGAAATTCTCATCAAGTTCATAAGCATATCTCTGACTTTGACAACGACTTTGAGCGAACCTTGAGAAGGAAAAAGAAACAGCAAGAAGCTCAACCATCCAATCCTGAACCTAAGCTTGAGGAAAACGAAGTAGAAGAGGAAAAGGAGCCTTAGGCTCAAGGAGTTGAGCAACCACAAGTCATGGCGGTGGATAACCGAACAATCAAGGAGCTCTCAGCTTCAGGATTGGACAACACCGCACCCCTATGCATTCAATACCCTAGGGCTGCCCAGGACAAGAGCGACGAGTTTGAATTGAAATCAAGCTTGCTGCACCACATCCCTAAATTCCATGGGTTGTCCATGGAAGATCCAAACAAGCACTTGAAGGAGTTCGAAGTGGTGTGTTCAAGCATGACCCCAATCAACGTCGATGGAAACATTTTGAAGATGAAAGCCTTTCCATTCTCTCTTCTAGAAAAGGCTAAAGATTGGTTGTACGAATTAGCCCCTGGAACTGTCACTTCTTGGGAAAGTATGAAGCGGGCGTTCTTGGAGAAATTTTTCCCTACTTCAAGAGTCATTCTCTTGAGGAAGAAAATTAGTGGCATACAACAAAGCCAAGGTGAGTCCTTTCCAGCATACTATGAACGTTTTAAAAGTCTTGTTGCTTCTTGTCCGTAACACCAAATGAAGGAAGAGCTTCTCCTTCAATACTTCTATGAAGGCCTTCTTCCGATCGAAAGGCAAATGCTAGATGCTTCAGCAGGAGATGCATTGGTGGACAAAACACCCATGGCAGCCAAGACACTCATTGCAAACCGTGCATTGAATGCACAAAAATATGAAGGAATTGGCCAAAGGGACATGCCACGGCAACAAGTTCATGAGGTAAGCTCTCCATCCGACATTCAATCCCAATTAGCTAATCTTACTTCCATTGTGTCACAGATGACCGAGGGGATGAAAGTGCAAGGACCTACTGTTTGTGGCGTGTGTTCCATCCAAGGACACTCATCTGAAAAGTGTCCTCAATTGATTGAAAATGGTGGATGGGAGAGCGCTAATGCCATTGGATTCCAAGGTCAAAATCAGCCCCGAAACGATCCATATTCAAACACGTCCAACCCAGGTTAGAAAGACCACCCAAACTTCAAATGGAGGGAGTCCCAACAACCCCAACAACAAAGGGGCTTTAGGCAGCAACCTTCGGGGTTCTACACCAAGCCGTACGCCTCAAATCAAGTCCAACAACAACCTACCCAAAACACTTCAGGTAATTCTCTCGATAATGATACACTTCTTAATTGCTAACCAATTTGTCTCAGAGGCAAGAGAATCAAACCAAGGTCATGCAAAACCAAAACAAAAGGGTAGATCAATTGGAGAAGCAAATTGGACAAATTGCAGAGTTTGTAGGGCAATTTAGAGACTAAGGGAAGCTTCTAAGTTCAACCATTGCAAATCCAAATGGTGGCTTCGAATCTGCCAAGGCCATCATGCTAAGAAGTGGCAAAGAAGTTGGGGCAGGTAGGCATCATCAAAAACAGGTCATAAGGAGGATGAAATGATGCAAATTGTAGAGGATGAAGAAGCAAAGGCCACGGCAAAGGGATCCAAAACCTTGCCGCAGCCACCTAAGTCCCCTAAGCCATCCATGTTGTCCATCACAGGTAAGGGAGTTTCAAATTCTATTATTTCTAACGTCGTTCCTCTAAATGTGCCCTTTCCTCGCAGGTTCATGCAATCGAAGAAGGAGGAAGCTGAGAAGGACATTCTTGAGACGTTTAGAAAGGTGCAAGTCAATATCCCTCTCCTTGATGCAATTAAGCAAGTTCCAAGGTACGCCAAGTTTTTGAAGGAACTATGCACAACAAAGAGGAAGATTTCGAACAAGGAGGTTGTCCAGGTAAGTGAGAATGTCTCCGCTGTTTTACAAAGGAAATTACCCCCTAAATGCAAAGATCCGGGTAGTTTTACGATTCCTTGTGTTATTAGCAATACTAAATTCGAACATGCCATGCTAGACTTAGGTGCATCAATTAATGTAATGCCATACTCAATCTATGCATCTATGAACTTAGGGGAACTAAAAAAAGATGGTGTAATCATTCAATTAGCCGATCGCTCTAACGCCTATTCAAAAGGAGTTTTGGAAGATGTTTTAGTGCAGGTGGATCATTTAGTATTCCCGGCTGATTTCTACATTCTAGAGATGGATAAATCAGTCCATACTACACCATTGCCAATCTTGCTTGGGCGACCATTCATGAAAACAGCCCGGACAAAGATCGATGTGTTCAAAGGGACATTGTCAATGGAATTTGATGGGGAAGTTATTGATTTTAATATTTCTGAAGCCATGAAATATCCTATTGATGATCATTCGTGTTTTTCTATTGATATTTTGGAATCTTTGGCGCAGGAATTTCTTGACTCATTGGATCGAGATGCCCTTGAAACAACCATCGTTCAAGGAATAAAAAGCACAACCCAAACCCCAGAAATTGTGCAAGGGCACGGCAACAACATGGAGGAAGCTTTTGCCGTGGGTTTTAGTGAAGAAATTGAGGAGATGGTGGCTGCACTTGAGTCATCCCCACCTTGCATTGGTAAGTCTTCAATCCCAATGTCAATTCCCGTTTCTACTAACAAGATGTTACCTTCAGTGGTGCAGGCACCTACGCTAGAGCTTAAACCATTGCCCAACCATTTGAAGTATGTCTTTTTGGGAGAAAAAGAAATGTTGCCCATCATTGTTTCATCATCACTCACAGAATTGGAGGAAGAAAAACTTATTCAAGTGTTAAAAGATCATAAAACTGCCATTGGATGGACCCTAGCTGACATCAAGGGAATTAGCCCTACTACATGCATGCATCGCATACATCTTAAGGAAGGGGCTAAACTAACTTGAGAGGCTCAACGCCGTCTCAACCCTCCGATGATGGACGTTATGAAAAAAGAAATTATCAAGCTCCTTGATTGTGGGGTCATCTATCCAATCTCAGATAGCTGATGGGTTTCACCAATTCAAGTCGTTCCGAAGAAGTCAGGAGTTACTGAGAATGAAGAAAACGAACTTGTGCCTACCCGAATCCAAACAGGCTAGAGAGTGTGCATCGACTACAGGAAGCTCAACGCCACCACGAGGAATGACCATTTCCCCTTGCCATTCATTGACCAAATGCTCGAGAGGTTAGCAAGTCATTCATTTTACTATTTTCTTGATGGATATTCTGGGTATAACCAAATTGTCATAGCTCCGGACGACCAAGAAAAGACCACTTTTACTTGTCCGTTTGGCACCTTTGCATATCGCCGTATGCCATTCGGTTTGTGCAATACTCCAGCAACTTTTCAACGATGCATGGTAAGTATATTTTTCAGATTTTGTTAAAAAAATTATTGAGGTTTTCATGGACGATTTCAATGTTTTTGGTGATTCGTTTGACGGTTGCTTAAATAATCTCAGTTTGATCTTAAAACGATGCATGGATACGAACCTTGTTTTAAATTGGGAGAAATGCCACTTTATGGTTAAACAAGGCATTGTTTTAGGTCACATCATTTCAGAAAGGGGAATTGAGGTTGATAAGTCAAAAATAGATCTTGTGCGCTACTTACCCTCTCCCACTTCGGTGAGAGAGATTCGTTATTTTCTTGGTCATGCAGGATTCTATAGGCGATTCATCAAGGACTTCTCGAAGATTTCTACCCCCCTTTGCCGTCTCCTACAGAAGGATGTACCCTTTAAGTTTGACGAGGAATGCGAAAATGCCTTTAAACACCTCAAGGAGATGCTTACTTCGGCCCTCATCATTGTACCACCAGATTGGAGCCTTCTTTTCGAGCTAATGTGCAATGCATCAGATTATGCAATTGGAGCTGTTTTGGGATAAAGAAAAGACAAGAGGCCTCACGTCATCTACTATGCCTCAAGGACCTTGAATGACGCCCAGTTGAACTACTCCACTACGGAAAAAGAACTTCTTGCTGTAGTTTTTGCTTTAGATAAATTTTGTTCATATTTAATTGGTAGTAAAGTGATTGTTTACACTGATCATGCAGCATTGAAGTACTTGCTCACAAAAAAGGAGGCCAAGCCAAGGCGTATTCGATGGATGCTGCTGCTTTAAGAGTTCGACATCGAAATTCGGGACAAGAAAGGCAGTGAAAACGTGGTGGCTGACCATCTAAGTCATTTGGTGCATAACGAGGAGCAATTACCCATCCCAGAAGCATTCCCAGATGAGCAGTTGATGTTCATGGAGGTAAGTGAGCCATGGTATGCTGATTTGGTTAATTTTTTAGTGTCTAAGCAAGTCCCAAGCACCCTAAACAAAAACCAATGTGAAAAATTGAAAAAAGATGCTAGGTTTTATGTTTGGGATGACCCATACTTGTGGAAGTATTGCCCGGATCAGATTATACGTAGGTGTGTGCATAATTCGGAGTTTAACTCAATTTTAAGTTTCTGTCACACTTATGCATGTGGAGGACACTTTTACACACAATGCACAACCCTTAAAGTGTTAGAATGTGGATTTTATTGGCCTACGATATTTAAGGATGCTAGGACGTTTTGTGTTACTTGTGATCGTTGCCAACGAATGGGCAATATAGGTGCAAGGGACTAAATGCCGCAGACCCCTATCTTTACTGTCGAAATTTTTGATGTTTCATGGGTCCTTTTCCTTCATCTCATGGTTTTAATTATATTTTACTTGCGGTTGATTATGTCTCGAAATGGGTGGAAGCAAAAGCCACCCGAACTAATGATTCTAAAGTTATCGCAGATTTTGTTAGAACTAACATATTTGCAAGGTTTGGCATGCCGCGAGTACTTATCAGTGATGGGGGATCCCACTTTTGCAATAGAACTATCGAGGCGCTACTCAAGAAGTACAACGTTAAGCATAAGGTTTCAACACCTTATCATCCTCAAACGAGTGGGCAAACAGAGGTTTCAAATCGTGAGATCAAGCAGATTTTAGATAAGACAGTTGGGCCAACGAGGAAGGATTGGAGCTTGCGCTTGAATGATGCACTGTGGGCGTATCACACGGCCTACAAAACACCCATTGGCATGTCCCCATTTCGACTCATCTATGGAAAACCATGCCATTTTCCCATTGAGCCAGAGCATAAAGCACATTAGGCCGTTAAGGCCTTCAATATGGACATAGATGCCACTGGAGTTCATAGGAAGCTTCAATTGAACGAGCTTGAGGAAATTAGGAATGAAGCTTACGAGAACGCTCGAATCTATAAGGAGAAGATGAAAGCCTTTCATGACAAGATGATTCGAACCAAAACGTTTTCAAATGGGCAGAAAGTTCTACTTTTCAATTCCCGTCTTCGATTATTCCCAGGTAAGTTACGTTCTAGATTGATTGGACCGTTTGTTATTACTGATATTTTTCCTCATGGTGCAGTTCAAATCCAGAGTTTGAAGACAGGGCAAGAAATCAAGGTAAACGGACATCGTTTGAAGCCCTACTATGACAATTTCGTTGAGCACATTGTGGAGGACATACCCATCCATGCCGCGGGGTCTAATAAAGCCTAATTGGAAGATTCGTCCGACTGTACAACGTTAAAGCAAGCGCCTCTTAGGAGGCAACCCAAGCTTTCAAAGAAGGGAGACTTTGGAATTGCTCACCAAATTAGATTTGCATTCCTAAACCCTTCTCTTTACTGCATTTATCTTGCCTTGCTTAGTTCTTTAGTTGTTTGTGTGAATCTATGTTTAAAACATTGAGGGCAATGTTTAGTTTAAGTGTGGGGGAGGGTAAACAAAGTCTTTTTACATTGATTTACATATTTTACATTGCTTTAAAATAAAATAAAAGAAAAAACAAAATAAAATCAAATAAAATAAAAATAAAAGCAAGAATATTTTACAATAATGTGTAAACTAATAGCATTCATTGGTCAGTTGGTGCCTCAGCAGTCGACGGAGCTCCAGAAAGACGAAGCGCCAGAGTTTGATCTTTCGGAGCCTCAACACTAGATGACGAAGGCAGAAGATGCCTCTGTAGTAACGCCACAAACCTTTGATGATCACTCTGAATTCGCACTTCAGACTCCTGCAGCTGGTCAAGCTTCCTCTTCATACTTGTTGAGTAACTAGTTGCGAGCATTTGTAACTCCTTATTCTTATGCCTGAGTCCTCTGACCTCTTGCCAAAGACTAGCCACCTCAGCCATCAAAGAATCAACCTAACGAGATCGTGCAAGAAGGCGTTGGCCCATGTTTGAGACTAAGCCTGCACACTGGACGCTGAGCGCCAGAGAGTCCTGAACAGCGAGCTTGTCGGACTGCTTGGAAAGCAACCTATTGTCTCTTGGAGTAAGAAGGTTTCTAGCAACCACGGTAACAGTTATATCGTTCTTCATCATAGAGTCCCCAACTGTAAGAGGACCGTTGGGGGATATGAAGGACGGATGCCAAATGTTGTTTGGAGAAGACAAGTCATCATCTTCCCCGACATTCAAGTTAAGGCGACGATCAAAGACATTTTTCGAAGGTGTTGAGAAAGAAGAGATCGGACAGATTAAGATTTCAGAAGTGCAAGAAGGGAGTTTTTACATGAGGTAATTCAAGTGTGCTGTGGAACAAAATTAGTGTCTCTATAAAAAGAAGAAATCGAAGAGGCACTACTCAAAAATCGAAGAGGCGCCTGCTCGCAAATCAAAGAGGCGTCTGCTCGTAAATCGAAAGGACGCTCCTCTCTCAAAAGCCGGGCTTGCTCAAAAACCACGAGCCGACCCCCGGATTTCAAAAGATCAACTTTTCCAGACTTGTCGTCACCTGTCACATGCACCCTCAGCTTTGTGGGAATTACGGATAACTTTGTCAGAAAGCGCGTAAACCTTACTATTCAATCATCCACCGGCTGCCGACAAGAGTAAGAGAATAGTACCGGTTGTGAAGAAATTCCTATAAGTGTCTACCTTCGCCCTCTATAGCAAAGACAAACTTACTCAACACTTCTTCATCTCCGAGAATGTATTCCCAAAGAAACCTCTCGAGTTACTCAGTGTTCCTCATCCCCTGGAGTACCTCTGCAAACAAGTCATCAAGAGCAAAAGTATTTCATATCATGAAGGTTAAAAGCAAAAGTATCTCATATCATGTTTTCTCTTCACCTTCATCTGAAGAACATGAAGAAAGAGAGATCATGATTGCTTACCTAGTCTTGCTCTCGAGTACTCATCTTCGAGCCCCTCCAGCCCAATTCAAAAATAAACCTATGGAGAGATACTTCTTCAAAAGCAAAAGTATCTGAGTTGCATCGAAGAGCAGAATGAGTCTAAGTTGATCCAAGAACTCGAGAAGATGCCACACCTGGATGGAGACCTGATTACTTGAAGCATATGGAGACAAAGTGCTGATTCATCCTCAACTAAGCTGAGGATCACTTGCAAGTAAAAAGCTCCCCAACCCAGTTCAAGAATCAACCAGTGGAAAGATACTTCTTCGAAAGCTATGGAAAGTCCCATCCAGTTCAAGATCAAAACTGTGGAAAATCAACAAGCACGACCAAAGATCATCTACCACATTAAGCTAAGTTGTTTCTCACTGTTTCTAAGTGTTTTTAAGCTGTTTTGGTGTGTTTTATTGTGTTTTGAGGTAATCATACGAAAATGACATAAAAATTTGAAAACGTTTTGAAAAATACCAAAAAGAGTTGTTTTAGAGTCATTTTGGTGTATTTGTGTCTTAGGTACCTTCCAACACAATGATGAGGATTCGGTTTTTAATTGCATAACTGTTAAAGAAAGTTACAAGCATGGATTGAAGTTTGATATGCTCTTGTCCTATACTTAGTTGTAGTTGTTGTTTATGAACTCACATTTGATTACAAAGTGGATAAAATAAGTTTTCATAACATGCTTGAAGGAAAGAACTCATATAAACGCTACATCCTTGTGATACTCGAGCCTTTACTTTCTTTGGAGAGTTATAATCTGTGAGTTCTTGTTTTCTAAAGTCGTTTTATGATCTCATTATTCTTTGATTGGTTGCTATTTAGAATGCATTTTGATAGAACTAAATGCTAGAACTTGTTTCCGTTTCATTCAAAGCATGACATTGAATTGCATAACACATATCAAGATGAAGTGGTGTATTCTCCACCATAGCCAAATAGCCGTGCCCTCCATTATTATTTGTTTTAAAGATTAAACCCTGTTTGAGCCTTGTTTAGCCTATATTCTTTGTTAACCCACAATAACCTTACCTAGCCTAGTTTAGGACTTTCCATACCCTTGTTCTTAAAGGCTAGTAAGCATAACATAAAATGAATTCATTTTGATCTACATTATGCAAGAAAACAAGTGTGGGGGAGGGAATGGTTGTTTTTGAGCTCATTTGTACGTTTTGGGTTACAAAAGAAAAGAAAAAGATGTGAAAAACATATGAAAAGAAAAATAGAAAAGAAAAGAAGAAAGAATGAGTTTGAAAGTATTGATTGTTGAAGGAAGGGTCCAAATCATCAAATTTGGCCCTAAAATGTGTGACTTCTCCCCTTTTTGTTCAAAATTTGAGTTTGCATTCAAAAGTGAATTCTAAGTTGATTTCATTGCTTTGCTCACTATGTCTTTAAGAACCTTTGTTTTCCATATCCGTTCTTTGTTAACCAAACACCTTTAGCCCAGTTACAACCCTTACACTTCTATCTTGAGTGTTATGTGTTCAATATGTGGAGTTTGGGATTGGTATGAGCATATGGTGTCACTAGTTCTTGCATCTAAGTAGTAGCATTCCTTTCATGAGATCATACTCATATATTCACTGATAACTCCAGAAAAGTGCTTTCTTTGTTAAACATATGTGAGTTTTAGTTTTCATGCGTACATCAATCTTCTCACATATACCTAATGTAGGGAGTGTAGTTTAAAAATCTAAGTGAAAAATGAGTGCATATCTAGTAAGGAATTGAGGGAATTCTCTAAGGCATGTTATTACATTCAAAATGATGTTTTAATCGATTAAAAGAGAACTAGTAAATGGTGACTGTGGTTAAGTGTATGCTTAAGGATATTGATGACCAAAATCTGTGCAAGTAATGATTTTTAACATGTGCATTGGAAATCCCTGAGGTAACGTTGGAAGGTTTAGATTGTGTTTTGTTTCTTTTTGTTTCTTTGTTTTGCTAGAGGACTAGCAAAAGCTAAGTGTAGGGGAGTTTGATAGGAACATATTTATGTGACTTTATTAGTTTGTTTCCTTGCATTTACTCAATTAGTTTCATCTTATTAGAATGTTTTAAGCTATTTTCATGTGTTTGTAGGTTCTAAATAACAAAGTTAGCAAAGAAGTGCATTTTGGTGCAATTTGGAGCTATTTTGGGGTGAAATGGATTGCATGCATGGGGAGCATAAAAATGGATGGTAGTGATTCATTCTCACCAATAAAAATGGATGGTGGTGATTCATTCTCACCAACAAAATGGATGGTAGTGATTCATTCTCACCAACAAAAATGGATGGTGGTGATTCATTCTCACCAAGAAAATGGATGGTAGTGATTCATTCTCAAAGCCTATAAATAGACTTCTCCATCAAGTCCAAAGACACCAATTCACACAACACTTCCATTCTACACTCCCTAAACTATCCTAGCCTTACCCCTATCTACCCATCCTAAACATCACCATACATCCCCCTATCCATTCCTCTATACAACCAAACCTTCAACCCACAACCACCCCTTGTGTCGTAGCAAAGGAAGGGAAGGAAAGTGCTTGGACGTGCTTGCCACTCAACGAGGATCGTTGGAGCGTTTAGGTGTTTTCTTTCTTTTATTTTCAATGTATAAATCTATTTACCTTTGTTTTACGATTATGAGGAACTAAACCCCCCTTTTGCTAGGGGGGATTCAAAGCCATGATTACATTTGCATTATGAATTAATTACTTTTGGTTGTGCTTTAATAATTTGTGATTTCAATTCGCTTAACTATTTGATTGATAATTTATTTGTGTATGTTAATTAAGAGTGCACGCTTAGTTTTCATGCATAAGTTTGATGCTAGAATATAAGGAAATTTCACCTAATCGTTATGAACTTATATTCATGAGTAGTAAAGGTTGCTATCCACAATTGTGTTAAGTGAATTCTTGGCAAGAGTATCATGCTTTTCATAGTTACGAATGCCTCGTCAATACTTATAGTTCTCACGAATCTTAATGATCTTTGATTGTATCTTTATTGTGCTTTTCACGTATGGAACTTTTGAAGAATGTTTTGAATTGTTATATGCGCTTTCCCATTCAATTCATTAACTTAAGGAGAACTTGAAGGTTAAAAAATTGCTATCACAGTTAACCCGGAGTATTGAGTTTCATAAGTTATCGAAAGAACAACTAAAAATTGGTTTATGTACAAGTGTATCATGTGTGGAGCAGAACCCTCTAGCTAATCTATCATCCATTCAAACAACCATATTTTGTGTCTAAATTTGTCAAGTTTATAATTTGTTTATTTTCAAGTTATTCTTATCAAAACCCAATCCCCCTTTTACAATTTATGTCCTTTGATTTGAATCTACTTTATTTGATTTCTTTGGAGATCTTTGAGTTAATTTAGTTTAGAGTTGTTTAATTTTCATAATTTGAATCTTTTAAATTCAATTCACGTCCTAAAACAACCTTAGAATTTGTTTTAGTTTATTTGTTAGTTTTATTTTGAGTTATTCTAGTTTAGTTGGAATCATTTGAATCTAGTGAAGTGTTTTGATTTTAGATTTGTGTTTTTAAAGTTTTATTTAATGTTCTAAGTTTATTTTATATAGATTAGCAATCCCTCCTAATCCCCGGGTTAGAACGATCCCTACTTGCATATATACTACAATTGTCAACAAGAGGGTTTAATTTGTGTGTTTGCATAATCATCGCACCAGTCAAGGAACAGCACCACTAACTGTTATTGGAAAGTCCCTATATATGTCAACCTTTGTCCTCCACGGCAAGGTAGACCTGCAAAAAATGCCAAGATCTTCCTTATCTCTGAGACTGCATTCCCAACGAAGCTTCTTGAAATACTCAGTGTTACTCATCCCCTGGAATACCTCTGCAAATAAATCACACCAGAGCAAGAGTATCTTATATCATCAGGGTCGAAAGCAAGAGTATCTCATATCATGCTTTGTCTCTGTCCTTTTCCTTATCCTTGTTCTCACTTGCAGGACAATGAGAAAGAGAGCAATCGCTAGCACTTGGAATCAACTTTTTGATCTGGAACCAATTTCCTGGAACCCCTTCCCTGATTGCTTACCTGGCATTGCTCTCAAGTATTCATCTTCAACTGCTAATGTACTTCTAGAAAAGATGCCGTTTGTGCCCAGAGAACATATAAGGCAAGTGAAAATGATACATTGAAGCTTGTGGAGACAAGCATAATAAAACATGTGCCAATTCATCAGCTGCTTCTTCAAAAGCAAAAGTATCTCATATCACGGTCAAGAGTACTCTGGATTTGACAGACTTGTTTTAACCCTCAAATTCTTGAGTCGGCTCACTAAGTAGTGATGCTCTGAAGGACCATTCAAAGGCAAAAGTTATGCACCACTTATGCCATCCAAAAGACTGAAGTAGAAAGATCAATGATGAACCCACTGTCGCCAAAGAGCAAAGCATCGCCGTACAATTACACGTGCTGATTCATCCACAACTAAGCCGAAAATCACTTGCCACGTGAAACCGCTCGTGGTCCCATTTCGTTCAAGATCAAGCCTCGACGGCCTTTGAAGAAATCACAAGTCCGATTCGAGAACAAGTGTCCAACACCCTTGAGTCATATCCTTCGAGATCAAGCCCCAACGACCCTTGAAGAAATCACAAGCCTGATTCAAGATCAAGTGTCCACCACCCTTGAATCAAATCAAGTTTAAGATTAAGTTTGTGGAAAGTCCTTTGGAGGAAACCGAAGAAAAAAAAAACCAAGATCAAGCATGTGGAAAGTCAACAAGCACAACAGATACACGTGCCGATTTGTCGCCAGCAATCCTGAAGAACTTTTAGTTTTATTGACCAAGCCTTAATGGCTCTTGAAGAAACTTTCAACTTTATTCAAGATCAAGCCTCGACGGACTTTGGATTGACGTCTACATTAAGGGACTTCAAAACGCATCTTCTACACGTGACAAGCACATATATACGATGCGCCTTGAAGTGGGGGCATTTGTAGACATCAAAATTTCGGTAAAATAAATGTTGACCAATAATTAAAATTTCAATGCTCACGTGTCACATAAAACGTGTCAACACCTAGCAGAAATGATTTATTTTATCTAAATATTATATTCAAAATTAGGCCTTGAAATTTTCTATAAATAGAAGCCAATTTCATTCATTTCAATTGACCAGTTCACAAATACAATTCACTAAAGAATTAGTCCTTGAAGCTTTGAAACTCTAAAGCTTTCAAGCATCCAACCTCCCAAATTCCCAAGAATTCTAAAGGATCAAGAAAGCTCTCTTTGTTCTTTGCCAAATCCTTAAGGCCCTCCTTCAAGATCAAGCCATGATGGCCCTTGAAGAAATTTCCCTCGTTCATCATGATCAAGCCCCAAAGGCCTTTGAAGAAACTTCCATCGTTCATCATGATCAAGCCCTCAAATGCCCTTGAAGATCTGTTCATCCGTTCATCAAGATCAAGCCCAACTGCCCTTGAAGATCCATTCACCAAGATTAACCCCAAAGGCCCTTGAAGATCCGTTCATCAACTGTTCATCAAGATCAAGCCCTGAAGGCTCTTGAAGATACGTTCATCCTCGTTCACCTTCAAGATCAAGCCTCGATGACCCTTAAAGAAACTTCCATCAACCCTCAAGATCGAGCCCCGAAAGCATTTTAAAGAAACCTCTTATGTTCATCCAAGATCAAGCCTCGACGACCCTTGGATCAAACCGCACATCCCTAAATCCACACCTTACAAAGATCGAATCAGAGGATAAAATTGTAAAAGAGATTATAACCTCAAAATTTATTAATACAAAAATATTATTTTGTACACGTGTTCTTGTCCCATTCAAAGCAGGAAATTTCCATGTTCACAAATTTAGCACGCCTAGTAGGACCATCTCTACTTCTCATCTCTTTCTCCGTTCAAGAAATCCAAGCACATTCCAAACACAATGGCTTCAAACAAGGAACAAGTCATAACCATTGGCGCTACCTCCATTCAAGAACAAGTGGTTCATATGAAGAAAATGACTGCAACGATTACCAGGACCCTCAAAGAAAAAAACTTCCATATTGCTATGCTCATGAACAAGTTGGGGGCACAACATGATGAAGGACCTGGTTCTAACCCAAAGGTTGATCCTCTAAAGAAAGAAGACGACGATGATGAGGAGTCTCTGATAAAAAAGTAGAGGAAAAGCTAGACCAAGCATCGGAGCTAATAGGATCTATCTCTATCCAGCAACTGCAGGAGATGATCGCCAGCACCATCAAGGCATAGAACGAAAGGAGCTCACATACCTCCGTGTTATACTCAAAGCCCTACTTAAAGAAGATTGACTCCCTGAAGATGTCGAAAGGTTATCAACCACCAAAGTTCATGCAATTTGATAGAAAGAGAAACCCAAAGCAGCACGTCGCCCATTTCGTCGAAACTTGCAACAATGTAAGGACTCAAAGGGACTACCTCGCAAAGCAATTTGTCCGCTCTCTGAAGATGAATGCATTCATCTGGTACACGGACCTAGAGCCTGAGTCTATCAATAGCTGGGAGCAATTGGAGCAGAAATTTCTCAACCGCTTCTACAGCACCCACCGCACTGTAAGCATGCTGGAGCTGACAAGTACAAATCAATAGAAGAACGAGCCAGTCGTTAACTACATCAACCGATGGCGTACTCTAAGCCTCGACTGTAAAGACAAACTCTCGGAGATCTCTTCGATCGAGATGTACGTCCAAGGCATGCAATGGGGATTACACTATATCCTTCAAAGCATCAAACCGCAGACTTTCGAGAAGTTAGCCACCCGCGCCCATGACATAGAGTTAAGCATTGCCTATAATGAGAAGAAAGAATTGATCGCCGACTACAAGAACGGCAAAGTTTTTAGGCCAAATATGGAGAAGGCAATAGGAAAACCCATCAATGAAGCAATGACGGTCAACACAGCTCTCTTCAAAATCTCTACAAAAGGCAAGGTGATTCAAACTGAAGCTTTCATGATCAAGAAAGGTGTAGACGCACTTTGAATGAGCTTGAGAAAATGACTTATCAATTCCCCGACTCCGATGTGGTTGCCATGTTGAAAGACCTTCTTGACAAAAAGGTGATCAATTTACCTGAGTGCAGACAGCCAGAAGAGACGAATCGTATCGGCAACCCAAGGTACTGTAAATTCCACCACTTCATCAGTCATCCAACGGAAAAATGCTTCGTGCTAAAATATCTCATAATGAAGCTGGCCCAGAAATGAATCATCGAGCTAGATCTTGACAATGTAGTGAAGTCAAACTATACCACTGTCACTTCTAGCTCTTTCAACTTAAAGTCTTCACCTCGACCACTAGGCGCATGCTCCAAGTCAAGTGAAGTTGAATGATGGATTCATGTCGCTCCAAATAAATTACACATGAAGCATACGTCACCTCCACAAGTTCACCAATTGGAAAGGGGACAAAGCAGCTCTTATCCACCTCCAAAGCAACATGAAAGTGTTGAGGATGATGAAATTTCAACACAAAGATCGTCCATCCCTATCACAATGTGCGATTTCTTCAATCACTCGGTCAAGACTCCTTGCTATGAAGATTGCAAGGAACGCCTCTCCAAAATTGCTTGACAAATCCAAGTGCAACTCATTGCCTATACGAGCCTAAACTGCACACGACACAATGCTCCTCATCCGCACAAGCTTAAAAGGCGACACTTAATGCTCTTCATTCGCACGAGCCTAAAAGGCAACACCAAAATACTTCTGGCTCGCAAGAGCATAAACTGCGTACGGCACCACCAAAAAACAAAAAAAAAAAAAAATATATATATATATATATATATATATATGAACTACGCTATGACTTGATCTCTTCTTTAGAAGGGTACGTAGGTAGCTCGAACATTAAACTTCGAGTTCAGTTGCATCAAAATAAAAAATAAATAAATGTTTTATTAAAGAAAGTCAATTTTATTACAAAAGAAAAAAAATTACGCATGTTATTATGTATTAGAAAAAATATATATTCTTTATACAAAAAAAAAAAGATTAAAGTGGGTCTTCCTACACTTAAGACCTGTGACCAATCAAAGAAATAGAAGTTGAAGTCCACAAAAGGGCAACCCAAATTCAGACTCAACCTAGCTCTCCCTTTTACAGACCCAGAAGCCCAAAGACTGGCTGCTTTCACTGGCTGTCCAAGGGGCATCTCTTTCTAGACCCATCAAACCTCACTCATTCCCTCTTCATCTGCTCAAAAAACAAAGGAGGAAATTTTTCTCGAAATCCAAATTTGTCTCTGCGAGAAGCAACCTGAAGAAGCATTAGCACCTCTAAGATCTGCGTCACTGTTCAAGTCTTGGAACCGCGCTAGATTATTCCCACGAGTTTGTTACTGCTGACCCAAAATTGAATCAACGACGAGCAGTTGCCGATCTCCGGTAGAATTTTGCCAGAAAAGTTGTTAGATATTGACAGCAGCTTTATGAGATTCTAGCATAATCAACACCTTCACCTTTATCATCTTTCTCTCTGCCAGCGACATGGTCGGCCCCGGGGACATGATTTTCGTTCCCCGTTCATTCTTTTTTTCTTTTGGTCTTTCTCAGTCGTATTGGACCTCTAATTCCAAACAGAAACCCATCCCAGAAGCCGCCGTGATCTATGTCAAAGGCCGAGACAGAGACTATGGAGTACTAGTGCTACTACTGCAACAAATACTCTCCATTAAAATTGTGGTGAATCTCCCGAATATCGTGTGCCACGAGTGCAAGAATGGTTTCGTCAAATCGATCCTAGCCATGTCGTATCCACAGTCTGATCCTCATTCCCGATCGTCTGATCAAGTCAACGACCTGACTCTAGGCTTTCCATTTCTCTAGGTACTGCGGCTAAATCGCTCAAGCGTCGCGGGAAGATAATGCGCCCCCATCGCTGCCTCAAAACCATATGCCCATTGTTTTCCATCGCAAAATGCTCTTGTGTAGCCCATGATTGAGGAATTGTTGCTGGCTGGAAAAGAAGTCTGGATGGAATGCTTGGTGTAATAAAAGTTACTCCTTCATTCTTCACTGTCTCTTGACGAAACTAGGGGTTCACTCCACTGGGTAAAGATTCCATTAAACGCATGGAACTTCCATCGTGTGATTCGACGCCATTATCAGAACTGATCGTTGACTTGTTAAGGGTCTTGGAAATTTTCCTCATTCATCACGATCAAGCCCCAAAGGCCCTTGAAGAAACTTCCCTCGTTCATCATGATCAAGCCCCCAAAAGCCCTTGAAGATCCGTTCATTCGTTCATCAAGATCAAGCTCAACGGCCCTTGAAGATCCGTTCATCGTTCATCAAGACCAAGCCTAATAGTCCTTGAAGATCCGTTCATCTGTTCATCAAGATCAAGCCTAACGGCCCCTTGAAGATTTGTTCGTCGTTCATCAAGATCAAGCCCTGAAGGCCCTTGAAGATCAGTTCATCCATTCATCAAGATCAAGCCCCAAAGTCCCTTGAAGATCCGTTCATCAACTGTTCATCAAGATGAAGCCCCGAATGCCCTTGAAGATCCATTCATCCTCGTTCGTCAAGATCAAGCCCAAAGGCCTTTAAAGATCCATTCATCCGTTCATCAAGATCAATCCCAACAGCCCTTGAAGATCCGTTCATCCGTTCATCAAGATCAAGCCCCAAAGGCCTTTAAAGATCCGTTCATCAACTGTTCATCAAGATCAAGCCCCGAAGGCCCTTGAAGATCTGTTCATCCTTGTTCACCTTCAAGATCAAGCCTCGATGGCCCTTGAAGAAACTTCCATCAACCTTCAAGATCGAGCCCCAAAGGCCCCCTTGAAGAAACTTCCCCTGTTTATCCAAGATCAAGCCTCGACGGCCCTTGGATCAAATCGCAGATCTCCAAATCCACACCTTACGGAGATCGAATCAGATAATCAAATTGTAAAAGAGATTGTAACCCCAAAATTCATTAATAAAAAAAATATTATTTTGTACACTTGTTCTTGTCTCGTTAGAAGTAGGAAATTTTCGTGTTTACACACTGTCTCGTAGATTTTTGTGAATGGAAAGCACATTGGCATCTGTGTTTGTGCTCATTTTCATGCTTTTTACACTACAAAAAAAATGGCCTTATTGTGTCACTGGGTTATGTCACTTTAATATAATATAGTGCCGGATAAGACATTTGTGACACCTACTGAACATGATGTCGGATTTACTATCGCTTGTAAGCGTCATAAACTGTTTATGTGACTTTTAACCGACGTAAACATTTAATGTCGCTTATAACTGGCAGACATTTTAATAATTTTAAATAATGGTGTCGTTTTAACTAAAACAGTGTCGCTTTTAAGCGACATAAAGTATTAGTGTCGCTTCGACATAGATTTTATTTTTTTAATATTTTGAAACCCGGTGTCGGTTGTAAGTGACAGAGTGATGGTCTTTTATATACTCTCCCCCGTGTATTCTTTTTCCTCTCTCACATCTTTCTTCTCTAATCTTCCAACTTCATTTGTTCGTTCTTCACAATAGTAAATTTTTCTTGCTTCCAATATTTTTATTTTCTCCTCTTATGTTTAATTTTTATTTACAATTTATTTTTGTAGGGAATTTATTTGAGCTGGTTGAGTACATAAAGAATTGATCGACGACGAAATTCTTCCATAATTCAGGTTTCAATCACTAAATTTTTTAATTTTTAAATTGTATAATACACAAGTTTATTTATTTAAAAATTCTGATTTAAATACTTAGATAAATTTCTACTATTTTTGTTAAATTAATAAATATTTAGTCGAATTAACTAATTTTCTCACTTGAATTGTTATGAGAAAATGGAAATGAATAATATTTATAAGCATTTATGTTAAATTAACAATATTAAATATAACATAAACTTATAATATTTAGTAATATAAGATTATATTATGTTAACTTAATTTGTTTTGCACTCTAATTGTTATTTTAATTTGTTTTTTGTTGTTATTTTGATAACTTCGATAACGTTTTGTTGCTATTTACTAGAATATATTAGATGGGGAAAATTTTGATAACTTTTTGCTATTATTTTAATTTGTTTTTACTATAATAGGTGTTGAAAATTAGAAGATTGCAATCGTGATAGAGTTGGAGGGTTGAAACATAGAAATTGAAAATTCTAATAGTTGCCTACATGATAGGGATTGAAAGATTGTAGGCATCTTAGTGTTAACGTAATATTTTGCCCTCGTAAAGTGGTAAAACGTGGAAAAGAGTTGGTTGACGATACCTCGAAATTTGGAAGCATATAAAGCTAGAATTAATTTATTTTTGGACCAAGTGGTTGCAAATGGTGTTGGCCGTGATAAGTTTAGATGTCCTTGCAAAAGATGTTGCAATCGATAAACTTTTGTTAGGAACACTATTGTTGAACATCTCATATTGTATGATATGGATAAAGATTATTAAAAGCTTGGTGGCGACATCATGGTGAGCAAAACATTGGAGAGCAAAATGTGGCAATTGGAGAAGAAGAAACAAGAGATGAGGTGGCTGGTATGCATGATTTTCTTAATGATGTATTTGTCCAACCATTTACAGAAGAAGGTGTTGTGCCATCTACTGAACCCCTTATTGGGAAAGGGCATCCAGAAGAGGTGGAGACTTTTTTTAGGTTGCTTAAGGAGGTAGATCAAGATTTGTGGCCAGGTTGTAAGGAGTTTAAGAAATTGGAAGCAGTTATAAGACTATATCAGATCAAGTGTTTAGCGGGAATGCCAGATGAGATCTTCACCACGTTACTAAAGCTAATTAAAAGAATGTTACTTTAAGGGGATTGTTTGCCTGAATCCTGTTATAAAGCAAAAAAACTTATAAATGACTTGGGTCTGTCGTATGTGAAAATTGATGCATGTCCCAATGATTGCATGATCTATTGGAAAGATACTTCGGAGTCGGTTTGTGGTGAATCAAGATATAAATTACCAACACAAAGGATAGCTCGAGAAAAAAATATCGTAGCTATGGTTATGTGGTATTTTCCTTTGAAATCACGATTGCAACGGGTTTTTATGTCGAAGCATACGGCTGAACATATGAGGACGGATTAAGCCAAAAAACATTTTTTTTTTTCGAAAAGTCTCATGGCACGCAACTGAATGTTCTAAGGATGAGTTTATGAGGTATCCTTCATATTCTCCAGCATGGAAGCATTTGGATACTTTATATCCGGATTTTGCGTCATAAATTCGAAATGTCATATTAGGGTTGGCCAATGATGGATTTAATTCTTTTGGGAAAATAAGGCATGACCATATCACATGGCCTGTGGTGCTTTCTATTTACAATTTGCCTCCCTGGATGTGCATGAAGCAACCAAATTTGTTGTTGTCTCTATTAATACCAAGACCGCACAATCCTAATAAAAAGATTGATGAATACATTTGTCCACTGATTGATGAGTTGAATGAGTTGTGGGAGGTGGGCACTCCCACTTATGATGCATATTCTAACCAAAGTTTTACGATAAAGGCTGTCGTCTTATGGACTATAAGTGATTTTCTGGCTTATGGAATGCTGTTAGGATGGAGTACACATGGCTATAAAGCATGTCCACATTGCATGCATGATAAATAATCTATTTACTTGCCAGCAAGTCGTAAGATTTGTTATATAGGGCATCAACGCTTTCTTGAAGATAATCATAGGTTTCGAAGGCAAACCATAACTTTTAATGGTCGTCGAGAGCATCGTAGTGCACCAAGGCAGTAGACTAGTTTACAATGTCTCGAATAACTTTCTACATTGAGATTTACTTTTGGAAAACCAAAGAAAGATGCTTCAGTTAGGCAACGCAAAAAAAGAACTTCTAGTAGTACAAGTAGTAATAGTCAGTGGAAGAACAAATCTATTTTTTATGAACTGCCTTATTGGATGCATCTTTTGATTAGACATAATCTTGATGTTATGCATATCGAGAAGAATATATGTAACAATGTGGTGGGAACATTGCTATATATAGAAAAGTCTAAAGATGGATTGGCTGCATGTGCAGATCTTGAAGTTTTGAACATAAGATGTAGTCAACACCCATGTAGAGAAGGAAATAGAACATTTCTACCTCCAACATTGTTCACGTTGAGAAGAGAAGAAAAAACTGGGTTTTGCAAAGTGTTGTCTATTATTCGGGTCCCCGATGGATATTCATCAAACTTATCGCAATGTGTGCACATGAATGAACAAAAAATACATGGGTTGAAAAGTCACGATTGCCATGTTTGAATGCAGCAGTTACTCCTGATTGCAATACGCCCGGTTTTGCCTAAAGTTGTTACTATGGTATTATCAGAGTTTAGCGCAATTTTCAGACAGTTGTGTAGTAAAAATGAGTATGAGGAATGATTCAAGCAACTGAATTCAAGAATTGTCTTGACATTATGTCAACTTGAAAAAAATACTCCCCCTGCATTTTTTTTATATAATGGTGCACCTTCCAATTCTCTTGCCCGATGAAGCAGCTCTTACAAGGCATGTTCAATATAGATGGATGTATCTAATTGAACGGTAATTAATAAATTTTTATAAGTTTTTTACAATTGTAGTCATAACTTTAATTTATAATTATAATAATTTATGTTTCGTTTATAATTGTAGGTATTTGCAAATGTTGAAGCGCTATGTTCGTAACAAGGGTCATCCTGAAGGTTCTATTGCTGAATCATATTTGGTGGATGAGTGCTTGTCCCTCTGTTCCATGTATCTTAAAGATGTCGAGTCGAGTAGCACCCGTAGAGGCCGAAATAAAGATAGTACTGGACGTGGAGTGTCTGGTATGGGTTCAAGAGAAAATGTGGAGCTCGATCTAAATGTTCTTGATCAGTGCCATAGATGCATTCTAAATAATTGTGATGAAGTTAACCCATTTAGAAGGTAAGAACGTTTAATCATTCGTCTTAATGTTTTATTGGTTTTATTAACTTTGAAAAATTAATTATCTAAATTTGGACATAAATGCCCAGGCAACATGAGAAATTCTTGAAAACTAAACATCATCGAGAAAGGTTAACTATATGACAAATCAAGGAGCTAAGCAAGAAAGAATTTCCAGAATAGTTCAAGCAACATGTAAGTTTATACAACAATCACATTGTTTGTTTATATTTTTACATTTTAATTATAACATGTTTATAGTTATCATGTCAACTTTTATCTTCATTCTTATTAATTACAGATGAATTCAAGATGTCATCCTAATGACACATTGATATCTCAAGACTTGCATTGGCTAGCTAATTATCCTAGTAGGGTTGTGAGTAGATATAAAAGTCACATTGTTCATGGGTTCAAATTTCGTATAAAATCTGTGGATGATAAGCATAAGAATCAAAATTATGGTGTCTTTGTACCTGCATATGTTCCTGGTGCAATTAGGCAAGTGAATTGTTACGGCAGAATTGTGGATGTGTTCGAGGTTAAATATTGTGGTCATGCTGAGACAAGAGATAGGAGTCGAGTTGTGTTGTTACTTAAGTGCGAATGGGTTAATAGTGAAAGTCCACCAGGAATAAAGACTTATCAATATGGATTGACTATGGTGAACTTCAATCAATTAGGATTTAAAGAGGATCCTTTCATATTAGCATCACAAGCATTTTACGTCGAGGACACAATTAAACGCAACCAAGGGATTTGTTTGACGTATTAGAGGATAACGATGCAATTTATGATTATGCCATACCAAATTTAGATGATCGGATACTTGACCATGAAAATTTCCATACAAGGGTTGGCGTGGAAGAGACTCCTTTTCATGAATCATTACCGTTGCCTACCCAATTAGCTAGTTATGCCAATGCCGACGACGACATAACGGATGATGACATGGAATAAATTTATTAATTGTTTTATATGTTTTTAAGTATTAGTTAGACTATATTTTTATTACGTATTTTATTTAATAAAACCTTGAAATGTTATATGAGGTAACCAAAACAAAACTCGTTATTTTTTTTTGTAAGGGGACTTCTTTTTTTTAACTATTTTCCTGTGGCAACGACATTGGTCAGATAATTTGAAATAACTAGACGGGAATTTTCCCGCTTGTTTTACACGAGTCAGTGTCAGTTTTAAGCGACTCCAAAAATAAATAATTCGACGCGAGTTATATTAAATTCGATGTCAGGCAGGTAATGTTGATTGAAACCGACGCCAGTTTCATTTATTTCAATGCATGTGGGTAGTGTCAGTTAAAAGCGACGTGAAGTGGACTTGGGAAGAGCAATTTCAATCAGTCACTTTGAAAGGGGAATTTGAATCGGTCATTAAACCGACACAACATTTATAAACCGACGCAACGTCCACATCATTAAAGCTTGTCAGACTATGGTGTTGGTTACATTCGACACCAAGGTTAACTAAAGCGACGCCTTGTTAATTTCAAAAAACTAATCTTTGATTTAATGGCCCAGTAAAGTTGTCAGTAGTAGTGTTGGTTTCAACCGACACAACATATAACCTAAGCGACGCCAAAATAATTTAAACTGAAGCAACGTCCACATCATTAAACTTGTCAGACTATGGTGTCGGTTTAAGTCGACGCCAAGCTTAAATAAAGCGACGCCTTGTGAATTTCAAAAAACTATGTCAGACAATGGTTGTTTGATTTAATGTATTAGTAAAGTGTGTCAGTGGTGGTGTCAGTTTAAACCGACACCAAATGTAACAAAACCGACGCCACGTTTGGTTTAATAAAGTTTGTCAATAAGTATGTGGATTTAATTCGACTTAATGAATGCCAGAATTGGGTGGTGGTTTAAACCGACACTAAGATTCACTTATTTCGACGCTAGTGGGTTTTAAAACGACGTCAGTGACTTAATGTCGGTTTCAACCAACGCCAACTCAACATCCATATTTAAAACCCTTGTTCCCCCATTTCACTTGTGCTTTCATTTCTTCTCTAATTTCAGTCTCCCCATCTCCCCAATTTCGTCCGTACTTCCATTTCTTCTCCCTTTTCACTATTTAGTTTTTTACTTCTTGCAGATTGTTTTGCTATTGATCATTTTGAAGATGAGCATGCTGACGAACTCCAATTCGAGGAGGAAGAAGTCGAAGGTGGTCCATTTTTAATTTATTATATTTTTTTAGTTTCAGCTTTTTGTTTTGTGGTCTAACTAGTATGATGCCAAAATTGAAAATTGTTTTTTGGTTCGTGGTTTTGAATTGTTTTTTTATTTGTTTATAAGGAACAACTCAACGAGGACGGGGACCCTCAATTCCCAATTGGAAGGAACAACCTTGTTTTTTGATGCATCTGGAAAATACATTAGTGAAAATTCTACTGCTTTTTCAAAACATGTAGCTTCAAAGGTTAGAGATTATAGAAATATTCAGTTGGTGACAGATTGGCGTAAGATCAAGGAAGAACACAGGGAAGCTTTCTGGAATAGAATAAAGGTATTAATATTTTTTGTTACTTGAATAGAGTATAATAAGTCAATGTTTAAAGTAATAATTAATTCGATTGATTTTTTTTATGAGTACAGGAAACTATTATTTTTCAAGAAGAAGATATGGTGAAAATGCCAATGATCCGGCACATGGCACTTCATATTACAGAGCATGTGCATAAGGAGTATAGAAATAAATTTTAAAAAAAATATTATACTGATAAACTTGTCGAGGAGCACCGGAAGACACTTCCTAAAAAAATATCATACATGTAGTAGCCGTCATATCAAATGCCTGTATATCAACCCAAGATGCCTTCTCCTGATGGGATTTGCCCGGATGTTCCAATTTGAGGTTTTTCTGGAATGCTTACAGGTCCTCCATTAGATGTTGACATGGCAAGGATTTTTGGATCACAAGGAAGATATGAAGAATGATCTCGAGAAGGAACGGGGTGCCCGACTCTGCCGAGTAGTGTGGTTCGCTTTCTTGTCGGATATGTATGACACTTGTGCTAGCATTTACAGTTTCTATTTCTTTCTTTTTTTGTAAGTTGTATTTGTAATGTCGGATTTGGTGTTTGTTATGATGATTGGGTTTTTGTATGTTATGTGAAATGTAAAATGTTTTTGTTAATGGTTGACTTGGCCTATATATGATATATTAGTTGGAATTATTTTCATATAATTTTTTGTAATTATTATTAATTATTATTAATTATAAACTGAGGAAGATATATTAAATTTTTTATTTTTAATATATGTAGTGTCGCTTATAAGCGACGTCGGCTCCTATATTAGTTTTATCGCTAAGATAGGCAATGGCGGTTTCGACCGACATCATCTTGATTATTTTATTTATTTAACTCAAGTGATGTCGGTTGGAAGCGACACCAAGTGTGATATTTTAATTGTTTATTTATTACTTGATATCGATTTGAATCGACATCATGTCAGCTTTCTATGTCGCTTAAAAGAGACGTCAATGCTTATGTCAGTTTTAAGCAACACCTTTGTTCCTTTTTATTTTATATTACTTTGCTTCATGGTGGTGGATTGAGGGGCTTAAGCGACATCAATGCCCTTTTTGTGACGGTAGCATTGGTGTCGGTTCCTTTATTCGACATTGCACGATTTAATGTCGGATTTTTACTAATAATCTGACAGTAAGTGGTGCTTCTTGTCGTTTTTACTCCAATAATAATATCCCCTTTTGTAGTAGTGTTATCTGGAATTGTTTCCTTCAATCTGCTTTTCTAAATTTTGTGACGTTTATAATTCAGACTTCAAAGCAGCAGTTCTGAGTGGCCAGTTTCAGACTCTTCTTAGTATAAGTTGAGGAGATATGTTAAATGAAGAAACACGAGCACGGATATGAAGCTGCATATGGGGATTAATGAGTTAGTTCTCTGACTTTGATGCACCTGAAATGTAGTGATGTAAAACATAATAATCGGTGTGATGTTGAATTAGCACGACCTCATCGATTTTCCCCAACATTTGAGAAATTGTATGTATTTGATAACTAGCAATCTCGGTTTTGTATATTTGATACACTTAGATTTTCTGCAATCCAAATTGAAGCAATGAATTCAACAACTGTTTCTTTCGTTGATGACACTGATACAGAAATCATAATGCCTTCATTTTCTAGGTAGGTGAATGTAATGTATATGCGTCTTGCATTTGAGTTTTCAATAATTACATGTATCTCACAGGTTTACATGCATTTAACAACATGAACAAATACATAGCAATCTTGTTCAGTCATGTAGCAAAACTAGGTTGCATCCGAATTGACCACGATGCTAAAAATTGGTTAGCACAACACTAGTTCCCGAGTACAAACAGTTTGAGATCACGGTATATGAGCTGAATGCTGTGTTTCTGTGTATGTTAAGAAGAATCTCTATCTGCATATGTGGTTGGCCGCCAGTTGCCTTTCTGCGCACTGAGCATTCCTTCTTGGTTTTTGGAGACGATTAGACTAACTTCCCAATGCAGGGACTTCAACAAGTTCTCAACATCCCCAATTGTGCTCGACTCATCCCGGACTATAAACTTACCACCTGGTCTGACAATCCGATCAACCTCTGCCAGTACTGGAGCGAGTTTGCATCTGGGAAGCAAAAACAGGTACATCTGGTTTACCATGACTTAGAGATCATAGAAATGGATAGCAACGTAGATTTAAGTTGTACCTCTTTTTAAGCTTTGAAAAGAGATGATCTGCATGAAGTAGGTCATAGGTTCTGGGGTAAGTGCTAAACGATTCACACCAGTCATGGTAAATTCCGAAAAGACCCCGTTCGTAGATTATGGGGAGTGTATCTGGTGAATCGACATTTACCACATTCATGACCCACACTTTAAGGTCCTTCAGAGCTGCAGCAAACCTGCACTCATATGAGCACAACTTAGTTGAGATTACCACTTAGAATTAAGTAAACCTAATTACATTGATTGAAAATTATCAATAAAATTAGTAGTACCCTCCATAAACAGCTCTCATATCCATACAATTTCTGACGTTCGACCAGTTGATACCCAAACTCTTCATGTAAGTGTTACTGATAACACGTTTCCAGTGCTCGTAATCTGTTGAAAAATCTTGGGGCGCTGGCTTCCCATAGATGCCCATCTGGGAGCTGTTTAACCAGTAAGGCGGAGTCTGCAGGCGACTAGGCCACTTCTCAGGCCATTTAGTCCCTCTCTCCGATTTGTCTGTGGGTACCCGGTGCATGCATCCCTGTAGAGGTACGTACCTGTAGAGACGTATGTATATATAGCCCAAGTCATGATAAAACTTAAGGACTCTGAAATTCGTTCATCAATGGAAACTTAGTTACCAGGCAGCATTAGGGTCATCATCGTTTTTGCACATAGGAGGCTGCTTTTGCTTTCTTTGGTCGTAGCATTGATTTGAGGTTGGTTTACGGTAGACGGCGGCTGCAACTAAATTTACCTTGTCGTTCTTAATGGCTACAACCTCCCAACACATGGAGGCCGTCAGTGCAGACATCTCTACAAAATTGAAACGACCTCTGTATCAGTTTTGATCGGTGCCTCACTAAATGAGGGAAATGTTCCCTTATCAAACAGTTTGATGCTTCTTGTTATATCAGACTGTCAATCAAACGGAACAAGAGAACATTCCTCGTTAAACTATACTCGTTCATAACAAATTCGGTACCCTTCCAAATTTCGATATCCTCTTGTTCCTTCCTGTAAACAGGAGTGGCTGACCATACAAAGTAACCCCCGGGCCGCAGAACCCTGTTCAATTCCAAAAGAAGCGTACCACCTGCAGTGTCATAACAAGGAAACCTTAACAATGTGCGTGTAAATTATAAATGTGTGTGCCCTGTTAGTCAAATGCTTATGCTGTCAGACGGTGAACCTAAACCACACATTCTGACGAACCTTCTCTGTGCCAAGGGACTCTGCATCTCGCACAATGCACGACATCGAAGACCCTGCTGGGGAAGGGCAGCCTCTGAGAACCCATGACTGCGGAGATTGCAGGTATGCCTCTCTCAAGGGCAAACTGGACTTGAGCTTCGTGTTCATCTTTCGGTGCAAACGACATCGTTAGAACATCTCTGTCGAAGAGATATCCACCAAAGCTTGCAACCCCACAACCAACGTCCAATATAACTCTAGTGTGCTCACCCCATGCGATGTTCGGGACTGCCTGCATGCAACTTAACAACATTAATCATCTATTTGTTCCTATGTTATTAGCACTCAATTTCTACCAAATATTAACTAAAAGCTTATTTTATACAAAAAGATAATTAGTAAAGTCTGAGGTGCGGATTATCATAATTGAGCATACAGCGGCGGAATTAAGAATACGTGGACTGCTCACGTACTTTCATAAAGAGTGAGGGTACATGCAATTGGATTGACTTGGGGTTGTATGATATCTAAATACAAAGGACATGTTTCTTTGTGAGAGTCGTTCAACTTGTCACGTGATCACTAATCAAACGGTCTTACAAAAAATTGTCTCCTCATAAATGCAATTGATATAACGTGTTCAATTAATATGACTACTGCTTAATTGACACATTAACTGTCACACAAGCCGGTCCGCAGTTCTGCTGGGTCCGTGAACTGATGAATCATAAGAGCCATATATCTCTTACCATCACTCATCATGAAGTGTGATTACAACAACATTATTTCCAATTTTAATAAAAAGTAGAGGATTTTGATCAAAGATGAAGGAAGCTTACGTTTTGAAGAAAATCGATGTACACGAGGGCGCCATGTATGAACTGCGTCCCGCCGCCGGGAAATGTCAAAAACTCACCGGAAACCTTCACCCAGTTCTGGTGGCCCTTCACCTCCGCCAGCAACGTGTGCGGCACATTATGAAACCATATCTGCCAGACCACAATAAAAAAGTTACACCCCTACAAATCCCACCGTTCAAATAATTCAATCACACACGATCCTGCAAATCTTACATATTTCGCACCTTGTCTCTGCTTTTCGGCCACTCGATGGACTTTTTGTACCCCTCTGGTAGTGGGACCAGGCACGTGGGCCCTTCCTGCCGGCAGTGCCGCTCCCGGTGCTCGAAGTGTTTGGTCGAACGCAGTTTTTTCAGAGCCTTCTCGTTGTCCAAACACGGTATATAATCCGGACCGGCCGTGACGTTGCAGAGCTGCCACGTGTATCCGTAGATGCCGTCCTGACTGTCCGATTCGTCCTTGCGCCTCTCCTTCTCGTTCTCCGACTGCGCCGCCTGCGTCGACCACGACTTCTTCGATTCCTTCGACTCCTTCCGAACCGTGTTGTCCCCGCTCAATAGAGAATCGCCCGAGTTGGACTCAGTTGCCGGACCCTTGCTTTGATCGGTTTCATTGCCTCCGCCGCCGCTGCCGCCGCCCTTCTTCTTCTGATCGGAGTCGGAGTGCTGCTGGGTTTTTTCTGGGTTCTTTTTGTTCTGATCGGAAGGTGTTTGTGAAAGGTTCTGATCGGTAGATTCCTTGCTTTGTACTTGCAGGCTGGCAACTGCATTGCTCGTCTCGTCCGAGAACTGCAACTGTCCGCTTTTGGTCGCGTTGTATTCCCAATTCTGTTGCTGCTGCTGCTGATCGTTTTGGGATTCTTGCGTTGAATTTCCCTGCTTCCCATTGCTTAGAAATTCTTGTTCTTGCTGTTGCTGTTGATCCGACGATGCTGCATTTTGCTGCTGATCTGCATTATCCGATTTCTTATCGCTTTCGGAATTATTATTCTTGTCATTGTTGTTTGTGTCTTGATGCTCTTGTGAATTGCTCTTTGAATTGTTCGTTTGATTGTCGCGTGTGATAATTTGATCGCCGTTCTTTTCGGATTGATCGTCAGCACCCTTCTGTTTTTTATGATCAGATTGGGTCTGGCTGATTTCTTTCTCCGTCTGATCACCGCCGCCGCCTCCGCCGTCGCCGGTACTACTTTGGTCTTGGTCTTGGTCTGATGAACTAGTACTACTACCACTACCCTTTGTTGAATTGTTCAGCAGATCATCGGATTTGATGGCATCGTCGGGGAGATCACCCGGATTGTCTTCAAACGCCTTCGGTGTTTCATTAATATTATTGTTCTTGTCATTGTTGTTGTTGTCGTCACTGTTTGTGTTTTTGGTGATCACTTGGGCCTGAGCATCATCTGAGGAAGCATCGTCTGCGGAGGCGGTCGTGGCAGTTCGAGCACTTGTGGAGGTTTGCGGAACTCCTGAGTTAGAGTAGTTGAGCATCCACACGGCCAAAACGCACACTGATATGAACACCATAATCGTCACAGAAGAAGCGTAAGAATTCGACGACAAAGACCGCTTGTTGCTGCGCGACCTTAATCCTAGCGCCATTGTGCTGTCTGTGTCTTTGCGATTGGGAGAGAGAGATCATTTGAGTTCTGTTGTTTGGAAAAGAGGATGTGATTAGTGTGGAAGTGTGATTTAACTATCTGAGAGGATCTGTCTTTGTGGAGGAAGATGAAGAGAGAGAGAGAGAGAGAGAGAGAGAGAGAGAGAGAGAGACAACGACGCATTCCAAGTTGGAATGTCTCAAGATCCAAAGGAGTCGGACAATGGAATTTGTTGTACAATCAAATATTTGGGTTTCCATGCAAACTATTCCTAATATTGCAATGTAGGGGTGGGCATCAAACCGACTGAACTAATCGATCCGAATTATATTGGTAGGTCTGGTTTGGTTTTGATCAAGAAAAAGTAACAATTTAAAAACCAAATTGAACCGATTTTTTTTTTGGTTTGGTATTTTTGAAACCGAATAAAACTTAATCGAACAGATCATTTATTTTTTAATTATTTAATTTATTTATTTTACACACACCAACTTATTATAAGTTATTTAGAGGTCTTACCATACACATATCGTGACGACCCGTCCCTAATCTTACGTTTTTATTAATTTTAAAAGCGTGAATTTACAAAAATGTCTTTAGAGGCAAAGACCTTGACTTTCGTTGACCATCGTCTAGAGAAACATATGACTTATTCTTTTAGCGTACCCTCATAGTGCTCGTCGCTACGAACGCGTGAGCGCGTGTTAGACTCGAATCGGATCTATAACGAAAAAGTTACGCTTCGTTAAAGTACGTTAGTTACAAGTATCTTTTTACATGCGCATACAAATTTGCAATGTTGGAAACACTGTAAGGAGATAGATTTTCTACATTGAAAATTGTACAAAATCTGAAAATCCTCCCTATTCCTTAAAAAGGGGATATGTGTTCCCCATCTAGGCCTGGCAAACGGGTCGTGTCTGTCGTGTTCGTGTCGTTTTCGTGTAACACCTATTATCTTAACGGGTCGTGTCGTGTCACACCCGTTATCTTAATGGGTCCTTAACAGGTCATATCACTTTACCCAACGGGTAAAGTGACCCAACCCGTTACGACCCGTTAAGAAAAATATATTTTTTTAAAAAAATTTGCATATACCACACATTGCCACATAAATATTACTTCAAAACATTAAAACATTTGTCGTTTAAGTACTATATCTACACTCGAAAATAAGCTCCTAATAAAAAAATAATACATGCACTACTAATTTATTACAAATATTAAATGTGCAAGGATATGCAAAATGAAAGAGTTTTTGTTTTCAAGGTTGTAAGTCTTTTTCAAAAGTTTAAACCTCAATTTACAAAATCTTCAAATTACATCGATCATCATGAAATTGTATTGGAACTTTGGCTTGATCTATTGCCTTCAAGAGTTATGTTGATGATGTTTTCAGTAAGGTTTTCCACGTCAGAACTCTCTTCCGCATAAACTAAGTATAGAAAAATCAAACATTAAAAATCATTCAAATTATGAGAAGTTTAACAAAATAATTATGAAAAGAAATAAAATAATAATGAAATGGATGGCTGAGATTAAATCTCAGCCGATCCAATGGTCATCAATCTTTAAAATTTAATTTAATATATATAATTATATTATATAATTATTATAGTTTTTTTAGGGGTATAAAATTGTTAAATTAATATATATAATTATTATTGTTGATTCATACTTTTATTAAGTATATAACATAAGATTTTGTGATATCCACATGCACTAGTGTAAATATTTTAAATTGAAGATCGAACTCATTCATTATATTCATATAGGGTCAAGGAGTGTAGTTGTAAAAAATCATCAAAATCGGAGTTAAAATAACAGTTAACTCGTAATTTTTTGTTTATAACCGTCGAAAAACTTTGTCTTGTTACTTGATCTCTGAATGTTTGTTTTTTGTGATTTTTTGCTGATGTGATCTCAAAGCATATACAAACAAGTTTGACGGTTGGGATCGTTGAAATTAGTTTCAGAGAATTCGTATCCCATTAAAACGATAGATTCACTAACACTTAGAGTTTATTTATACTTTCATTAAGTATAACATAAGATTTTGTGGTATCCAATTCTGTATATATTTTATATTGAAGATCGAATTCATTCATTGTATTCATATAGGGTCAAGGAGTGTAGCTATAAAAAATCATCAAAATCGGAGTTAAAATAACCGTTAAATCGTGATTTTTTGTTTATAACCGTCGAAAAGCTTTGTCCCGTTACTTGATCTCTGAATGTTTATTTTTTGTGATTTTTTGCTGATGTGATCTCGAAGCATATACAAACAAGTTTGACGGTTGGGATCATTGAAATTAGTTTTAGAGAATTCGTATCCCATTAAAATGATAGATTCACTAACACTTAGAGTTTATTTATGCTTTCATTAAGTATAACATAAGATTTTGTGGTATCCACTTGTATAAATATTTTAAATTGAAGATCAAATTCATTCATTGTATTCATATATGGTCAAGGAGTGTAGCTGTAAAAAATCATCAAAATCAGAGTTAAAATAATCGTTAAATCGTGATTTTTCGTTTATAACCGTCGAAAAACTTTGTCTCGTTACTTGATCTCTGAATGTTTGTTTTTTGTGATTTTGCTGATGTGATCTCGAAACATATACAAACAAGTTTGATGGTTGGGATCGTTGAAATTAGTTTCGTAGAATTCGTATCCCATCAAATTCAATGAATCAATGGTGTGTATTGTGTGTGTGTGTGTATATATATATATATATATTAAGTAGATTTAAATCTATTTATTTATTATTTTCCATTTTTCCCTCCTTTTTTTGTTTTCTTTTCAACTTTTATTATAATTTTCACTTTTCTCTTCGGTAGCCTACCCATCTTTCCCTAATTCCCTCTCTTTTTTGTTTCATTTTCAACTTGTTTTATCATTTTCATTTTCCCTCCCTTTTTCTTCAAAAAAGGCGGCACTTGAAAGTTGAAATGGAATCAAATGAATCATGAATAATGGATTGTCCGATTATGGTTGGACTTGGATGCATGCATCATGCTCATGGATTTATGCATATTATTAATTAATAATTATTATAGTTTTATAAAATTTAATTCAAAATTTAATATATATATATATATATATATAATTATTATAATTATTATAGTTAATTAACTTAATTTAATATATATATATTATAGTTTTTAGGGGTATAAATATATATAATTATTATAGTTAATTAACTTAATTTAATATATATATATATAACTATATATTTATTATAGTTTTTAGGGGTATAAAATTGTTAAATTAATATATATAATTATAATAGTATTTTTTTAGGGTTATAAAATTATAAAATTAATATTCTGCTTATCGTGTATCGTGTTTACCCACGTGTATACCCGAATCAACCCGTTATCTTAACAGGTGTACGACCCGATTCGTTATCGTGTCGACCCGAACACCTGTTAATTTCGTGTCGTGTCGTGTCGTGTTATCGGGTCATGTCAGAAATTGTCAGGCCTATCCCCATCTCATCCACCAATCAACACATTCTCTCGATTATTGCACCCAATCAGAAATTTGCATTCTCCCTCTCTTTTCTTCTTCTTCCTCTCTCCCCGAACTCCTTTTCTCTCTGCAACAAGGAAGAGTCACCCTCAAAACACACCAACGTGACAAGCAAACTTCACCATTGTGTTCATCTCACCACCACAAACACAACCATACCAACCAAACCAAGAATGGACGAGTTTTGACTCGCCAACTCGGAAGGTCCGAACTTAAACGAGTTAAGTTTGACGTGTTTTCGACCAAGTCACGGTGTTTTAGAAATCGGGGAAGCCTCTACGCAACTCCCTATGGTCCCTAGTCAAGATTTGAGAAAGCTTTGACGTGAAACAACTTAGTTTCGAAAAGTTCAAGTTTGACCCGAGCCTTTCGAGCTAATTTCCGGCCAAACCACGGCAAGTTCACCCAATTTCATTAAGTATTAAAGAAGTTATATGCATTTGAATCTTACCCAGTTTCCGGCGAGTCCGACGGCTTTCGAGGCATTTTCCGGCCAAACCACTTTGCTTGATTTTGTTGAGTATTGACAAAGTTAGGGCCATTTAAAGTAAGTGTAGTTTTCCGGTCGAATTCCAGTTTTCTTCTTCTTAAGGTTCGACAACTTCCATGTTAAGGAACCAGGCCCTTGGGCCATCCCCAAGACCCTCGGGCCTTAGGTCAGTTTTGATCCCAACCCTTTTAATTATTTTGCTTTTATTTTATTTGTTAAATTAAAAGCCTTGGGCCTTATTTGTGAAGCCCTAAATCCCAAACCCAATTCCTAAAGCTCTAAACCCTTTAGTTTAGGACTTTGGGCCTAGAACCCTTAAGCCAACCTATCAATCTAGCACAATCTAATAATCCTTAACCCAGATGGAATATCCGTCAGAGAATATTCCATCCGTTAGGGAATATTTCGTTAAGGAATATTCCCCATGTTGACTTTTTAGAAATTTAAGCGGGACATTTTTCAAGATAATTCGACGTCCTGAATCCGTTTTTGATGTCTATTTTCCCAAATTATTGTTAGAATATAGTTTTATTAATTGTACCCTTTATGTGTTTAGGGGCAATTATTAGTGGCATTTCCATCTTCGCTAGGTTATGTGGCTCATCAGCAGCAAAGTATTTGTGAGTGGGCAGTTTATTTTTATACCTATACGTATTTATAGTTTCCAGAATTACTTAAATGCTTCACTTTACACATATATTGCCAAGTAATTGATAATTTCGTTATAATTGTGATAAATGCTGAAATACGGTTGAGATATACTTGTCATGACATTTATACATACTTGTATACATGCTCATCTTGCTGCACCTCAGTGTTAGTACTCACTCTAGGGCCAGGGCCAGTCCTTCACGTGTATATTCACATCCGCACCGTTCGCTCGCCTTAGATTCAAGTTAGGTGTCAGTCCTGTCGGATAGATTGCATTAGGCAATCCGACTTGTATGTGACCGTGCTTCTGCACCAGCCTTCACGTGATCGTAGTACTAGAGCGTATTGATTACACCCAACTTGTCGGGTAGAATTGCATTAGGCAATTCTGACTTGCGTGCTAACCTAGATTGATGAGCAATTGATTATCACGTGATTATATTACTGTGGCATTTGATATATCATGACTTGGCATACTTTCTGATTATATTGTTATTGTATTATCGTTTACATACTTACGTAGTATGTTTTAAGGAAACTATACTTGTTTTACGGCGAGGGGTTAGTATATTCAAAAATAAAGGTTTTCGTATAAACATTGTTTTGCTGACCCACTCAACTTTGTTTTTCGCCCCTTCAGGTTTAGTAGATGTGCTTACGTATATATGAAGATTCTGGAAAATCTCAGGAAATGGTTACCTTCAGTGGTATAACTCTCATCCTGTTTACTATGATGTCTTATGCTCTGACATCACGTGTGAATAGGGTTTAATCCCGCTCACCTGCACAGTTTCTTGACTAGGCACTTTTAGGTTTAAATTTATTCACATTTTCCACATCACTAAACTTTATGGCTTCGTCACCTTTCAGGTGTCGGCCAGCACAACTCGATTTAGAGTCTAAGTGGACATTCCGAGTCGAGGTGTGTCACATATCATAAGTCTCAACATATTATAAGTTGTAACAACTATTAACAGTTAGGAGATTTATATGTATCTTATGCTTATGTGAGGTAGCACTTAATAAATTGTTTGCTACAGCATGAGATTTTATTTAATTGAAACATAAAACTATTTGACTTGATAAACTTTTTATATTCCCAAAAATTTAACCTTTCAATGCAATTGGAATGCATGAAATGTGTGGATATTTAAAAGATTGAAACTCTTGAAATGGTGAACATTTTTATTTATGTATTGAATAAGCTCAAATTAACCAAACCAAACCAGATCAAACCGATTAACAATGATTTGGTTTGGTCTCAATGGTGGTATTTGTCAAAATCAAACTGAACCGAATTGTTGAGTACTAATTGATTTAGTTTTTTTGGTATCAAATCGAATTAAACTGATATGCGTTCACCCCTAATTGCCTGCAATGTAGAGTGTTCCCTTGCGTGCGTTGGGGCCCGTCCATATAGTTTGAGAGGTAGATAAATATGGGCCTTTGGCAGGCTCTTGTGGCACCTTGATGAAGGGCCCAAGTCTGATTTTGGGAGAGGATGATAATGAAAGTGGTGGGTTTGGTCCATGGTATATGCCCACAATAGGATCATGAAATCTCAAAGTTTGTGGTTGTTATTTGGAGATTTGATTCAAACCCAAACCCCAAAACGGGGGAGTGCGACAGTATGAGAGTCAGTCTCATGTTAATCTATGACTCGGTGATGTCTATGACTGAATTAAATAACATACTGAATTCAATGTAAGATTTGAATTAAACAATATACTGAATTCAACGTAAGATGAATGAAAAAAATGAATGTCAACTTCCAAATTTTGTTAAAATTAAAAATTGATATCAATCTTTTCCTTTAACATACATGATCTAGTGAGTTATCTACAAATCCATAGTTGTCGAACAAGGTCCTAAAGTATTTCACCACTGAAGATTCTAAGCCCCACATCTCCACGATAGCTAATTTGCCTTGATGCCCATAGGGCTCATTTAGTATTTAGGATTGGATTTAATTCACAACTCGTTAAATTCAAAGTATATTGAAGGTAGAGTTGTATGCTTTTTTTATTTTCCTTTTCATTTGAGAGGATTGGAAGGCAATTAGATATGAAGGTAACTCATCTTTTCTATACCCTATGACCTCTGATATTGGGACGGATTAGAAGCAGAGGCAGATGGGAGTAGGGACCAAGGTGATCCCAAGCCACCCGAAGTCTGAAAGTTTTACATATGAAGGTCTTCTGAGGATTCTCTTAATATTTGGTACGGGTCATTTTTGTGCCCACTAAATATTTGATGTAATGCATGCTAGGCATATCTTAATAGGTTGTGTCGACAACACTCGACAAATTTTCTCTATGTCACTCATCAGATTCCTTCGGCATATACTGCTATCTATTGACATGTGTGCAACATGGTTTGGCTAACGACAACAAGCCCACCGAACGTTCAACCAAATGCCTCAGTAAATAAGCTGAATTTTTTTTTTTTTTGCACCCTTCGCGCTCTGTTTCTACCTAAAAATCTTGTATGGAACACTAAGACCCCCCCCCCCCCTCCGGGGTGCCCCCCAAGGTTCAAATCCTAAATCTGCCACTAATTGGAAGGAGTAAGTTTCAATAATGGGTGATATTCATCTTCGACCTTCAAATTGGACACAGTATCTTCATTTCTTCCTTCAATATACTTTGAATATAGTGAGTTTTCCAATTTAATTCTAGATATCAAACGAGACCATAGAGAAATCTTCATCAATAGCCAGAGCTCCACGTATGTGCAGTTGAAGTTTTTGACGTTGAGTACCCAATGCTCATCCTTTATCCTTCATCACATAAAGTACATTTTGCTTGAATGAACACAAGATCTTAGAAATGAAAAAAAATCTTCAGACAACGACTGCATTGTTACCAAAGAAACAAGAACAAGCAAATAAAATGTGAGAAATTTAACGAGAGCATTTTCATTTTCAAACTGATCGATCAAGGTATGTAGTTATATATATATATACGTATCTTTCAGGCTCCATTAGTTTAAACACCATGCGTGCTTGCTTGTATAAGATATTGAAGTCCTTTCGCCTTCTCAGATGAGGACTTGGAAGAGGAGGAAGGGCAGGCCTGTCCTTGTGATCTTCTTCATCAGGATAAGAGAGTTTATCAGACCCAGAAACGGACAGGTAACGGCCATCCATTGCCTCCAACAGTATTAAACTGTCAATTTATAAACTTTAAAACGAACCGTAGCTAGCTATATATCTATAACAAAAGGGCCAAATTTGAACCCATACCATCCATAAGCCACACAGACTTTGCATGTGATCACTTAATTACATGCATGTGATCACTTAATTACATGCATGCAACCCAGGTGACAGCACCGCCCTTTCCAAGGGACCTCACCTGGCTATACCTATATATAATCGCCATCCCATCCGTAATATCAGTTCAATCATATTAATAATAGAAATTTTAACGAAAAGTTCTCGATGCTGTTTGTTTTAACGAAAAATCACATTTTTACATTAAAAAGTTAATTCTAGTACTATTCACTTTACCTATTATTTTGTTCTGATCGTTAAAACTCAAAGTTTTCAAACTCTTTTTCATTAGTTTTCCTTATTAATAATCCCATCTTCACTACAAGTTTACTTGGGGCATTTTGGTAGTTAACTATCGGTCGTTCTATTACTAGAATATAATAATCTCTTACATAATGCATTAATAATCTAACAACACAACACATTTAATAAAAGAGTAGGGTTTGGAGGCTCCATCAAACTCATAGGTCACACAGTCGAACCTGCTCGTAAACAAGTTTGGTTTGACTTGATCAGCTAGGGTTGTGGAGCTCGAACAACCCTAATGTTGAGTCTTACATCATATGAAACAAAGTCTTTGGATTAAGTTAAGCCCTACTAACTAAATATAATTACTTACTTACAAATTCATAAGTATTAAACCAATTATCTTTGTTTGATCACGAGAGAATTATAATAATTATGAGTTTGATTTGTATCGATATTGCATGTCTTTTATCTCTTTGATAGTCAGCCCTAAAGAGATTTCGAAACAATATTGACGACCAGTAGAACGATAACGAGTGGTTTATATACATTCAGCTATTATCTGGGTGTTCAAAGAGTAATTTCACATACTGTTTAAAAGAACATATAATTAAGTTAAATTCTACCAATTTTTTAAACTCCTTAATTACAAAAAAAAAAAATACTTAATAAGTATCAAACATCTTGTGTTACCAAATAAGGAAGTGATTTTCACACAATATTTTTAGTGTTTGACACACTCCTCTTTATTTATGGTCATCAAATAAGATAAATCATACATAATCAACAAATAAAATTAAACAAGTGTGTAAAAAAGGTTTTAAAAAATATGTAAAAAAAATTTCTCGCCAAATAAACTAGTTATCAAAGGAAAAAATAAATGCCATACTTACTGAGACAGATATTTTATATTTATAAGGATACAAAGGACTAACTGAGAAATTTAAGCCTTTTTAACCGATTCTTATTTAACATTTTACTCCTTCGAAGTTCGAAGTAACCAAAGAAAAAAAGAACAGGGTATCAAAGGAAAAAGAAAACTAATGAATGGTCAATTTATACCATTTACTGAGGGACTTTCATAAAGAACTACAAAATAATTACTGAATAGAAGAAAATAGCCTAATATATAGTGCATGATTGTGAACATATTATATAATAATTTAAAGGTGCTGTGCCAAAAAATATATAAATAAAATAAAATCAAAAGGGTTCATGGCAAAAGTTTGATGTTACCATAGTACTATTTGGGCGGTGCATCACTTTCACCATGTACTAAGTAGGATTTATTGGATGGTATTTATGCTCCGCCTGTCCAATCGAGGCAATTTAATCATGAAAATTCCAAAGGCACACTTGCATCATGTTACCAGCATTATCTACCCATTTTCACAATTAATTACTGTTCAGTTTTGTACAAAATTAATAATTAAGTAATCAAAAGTTTATACTTTGAAAGATGAATGAGATTCAGAATAAGTGTTCCATTTAGTTGAAGTGAATCCAAAGCATCTACGACGGAGTCTTTAAAATGTTAAATGGACAAAAAAACAGTAAATATTGAAGTATGTTACAACTCCAACCCTGCCTTTATTATGGGAGAGAATCCTTGTTGGTTCGGATATTCTTTGTGAGGATCTTAGAGATCCTCCAATTCCAATCACATCCGTTTATCGTGTATCGTGCGATCAGTTTTCATCATATACTGTTTATATTCAATTTTAAATAAAAAAATTTACAATGATTTCTGACCGCACGATATACGATGAACATATGTAATTTAAGAATTCTCACTCATTTATTATCCCATGTATAGAGCTTGATGTTGAAATTGACATTATGGAATGAAGACGCTGCATTTGACATCTCCCTTGGAGATGTACCATGCTACCACTAAAGAAAAATAGAAAAGTTTATTTGAAACTTAGAATGACAAATGGGTTATCGGTGCAAGAATTATTAACCTTAAAGGCTATTTTTGCTAATTCTTAAGTTGAGTAATGTTATTTAGACATATACAAAATTGATACGCGTACTAGTACTCTTTCTAGCTATTAATGACTCTACCTATTAAGAGTGTTTTAATTCTGTGTTTGAATTACATTATATTTTAAATTTGTTTTATGTCCTAAACCACAAAGGTGCAATAATTCACTAAAAAGAAGCTTCATGATGGAGGTCTAATATTCTTTAAGACAAGCTTAAGTGGCAAAACGTGACCATTTCTACCCAATAACAACGACCGTACACAAAGTTAAGATAATCATCTACATCTGTTTAACTAGCAACTTTGGAACTTAATTAATCAATTTGAACATCCAAGAGATTCTCTCTCTGTCTCTCTTTCTGTGTGGGCAGTTGTTCGTGTCTCCATATTTGCCTGCATGAGATTACAGGCAAGCCATATATATTCTTTTTACATCATTTCAATCCCTTCACATCTTTCATAAAGGTTTATGCGTCATGCACAGCCCTCTTTGATGCTTTTGTTATACGTCTCTATTTCTTAATCCACAATTTTGGCTGGGAAGGTAGACTTTATGAAAAGTTATAAGGGGCGTTTGTTTGCCCTCACTAAAAGGTACTGGACTGGACTGGATTAATGGTTAGTCCAGTCCTATGTTTGTTCCTGACAGAGACTAGGTTTAATGAGACTAAGTCTCACTAGCCTAGACTAAATCAGGGATTAGCTGGTCTTAGTGAAACCCCTCAAAAACCATGGGACTAGCTAAGACTGTCCCCTTTCTCCTCCTTCCTCCTCCTCGCCTTCCTCCTCGACCACTCACATTCGAAAGTCATTGGACTAGATGCTTTTCACAACCAATTTTCATATAAAATACCAAATTGAAGAAAAGATTGAAACGGACAAGGGAGAAAAAGATAGAGAAAAAGAGGAAGAGAATGGGGCGGTAAGGACGGATTCGAGGGATAAAAAAATAGGATAAAAATAAAATATTAATAATTATAGATTAAATAATATAATATTAGAGTTTGTTAATTATTCTGCTTGTTAGTCCGACACTGCACCAAACGCTTCACTAAGCTAGTCCAGCTTAGTCTAGTCTAAACCAGTACAGCTTAGTCCCTGAAACTATTCCAATCCGAAATAATCCGGTGCAGCAAACGCACCCTAAGTTTATAACGTTCTTTACTCACTTCTCAGTTGCTCCTATCCTATCTATCTATGTTACTATTTAGTGGCAAATTATTCGAGTACTACATTTGTACAGTCGTATGTTTTTTTCTTATCCAAGGAATAGTCAGGCATAACAAACCTCCCTCCAAACACCAACACCTGTCAAAATTTATTAGATAATTATTAGTGTTTGTAATTTGGTTCATAATCTTTTACTCATGTGCATTTGTGAACAGTTGATAGTATACTTATCGGTGTCCAATCACGAAGTTGAGTTCCTTTATTCTTGCATGTGTCGTGAAAATCTTGGTGTTTATATTTTGGAACTGTTGTAATAATTTTGAAATGTCATATTTCATATTTTGTTTTAGAATAAATATTAGTTTACTACCTTCAAGTTTCTTAGTTTTCAATATTTGGTACATAAAATTTTTTTTGTTCTAGAGTCATACCTAAAGTGTTAATTTTGGAACAGTCTCATACATCTATTAGTCAAACTGTTAACTTTGCCGTTAACTGATGATGTGGCGCCTGTGTGAACGATGACTGGACACCACGTGTCATTAAAGGGTCCGTGTGGAATTTAATTTTTTTTTAAAATATTTATTTAAAGAAAAGTTATTTAAAAATAAAAAATAAATAAATAAGCAAAACCCAGATCGTCTTCCCCAAATCCCCCGTGTCCACCCCCATCACCTGCAACCACTTCCCTCCCCATTGCACCTCCATCCCACCTTCTCCCATCCTCCACATCCCTCCAAAAAATCATGTCTTCGCCACCCAAGCCCACCCTCTTCTCCCATCCCAAAAATCCCGTCGTCGCCCTCCTCCTTCAACTCCACCACCCCATGTGGTCCACTCCTCTCCAAATCCTCCTCAGCTCCTCCATTGCCACCTTCGACCTCCTGAACTCCCACATTTGCTCGAATCCATCTACTGCCTTCCGCCGCTACTGCTTCCCAGCGAGTCTCGATGCATTACTAGCACCATTGTACAAACACACCAAAACAAACCCAAAAGCTAAAGAAAATTTGTGAAGAAAAGCAGAGAAAACCAATAGATCGAAAAGGAGGAAATCTCCAGAAACAAGTGACAATAGAGGAAACCCATAAAAGATGTGGGTTTTGTGCTCATTGTTTTGGAAGAGGGGGAATGCCTTGCGAATTGAACCCATCGGATCGCACACCCAGAAAAGATGTGGGTTTTGTGCTCCCGGTAATGACGACAAAGAGAGAGAGTGGGTGCAGATGGGACTTGAGGGTTTGGGAAAATGAATTAAAAGCTGGTGTGCATGGAGGGTAGGTGTAGATGGGTGGGTGTACATGAGATAATGGAGGTAAGAGATGCACAGAGAAGAGAGAGCGGGTGCAGATGAGACTTACGGGTGATAGGGGTGGGAGGGTGGGCACATGAGATTTGGGGAAGAGGTTTTGCTTTTTTTTTTTTGGGGTAAATTACACCATACCCCCTCATGTTTGAGGTCTATTACAATCACATACAACATCTTTAAAACATTTCACTTTCATACCTCAAGTACTATTTTATTTCAATTTCATACATCCATTACATTTTCCATCCATTAATCTGTTAAGTGCTGACGTGGCTGCCCACATGGCACACCACGTGGCAATAATAATAATTTTTAAATTTAAAAACCTAAATTTTCTTTTAAAAAAGCCCAATTGAAACCCGACAACCCCCAACCCAGAAACTAGACCTGAAACCCGACAACCCCCAACCCAGAAACTAGACCTGTAAATGGGTCGAGTTCAATCGGACCCGTTAAGTTAACAAGTCACCCGAACTCGACCCGTTAAGCTAACAGGTCACCCGTTTTACCCGTTAAGAACCGTTAACAATTATTATTATTATTTTCATAGAGTTTATTTTTTGTTATTAAGACTTTAATGAAATTACTAAAACATCCTCAACTAACGGGTGCTAACGGGTTGACCCAAAGTGACCCGTTATTTAACGGGTTCACCCAAAGTGACCCGTTATTTAACGGGTTCACCCATTATTTAACGGGTTCACCCGTTAGCGACCCGACCCGTTAAGCATCCACCCAAATACTAATATTAACGGATCAGGTTGGGTTAACGGGTCCAGTCCAAAATGCCAGGTCTACCAGAAACCCCTAAAATTAAAACTATCCCTCCCCCCCCCCAGAGCAGCGATTTGCAAGAAGAAGAAAGAAGAAAGAAGAAGAAAGAAAAAAAAAAAAAAAAACTATCCCCTCCCCTCCCCCCAGCGACCCCATCTGCAAGAAGAAGAAGAAGAAAAAAAAAAGAAAAAAAAAAGAAAAGAAAAAAAGAACATAGCAAGAAGAAGAAGAAGAAAGAAAAAAAAAGTAAAAAAAGAAAAAAAAAAGAACACAGTAAGAAGAAGAAGAAGAAGAAGAAAATTGAAAGGGATATGGGTTTATGGTTGGGTTTTGGGGATATGCAGCCGGTGGGGGGAGGGGGTTAAGGGATATGGGATTGGTTTTTTTTATAATAATAATAATAGAAAATTTAGGTTTTTAAATTAAAAAATTATTATTATTGCCACGTGGTGTGCCATGTTAGCAGCCACGTCAGCACTTAAAGGATTAATGGATGGAAAATGTAACGGAGGTATGAAATTGAAATAAAATAGTACTTGAGGTATGAAAGTGAAATGTTTTAAAGATGTTGTATGGGATTGTAATAGACCTCAAACCTGAGGGGGTATAGTGTAATTTACCCCTTTTTTTAAATAACTTTTCATTAAATAAATAAATATATATATATATATATATATATATCTTTTTAATTTTAAATTTCATGTGGACCCTTTAATGACACGTGGCGTTTAGTCATTGTCCACATAGGCGATACGTTATCAATTAACGACAAAGTTAACAGTTTGATTAACAGATGTATGAGATTGTCTCAAAATTAACATTTTAGGTGTGACTATGGGACGAAAAAAACTTCATGTACCAAATGTTAAAAACCATGAAACTTGAGGCTAAGAGTAGTAAACTGAGATTTACCCATTTGTTTTAATTATGATTTTGATTGACTACCTAATCAAAGACTTTCTTTAATTCTTGGATGTTCAAGTAAAGCGTCTCAAGTAAAATTCTCCTTCCTCGTGATCAGGGAATTTTATTCGTGTGAGTGTGTATTGGGGAAGGAGGGTTCTCGTTCCATATCTTTCCCAATGTAGAGGTCCAAATATCGACTAAATTATGTGTGAAACAAGAAGGAATATTCATTTGAGCATTTGGCTTCCTAGGTTTCTAGTTGGTCTTATGAAACTTCATTTAAATTGAATTTGTCGGATCTAGTGCTTGAGGAGATACTTTCTTTTTTCTTTTTGGATGAAAATAGGTTTTAAAGGTTTCAAATTACTAGGTTTATCACCGCATCGATTATTAAGACATGTTTACTTCTTTGGTGTGAAGATAAGAAGAAAAAGAGAAGAAAAAAAAAAGGAAAGGTGTGTATAGGATAGAGAAGCCGCACTTTGATTATTGCATACCTTTATATTTGAGATCGTCATGCCCAAAATCAATGAACCTTTATTGCAAATTTATTTCTTATAAGTAAACATCCTCTAAGACCATCTCTAACCCTTGGGCTAAAAGTTAAATTTTTTAGCCCGAAAAATTTAGGGCCTGTTTGGTATCTTATTTGAAATTTTTTATCATTTCTCAAAACATTTCTTAAAAACATTTCTCAAAAACAATTTTTTTTAAGACTCAAAAACTTGATTGGTTTGTGATTTAAAATTTTTAAATCTTACGACTTAAACTTGATTGGATTAGAGTAGAGACGAAAAAAGTAAAAAAAAAAAAGGAGAAAGAAAGAAAAAAAGAGAGAGATATATTTGGAGTGAGAGGGGAGGAGGGAGAGGAAAGAAATGAGTGAGTTTAAGTTTAAAAACTCTAAAAACTCACTTTTTATGTTTTTAAGAAATATACTATAATTTTGAGTTAGTCTTGAGTTCAGTTTTTAAAAATGGTCATACCAAACAAGTTTTTAAGACCTAAAACTTGAAAACTGTTTTTGAGTTTAAAAAGTTGGATTCAAGTACACTACCAAACAGGCCCTTAGCTTTTAGCCCAGAAACAGTTTTTCTGCTCCAACCCTTTCTAGCTTAAAATTTTAGCCCGAAATTATTAAAGAATAAACTTAGGCTGTTTTTTTTCTTAAATTAATTTTTTTTTAAATAAATATGTAGACTATCGTAAATTAATTTTATGAACATTTTAATAAAAAAAAAATTTAATTTCGATAAATATTTTCATTCAGTTTGGTGGAGCCCACACCAATTTCTGGGCTAAATTCTGGGGGGAATCTGGCCTTGGTTTAGCATTTAGCATTTAGCCCGAATTTTCCTCTTGGGTTGGAGTGAGTTTGGGGGAAAATTTTGGGGGGTAATTTGGCTTTTAGCCCAGGGTTGGAGATGGTCTAAGACCAACTCTAAACCTTGGCTAAAAGCCAAATTTTTTGTCCAAAATTCCCCCCAAACACTCCCCAACCCAAGCTAAAATATTGGGCTAAAAGGGGAATGCCAAAGTTGGGCCAAATTCCCCCCAAACACGTGTGGACTCGCCTAATTTTGGGCCAGTCTCGGCCCGGTCACTCGCATACGCGCCCCATGCGGGCTGCTTGCCATCACGTCCCGACAGCGTGGGACCCCAGCGTCAGGGCCATGTCGGCCACTTGCCCGAGCCCAACGGCTCTTTTCCGCATCTGACGGCCATTATTTAAGGACCGTTGGTTGATCCAAAGGTCTAGATTCAAATTTCATTTTTTAAAAATATGTTATTTTAAAATACATTGAATCCAACAGTTGAGATTAAATATACTCAAATCTAACGGTAAAAAAAAGATCTAACGGCCCAAATTAAAATCGAACGGCTAAAATAATTAAATAAATTTATTTAACACAAAATTTACCCCAAAACTCTATAAATACCTATGTATTTGTTCAAACATTCACACAAAACTCAATTTTCTCCTACAATTCTTCCAATTTATCTTTCTACCATTTCTTTCCATTTCCAAATTGTTCAACATGGCAAGAGAGCATGTTAGAGGTCGTAATTGGACCTGTGAGGAAGATGTTGCTTTATGCTTGGCATGGGTTTCTGTTAGCGAAGATGGTGCAGTTGGCACAAATCAAAATAAAAAGGTTTTGTGGGATAAAATCATTGTAAAGTTTCAAGAAAACTGCAACAGCGGCGGGCGGGACGGTGGTGGTGTTTATGATCGGTGGAAGACTATCAACAAAGCATGCACTTTATGGAAGGGAAGCTTGGAGAAAGCCATGGTTGACATGCCTAGTGGAAGGAGCGCCATAGAAATTGTGAGTTTTTTTCTTGATATTTTATTTGTCATGTACATAATATTATTTTGCAACTAATTATTTTTATGTATTTTTTGCATAGGGTGACAAAGCAATGGAAATTTACAAGACAAGAGTAACACCAAAAAATCAAGTTTTTAAGTTGCAACATGCTTGGGACGTCCTCAAGGATTGTCCGAGGTGGGCAACCGATGCAGACCAACAATGGGGAAGATTATTTCAACATGAAGCCGCATCGAGAAATGAAGGTGTCGATGGAATGACCCCATCTCCTTCTTTATGAAGGCCCCCGGGAAGAGAAGCAAAAGGAAGCAAAGAGAAAAGGGAAGTCCCAAGATTCGACGAGTGGACACTTTGCTACCGAAATTGCAAAATTGCACGAAACTCATAGCGCTCACCAAGAAGAAGCAACCCTAATGCGTTTGCAAATGAAGGAAGAAGGGGATACGGAGCAAGACAGGTTTGAAGTTAATTTGATGATGGAGGACCTCAACAAATACACTCCATAGAGGAAAAAGTTCTTACGTGGTAAGCAAAAAGAAATTTTGCAAAGGTATGCCACAAGGAGTATATTTCAAGATGATGAATCCTCTGAACCCTATATTCCAAGTCAACCACGAAGTTCATCAGCAAGTGAAGATGGTGGATATGATTATTAAGTTTATGTAGTGTATGAATTATGTGATTATTAATTAAGTTTATTAATTGTCGTTTATGAAAGTTGAAATATTGGTGAAAGTTGAAGGCTTGCTTTGTGAAAAATTTAATGATTTTTTCAATATTTATCGGAATTTAAAATTTTTTTAGATTAAAATGTTCATAAAATTAATTTATGATAGTCTACATATTTATTTTTTTTAAAACAAATTGATTTAAGAAAAAAAATTAGCCTAAGTTCATTCTTTAATAATCCCGGGCTAAAATTTTAGGCTAGTAGGGTTGGAGCAGAAAAGCTGTTTCTGGGCTAAAAGCCAAATTTTCCGGGCTAAAAAATTTGGCTTTTAGCCCAAGGGTTGGAGTTGGTCTAAATGAATTATCTTTAATTAAAATGCAGGCATATTTCACCATCTATTTAGAGAAAATGTTACTTTTTTCTTCTTTCATGTTTTCGTGTTGCCTAATTTCTCCCAAGTCTATTGCTATTTCCTTCCTAATATATATTGAAATAATCCACAGCTCAGACTCCCCCTACTCATAACCATCACACATGCAACAGCTCTTAAATGCTTATTATCTTAAAGTAATTATGGAACATTCGGAAGATAACCAAGCTGATGAAGAGGACAGTAACAAGGTTCATGTATCTTCATAGCTAGTCATCATCTTGTACTGGTTTTTAAAGAAAGAATTAAGATAAGAATTTGCAACTTACTATTTCTAAAGGTAGTAGTGCCATTCAAAGATGCGTGATCGTATGAAAAGTTGGGTATGATATTTTGTTCATTTGTACTATGAGATCAACCAAATTCATCCAAGGCATGAACAATTCACTAGAAATTTAGAACCCCAGTTGTTTTGAGATATTGTGATCCAATCAAATCGCCACGCGCAATGTTATAAAATTATTAAATATAATACATTTATTTATTAATATTATACTTTGAGTTATTTTGATAAGAAACATTAAGGTGACTCTCGTACATTAAAAGTTTTCTTTTCTATGTCATCTAACTGATCTAAACAGAACTAATTATTAGCCAAAAGAACAAAAGTTTATGCCTTTGATCATTGATATATATTCACCAAAATAATCTTCTAAAATATCAGTTGGTTAACAAAACTGCTTAAAACTTAAGGAAAACTAAATTATTTTTCCGCATTTGACGAGGTGTTAAGATTCGACACTTATGTTCAAAATCCAATAACGCTTACATTACGTGTGTGATAAATGTAATACTGCCCAACTTATGCTCTGATACCAAACTGACACACCCCGACCCAGAATGTCAACAAGGACCCTGAATCGGGCTGTGTTGGCCGACACTTAGAAAGTGACGAAGCCTTAAAAGTGTAGTGATGTGAAATAAGTGAAGAAATTTAAACCTAAAAGTGCCTAAATACCAGAGTGCGCTGTGAGCAGGAATGAACTCATTTCACACGTGATGTCAGAGCATAAGTAAGTACAGTAGAGTGGATTAAGAATCATACCATTGAAGGTAATCTCCAATACTAAGACTTGGCACGAATCCTCATCGATAAGAAAACTCAGCTATTAAAACCTGGAGGGATGAAGAATAACCCAGAATGAGTGGGCCTGAAACAAAGTTTTAATAAAAATTCTTCTAAACGCCGTCACCCCTCGCTGTAAAACCTGTATGGTTTCCAGAAAATCTTGCTACGTATAAGTATGAAATCGAATATATGTTAACAGTAAATCCAGAAGTTTACCATGACACAGCGTCTCATCAGCAATATCAATAATCAGGTGCTCAATAATCCATACTAGTACAAAAGTTGGAGTCACCTATAGTGACCTATATGACTCATCCATATCTCATCAGTCAATGCTAGCACGTAAGTTAGAGTCACCTATGGTGACCTGTACGAATCACCCATATCTCATCAGTCAATGCTAGCACGTAAGTCGGAGTCACCTATAGTGACTTGTACGACTTACCCATATCTCATCATTCAAGTCCTGCACACGAGTCGGAACCACCTAAAGTGGTCTGTATGACAGGCTAGGTGTAAATAAATATGCTCAAGTGCTAGGATCACGTGAAGGCTGTGCGAAGTATCGCAAGTCGGAACCACCTAATGTGGTCTGTACGACAAGCTAGCACCTACCTTGGAATCCAAGGTAAGCGTAAGGTGCGGGAGGTGAATGATCATGTGAAAGCTAGGCCCTAGCCTCGAACGAGGTACTAACACCAGGGTGCAGGACAATGAATTCTACTCAAATCCATTCATCACTAATTACCATTCGATCATACCAACATTATATATTCACCTGAACTTACCTTGGCCTCCACAATGGTGATGTTTTGTAGGATACATAGATAATAAATTTCATATCAGCTACTATGCGTCCAACTATGTAAGACAACCTTCTTCATTTAATTTAAAATGGTCTATAATGACATCGATTGTTTGTCTTCATTGATGTCATAGAGATTGAATTCATGTCTTTGATTGAATTGATAGTTTCATTATCTATAGTTTCCTTTGGTTCGTTGCTGGAAAAATGTTGGCAAACAAAAGAACTCTTTTTTTCTTTTTAAAAAGAGGACAACTGATGGCAAGCCACGGTTATAATGAATACTTATATTGACAAACTTGATCAAGTTCTGGATAATTCATGAATTTAAGATCTTGAATTTTAGTAGTTAAATAGTAATGTGCGTGTGTGTGTGTGTGTTTTTTTTTTTTTTGTGCAATAGTTAGGCAAGACTACAAAAAAAAAAAAAAAAAAAAAAAAAAGAGCTCTCTTTGCTTCTCCAGACAAGATTAAGCAAGGATGGGATTTAAATTTTAACATTTCAACTTCTTAAAGTTGGGGAAATGTATTTGATAGTACATTGAAGACATATTTTTTTTTACTTTAAATTTTGACTCTCTATCGTGCATTTTTTATTAGGAAAACTAATGAAAAATGCTTGAAAACTTTGAATTTTAATGATAAGGACAAAATAAAGGGTAAAATGAATTGACTTTTTAGTAAAAAAATGTTATTTTTCGTTAAAGTGAACAGTACCGGGAGCTTTTCGTTAAAGTTCCATTTTTTATTCAGTCTTTGGTAAGTCATCATGCATAATAAATAAAATAATTGGATTTTAGTAAATATTGATTTTGTAAAATTCTACATCTAAATTTCTAGGTTCTGACAATGTATTCTTTATTTAGAGTTGGTGACCATCAACTTTAGATCAAGATTCAAAATGTAATGTCAATGGCTGATATGTACTACTTTACAGTTCTCTATTTGTATGTTTTTGCAATTTTTTTTCTTTTGCCGTAGAATAGAGTTTTGTACCATTACAATTCAACTATTAAATCTACTTTCATTAGTCTTATAAGAATTCATTAATCTTAGAGTTCTTCCATCTTACTAAGGACTAACACATTTATATATGTGCTCTGATTTGAGTAACACTATCAATTAAAGCATAGTTGAATGTGTGCCAAAACGACCTCATTTCCAAAGCTGATAAATTAAATGTGAAGTCTGATATGCTACAATGGAGTTCTTGCTGCCAGTCAAATTTTCGAAAGATAATCAAATGGAATAGCTTTGTTTAAATCAAAATTCAATCTTCTTTTTTTTAAGAAATTGTAATGGAATTGCTTACATTCTTGGTTCCATATTATACAGATAAAATGTGTAGAAGTTTGAATTATACAGATAAAAGTTAATTTTAACAATCACTTAAATTTCTTAATAATTTGATCTTTCTTTCAATTTGTATTCGGCTCTTTTACATTTTTGTATATAAGTACACCTTTCAATACAAAACCACAGAAACTACCTAAATATGTCATCTACTTTTTTTTTTCCATTTAAATAGAAAAAAAAATTCTATCACCTTTTGTATAGGAACTGTATCGATCAAATTTTGTATAGGAAATATATCGATCAAATTTTGTGTATATCTTATTGGACACAAGCTTTTTACTTTCCTGTCTATATATTTTGTCTTGTATAATATAGTTTCATATATAATACTCTTACACGCTCTTTGTTAACAATCAATCATTCACAGGTCATGTTATTCGGAGAGTGGTTCAAAGAATTCCAAGAGCTTCATTCACCCAATTTATGTTTTTCATGTAAAAATTCTTTCAAAAAGTTAAAACATCTTTCAGTTTAAATACTATTAATGTTTTATAACAAGCTCTTATAGCCCTGAAACATATTGTTTTTCCATACGGTTTCTAATCCCGCAGCAACGTGCGGGCCATATTTCTAGTTATCTACTAAAAACTCGTATGATAGCATTTGGAAGAAAAAGACAAGGATTCTCTCCAGATTCTTTTTGTGGAAATCCAACGATTAATTAATCGTGTTCATTCATCGTACATCGTGCAGCCAATTTTCGTTAGATACTATTTATATTCAATTTTAAATTAATTTATAAAATGATTTCTAACCGCACGATATATGATGAACGGACACAATTGATTGATCATCCAGTTCCCCACAAAGAGGATCCGGAGAGGATCCTATATTCCCTCAAGAAGCACTGATCCAATATACTTCTAATAGAAATACTTGTAAGTGCCTTTAAAAAAAACAAAAAAAAAACTAAGGACTCATAAGCTTAAAAACTAATTTAGATTTTTTTTATCTAAAGCAAGCAAATGGGTTGTGTTTGTCGTGTTTCGTGTTGTTTTCGTGTAACACCTATTATTTTAATAGATCGTGTCGTGTCACACCCGTTATCTTAACGGGTCCTTAACAGGTCGGGTCACTTTACCCAACAGGTAAAATGACTCGACCCATTATGACCTGTTAAGAAAATATATTTTTTTTCCTTAAATTTGCAAATACCACATTGCCACAAAAATATTACTTCAAACATAAAAACATATTTGTCATTAAGTACTACATCTACATTCCAAAAAGAGCCTAATAAAAGCACCAATACACTATTATTCTACTACAAAATATCAAATGTGCAAGGATAAACAAAATAAAGGAGTTTTTCTTGTCAAGGTTGTGAAGCCTTTCTTAGAAGTTAAAACCTTGCCAATGAAACTAAAAACTTGCATGTTATTTTTTTTACAAAATCCTTCAATTTTCATCGATCATCATGGGAAAATTGTATTAGAACTTTGGCTTGATCTATTGCCTTCAAGAGTTATGTTGATGTTAGTTTCAGTAAGGTTTTCCACATCAAAATTTTCTTTTGCATAAACGAAGTATAGAAAAACCAAACATTATAAATCATTCAAATTATGAGAAGTTTACTAAAATAATTATGAAAAGAAATAAAACAATAGTACAATATCATATAAAATATATTACTTGATTTTCCAAATTTTCTAAATTTAATTATATATATATAATTATTATAGCATTTTTAAGGGGTATAAAATTATTAATTAATGTTTAGCTTATAGTGTATCGTGTTATCAATGTGTATATCAAAACTAATTCGTTATCTTAACAAGTGCTTATCGGGTTATCTAATAACAATCTGATTCTTTACTGTGTTCATCCAATAACATGTTAATTTTGTATCATTTCGAGTCAGATTAACATGTCGTGTTAAAAATTATCAAGCCTAAACTTGAATACATATGTGTAAGCTATATTATGGTACTGTATTTCAGAGCTCTTTTATAATAATTTCGCTTTTTATTTTTAATTTTGATTGTTTGTACTTTACTTAGGCATCTCTTCTACATCTCTCGTATCATCCTCCATTCACTCTTTTATAACTCAAATTTTAATTATATTTTTTTTTACCATTTTACCCATCACCATTGAGATTGGAATATTCAAATTCTGAGAATTGAAATTTTGGTTATTATTACAATCTTTTTAAGTACTGTTTTAAATAAAAATATCTAACTCGACTGGTCAACTTAGAAATGGGATCAAGTGTCTAATCCACTAATCCAGTCTGACTTGAACAGTCCTTTCAACGAGTGAATATTTTTGTTAGCAACTCTTAAATTATGGTGATGCTAATTATTTTATTTATTATCGTTGAATAAATTTAAATTTTAAAAATTATATAATAAATAAATGTAAATTTTAAATTTAAACTTATCAAATAATATATATAGTTATAAATATTACCACCACTTAATAAGAATAAGCAAAATTCACCATTTCAACGATGTAAGATACTTTTCCAAAACAAACAATGCATGTAAGATGAGAAATGGTGGGCCCAAAATTCAGTTCATAATCGCCAAACAGCATCCACTCCACTATATAGGAAAAGTATCCTCACCTTATAAATCCTAGGGATTTCGTGATCTCACATATTTATTATATATTGTGTAATCATTTTTGTTAGATACTATTTATATTCAATTTTAAATTTTAAAATAATTTTTAATCGTACGATATAATGAACATATGAGATCACGAGATCCTTAACATTTCTAAAAAAAAACGTTCCGGCGATGATCATTTCCCCAATATAGTCATGATCATGAGGAGCAACAACCAGAACCAGCTCTGCTGAGAGACCGACAGAAGCAAAAAACAAACCCAAGGAATAAAATGGTAACATTTGGCCTACTTCTGCTATTAGAATGTAGAAAAATAGTATATAAATGAACAAATAGAGAGAGAGAGAGAGAGAGAGTTCGAACTGAGATACTGAGTGGAGGCAACCAAATCATTTAGCATAATTTTTTACTTCCCCCATATATCACGTGCCTTTCTTGTCACTCCCAAATTTATTGCCTTGACGCTGACTCCTCCCTCTAAACCCCCTCTTGGTTTTATTATACCAAAAATTCTTAGGTGCGTATTTGGTTTTTTAAAATATTCAATACTTCAAATATTATAATCGTTAGATTTGTATTTTATATTTTAAATAAAAAAATTACAGTTAAAACACACAAAGTAGCCGGTACTTCGATGCATCCAAATAATTCCTTGTTATACATTCCCCACTACCACCTGCATTACTTTTACAATTCACACTTCCTTTTAGCAAAAGTTGAAATAAGTGCTACTTGACCCCAAAAAAAATAAACTACAGTTGAAGGCAACGCATTTTAAGTGCAAAAGATGAATACGATCGTTTAGATTGATTTGATTTTTTCGGTTTGAACGATTCATATGTTCTTTTTTTTAAACTCTACCTACTTGTGATCGACAATAATAAGAAGAATGAATTGTGTGAAATGAAAGAGTTGTCTAAATGGGGTTAGGGTTTGCCATTCACCATCCCTCATCAATAATAGCACAAATCTTTAAGGCAAGGTACTTCCCGAATTCATCATTTTGGGAAGTGGAGGTACCCCCATCGTCATCGTATATCTGGCAGAGCATTGTTAGGGCTCGAGAAGTGTTGGTAAAGGGTTCTAGGTGGGTGGTGGGCGACGAGCGACAAATTCAAGTTTGGACTGATAGGTGGTTGCCCTAGACCTAGCACTTTTCAAGGTCCTCTTAGTGCCTCATCCAGAGTAGGTTCATATGAGGAGTTGATTGATACTTCCACAAAGACGTGGCGCACCGATTTGCTATCATAATTATTTAGCCCATAAGAGGTATCTGTCATTCTTTCTCTCCCGATTAGCTTTCGTGCTCCGGAGGACAGGTTGGTTTGGCACTATGACGAACGGGGACGTTTCTCCGTCAAGAGTGGGTATTGGGTGGCTCCGCAATGGCTCCAGTCTACGGATAGTAGTGCTTCCTCTTCTTCCAATGCTAGTGCTTATGCGAAACTGTGTAAGAATCTTTGGAAAGCTAATATCCCACCTATAGTGAAAAACTTCACTTGGAGGGTGTGTCACAACATTCTTCCCACTAAAGTGAATCTTAAGAAGAAAGGTGTGAGGGTGGAGCCGGAATGTGGGATATGTCAGCGAGAAGATGAGGTTGTGGAACATGTCCTTTTTACTTGTTCATTTGCTAGAGCAGTATAGTTTAGTTCTCTGTTAGGCCTGAGAGGGTTTGGGAGCTCTTCTTTTCTGTTAAAATAGTGGATGTTGAAGGTGCTTAAACAGAGGAACGTGGATTTTAAGTTGGCATGCATGGTGTTGTGGGTTATTTGGCAGAAAATGAATGCATGGGTGTCGAAGGGATCCAGCATCCCACCCATGGTTGTTTGGCAGCGAGTGTCATCATGGTTGGAGGCTAATACAAAAACAACTAGGACGGGGGGTTTCCTTTCCCCACGGTGGACTCCCCCTTCCCAAGAGTGGGTCAAGCTCAACACTGACAGGGCACTGAGAGATCGAGATAAGCTTGGTGGGGTGGGGTGGGGTGGGGTGGGGGTGGTGATTCGGGACTGGAGGAGAGGACACTTGACGGCAAGGGTGCAACAGTACCTAAGTATTGTCTCAGTTCCGATCCTTGAGATGTGTGCAATTAGGTTTGGCTTGCAGTTGGCTCAGCAGCAGGGTTTCCAACAGATGGTGGTGGAGAACGACTGTTTGAAGGTCATTACAACACTCAATCATACTCTTTTTGACACCTTGGTGCTTGGTATGATTGTGGCGGACATCCTGCAGCTGGCATCTAGTTTCCTTATGGTGAGATTTATCCATGCTAACCATTTATGTAATGATGTTGCACACCGTCTTGCCAAGTTTGCTTTGTCTAGTGGTAATAACTTAGTTTGGTTTGAGGAGCCTCCTATCATTATTCAGGAGCTTCTCTTCCAAGATTTATGTACTCTTCATGAGTTTGATTAATGAATATATCTTTTTTTATTAAAAAAAAATGTTAATGCAGAGTCCTTTTTTTATGCCTAAAATAGTATAGCTTGAGAAATGGCCAGTAAAGATCCAAAGACAATCCAAAGAAGGAAAGAAAGACCTAGGCCCAAAGAAAGAAAGGAAGACTAAGGCCCAAAATGACTAGAAGGGGCAACGCCGAGCGCTATAAATAACCATTCAACGATCTGGCTTGCCTGCAAGCAAAGAAGCCGAGCATTTCATCATGAAGTAATTTTCGGCTGCATGCGACAAGTGGGCATACCGACAACTTTATAGCACAAAGTCTCGTGGCCATGCCTACTTGGACACCAACCATAAGCCACGTATTGGTCATTAACAAGAGCAAAATCTTATAAAGGAATATAAAGGTTGTTAGATCAAGCGCTCGAGTGTGGGTTTCCTCAAAACCCAAGGCCAAGCAAGGCGCTCGATATGCTTTGGCCTAGGAAAACATGCATTTAGGCATAAACAATAACGGTGGAGTACTCAAGCTCAAAAACTTTTAGGGCTCACTAAGGGCCTATATAAGAGGGATGAGTGCCTCTTATAGTAAGTCAGACATAAGAGACAAAAAAAGATATTAGACTATATCGAGCGCTTCTTGTATTGTAACCTTTATGCAATATATACGAGCACCTCAGTGGATATACCCAATTTTTAAGAACGGACAACTTAATCCTTGTTGTCAAGATTCTTATTGTTTTTATGCCGAGTCCACCATAAATCGGCTGCACTGATCTTTGTTAACCTCTCAACTTTGAACGTCAATAATGACAATATGGAGTGGATATATAATAGCGTGGTTTTTGCAACTCTGCTTGTGTGTGTTAGTTAACTTTGGAATTTGTGGTATATTTTTTTTGAGGGGGGGAGGGGGTTCCAATCTTCCATTTTATTTATTTTTTGAATAAATGATATTATTTACACTAGGGGAAGGGATGAGTTTAGCTTCACAATAAGCTAGCAATAGTGCGGTTTAAATTTACTTTGGCGAGAATCGAATTTAAGATCTCCTACTTACAAGTAAAGATGAATACCACTATATCGTAATACTAAGAAGCAAGGCGGCCTTCTATCTGAATAATAATAAAATAATACTTTTTAAGAAAATATTTTACTTGACGGCTTTACTTTATTAAGTGAACAGTTGGAATAACATTGGGAGAAAAATTAGCCAAAAATTTCATCATCACACCTTTAAACCAAGAACATCTACAATAACATAAGCAATTAAAGTAAATAAAATTGTACTATAAAAACTGAGATACATGCTCTCAAAAAATAAGACTATTTATGAATTATCTGTCATTTTATGTTTTGACACAATATTTTTTTAGTATTAGCATAAAAATTGATGTTAAATTGTGAAGTAACAAATAGTCTATGAAAAGTCTTATTTCTCTTCTTAGTATTGACATGTTGCTTATTCAATTGTTTTATGAACAAAGTTTGTCACTCTAATAAATTAGAGATGGCGAACTAAGCATGCAACTACTTTTTTTTTGTCATCTTCATCTATATAAAGTATATTATAAAAAGAGATGCGAGACCTGATTTACTTACTCATATTATTGTAGAAAATATTACTAATTTTGAGAAAGTAGAAATATTACCTACTCAATCAAACACTTGATTGAAACATGGGGTTTCGCTACTCATTTGCTTAAAGAGGTGAAATAATACCGTTTTGTTGGCGACACAGTACTACTCTCGCCTCAGATTGTGAGAGAGGGAGATAGAAAAAAGTATCTCTCTCAATGCTTTGTAAATTTGTATAATATTATAAGTTAGAAGTAATGTTAGAGTGATTTAATTTGTAAATTAAATAATATATCATTAAAAATAATAAAATTTAATTTTAAAAATTTGGTCATTCGAATATTATCCCTCAATTAAAGAACGGAAGGGATGAAGCATAAAGTAGTTGCCAAGGCGGTAGTCAACCATGGGAACAAACACAGGGCTCGAGAATAACATAGTGACAGACCCACTGCGGCAGCCTGCACTGCGGGTACAATAATTATTGGGACTCGTACACATCCATCCATCCATCCATCCATATCCCACCCCACAACCCAAAACACACAAATAACAGCACTTCAAAAATTCAAGTGTACGAACGAGTATATTTTTTCATACAATACTTTTCAAACCTACAATACTCAAGTATAATAATTTACAAGGGCTTACTTTTCCCTCTTAATCTATATATGGACTTATTCGACCCAAAATAAACAATCTATATATGGACTTCTTTTTTTATTTTTATTGTTGTAGTGCTATTAGATTAGAAATGTAATTATGTAAATCGTAGTGTATTTAAGAACATCTCTTATATTCCTATTAGGAGTTGATTACCTATTAAGAGTTGTAATCCTAAAAAAAAAGTAAGGAATTAAGCTTCCATACTACTATAAATAAAAGCATAATGAGATAGAATAGAACACACATCACAATTACACATCTCTCTTCTCTCTCTCTATGTCGCATCTTCCCTCTCTCTATGACCTCCATAATTGTTTAGTAAATTATGCCTACAACACGTTATCACCATGCTCTTGACACTGCACTAAAGAAAGTTTGATCTTCAATATGAGAAGTATTACATTTTAATCATTCTGTTTATGATTAATTTATTATTTTATTGAATTGATATACATGCTATTGATTCAATTTAATTTTGCTGTGTTGAACATGATACAACCATTAGAGATGCAATTTAGACTTTTTGAGAAGGATCTTCTACAAGTTCAAAGGCTTTTTGTTGTTTTCTGCTAATTATGTATGCTTAAAATAAATGAAGATATTTGAAACGACCTTGAAGCATAAAAACATTTCCCATAATGGATGAACCACTAGAAGAAAATAGCTCATCTATCACGGTGAATGCCCGTGATAAATTGCAATCCACCACGGACACTGTGCCCGTTAGTATTATGGATGTGATAAAAAGTCTTAATTTCTACCACGGGCTATGCCCGTTGTCAAATGCAATATAACCACGGATTGTACCCGTGGTAGATTGTGATCTAACACCACATGCTATGACCATTGTGGATTACTAATTGACCACAGCTAATGCCCGTTATAAATTATTTTCTAAAATATAAAAAAAAATTATTTAACAAATATATATATACATATATATATATATTTATATATTTTAGTACAGAATAACCAACAAAATTACATATTTACTACAATATAATAACTACATAAAAAATACTTGATAATATTATACCATTGTGGATTACTAATTGACCACAGCTAATGCCCGTTATAAATTATTTTCTAAAATATAAAAAAAAATTATTTAACAAATATATACATATATATATTTATATATTTTAGTATAGAATAACCAACAAAATTACATATTTACTACAATATAATAACTACATAAAAAATACTTGATAATATTATAACATAATGTAAAAATACTTGAGTTTCCAAATGAATACATAAACAACGGAAGTCATAAAGTACTATCCACGTAGTGCCTAATGAATACATAAACAACGAAAGTCATAAAATACTATCCATGTAGTGCCAAAGTACCATTTTCTAGTCTTAAGTACGAACTAAAATTACTCTCCAACTTGGACGTACTTTGATGGCCAGGCAATTGTACTAGATATAGCATCCTCCAAGACACGAAATTCACTTGTAGGGCGGTACAAAGATATATTCTCCACTCTGACAACAGTTACCCAAACTTTCCAGCAATCAGGACCAAGCACCATGTGATGAACTTTCGCCTCAGGATTTGTTGATTCTATTTCTCCAGTTGCAACAACTTGTCCATTTCCAAGCCAATTTAGTAACTTGCAAGAGGACCCTCGTAAAATACCAATAGGTTGTAACTAGCATAAAGAAATCAAATAAGAACATCAATTTTAAATGATTAAGTTATCAAACTATTTAACAATTATTATCAAGCGTGTGTTACTACCTGAGAAGTGGCTTTAGAACCTTCTTTTCTCTTAATGCAGTCTCTTTTTACATTTGGACTACTTGTGGCTTTAGAACCTTCTTTTCTCTTAATGCCGTCTCTTTTTACATTTGGACTACTTCTCTGTGACAACCAAACATGGAAGACACAAAATTTGATCAGTTTATATCAAAATCTCATAAGTTTCATAAGCTAACTATTTAGTACTTGTTCTCATATACCTGGGAACTAACTTTGGAAGCTTGTCTAGAAGCATCGTCAGCTTCTCGTGCACTTCTTCTGTCACATTGTATCTAATAACAAAACAAAAACTGTCTAATTATCAACATCTGCTATGTCTTAGTATATTTGTACACATAAATGACCTCACAAAATAAAAATTATCTAATTATCTAATGACAAAACAGAAATTTGTTCTGCCGCCAATGGAACCACAAAGAAGGAAATTGGCCGAGCAAAAGAATACATAGTGAAACAACTGGGATTAGGAAATTGCACTTCTTTTATCATTTTTTAAGTATTTACAAAGTTGCATATATAATTACCTCATTTTGTTGTTTAGCCAACACAAGATCAAACACTTCCCGCAATTTTCCTTCGACATTTTGTAGTCGGTCTCTAAGCTCTCGATTACTCATGCTGGCATATGTTTGGGCATCATATCTAGAAGGTGTAACCCCATAACCACCTCCTCGAAGTCGCCCTCGATGTTCAGGTCCAAGTGCTTGTGACAAGGCATCATCTTTTATAGAACCATTGTCTGTTGTTGGCATTTCATTAGCCAACTTAATGTCATCCTATACATTTAAAAATCATTTACAAGATTAAAAGAAAAATGAATAGAAAATAACACAAGGATAACTTCAAACTGAAGCTTCATACCATTTTCTTTGACACTATCTCATTTACGGGTTGACCATTTTTTCTTGTACGAGCAGCTATCCAAAGATTGACTCTATTTAAATCCTCCTCAGGTATACCTTTGTTTCTCTGTTAATTAATCCATAATTTAAATTCCGTATAAGTGTGTTGTCACTGAAATGAAATTATAAGATACTCATACCAGCTCGTCCTCCAAAGTAGCTTTAGCTAAAGCCTGACCTCTTTTGACTGACATCATAACAAGGACCAATACCAGTGCCATCCTTGTTCTAAGGCTGACCTATTTTGAATTGCTGTTTGCTAATTACCTTTATATTTACATTTAAGTTTATCCGTGAAGTTTAGCATCATATTTTATCAATGACTCTAATTAAATGTTGGATATAAGGCAAGTATGCCCACCTACGTCGCGCAAGTATGCCCACCGAAATTATTATCCATATTAATCTAATTTAATATATATATATATATATATATATATATATAAACATCGAAAAAGTGGAATGGTTGTGTAACTTTACTAAGTTTAATTTAAAACGAAATACAAAAAAAGAAACTTGAGCTTTAAATATAACAAAGTAAAAGAAACTTGAGCTTTAAATATAACAACCACCAAAGCTTACAAAAAAATCAAATTTTCAGCGGGACAGTAGCTGAAGTGAATAAACTTGCTTACCAAGATACAAAGTTTAAAACACTAAACTAAAATAAAAACGAAAAGAACTAATAGGCGATCATTGGTCATGATTGTTGATTTTCCACAGCTTTCATCTTGAACTGGATGGGCCTCCTTCTGGCAAGTGCTCATCAGCCTAGTAGAGGATGAGTCAGCACGCTGTCTCCACATGCTTCAAGTACTCAGGTCTCCATGCAGATAGCATCTTCTTGAACTCTTGGATCATCTCAGATTCTGCCTTCATCTGGATGCACCTCAGACTCCTCCTGCTTCGTCTGTGAGGTACTTTTGTTTTTTAAGAAGTACCTCAACACAAGTTTATTTTTGAAGTGTGTTGGGAGGGGTCTGAGATGAGTACTCGAGAGCAAGACTAGGTAAGCAATCAGGATCTCACTTTCTCCACGTTCCTCAGATGAAGGAGAGGAGAAAGCATGATATGAGATACTTTTGCTTTTAACCTTTTTGATATGAAATACTTTTGCTCTGGAAGGTTTGTTTTCTGGGGTGATCCAAGGGATGAAGAACACTGAGTAACTCGAAAGCTTTCTTTGGGAAGACATTATCGGAGATGAAGAGAGGTTGAGAGGTTTAGAGGTGGAGAGGGTGTGCCTTTGATGTGGAAGGCGAAGGTCGAACTTATAGAAATTTTTCTTCCTTAACCGGAACTATTCCCTCACTATTTGTCGGCAGCCGGTGGATGGATGAACAGTGCCCGTTACGCGCTTTCTGACAAAGCTTCCGTAATTTCCGTGGTTTTCGCAACGTTCCACGTTGCACGTGATGAGTCACGACAAATTGGAATGATGATCTTTTGAAAACCGGGGTTCAAAACCGGGTGCGGCTCGTGGTTTTCGCAACGTTCCACGTTGCACGTGATGAGTCACGACAAAGTTGGAAAAGCTGAGGCCACGTGATTGCTGAGTCAAGCCCAGCTTTTGAGAAAGGAAACGGCTCTTTTGAGAAAGGAGCGTCGAGCTTTTCCGAATTGCGTGAGGACGCGTCTTCACCTCTGAGGAGCGGGCGCTTCTTCATTTTCTTCTTTTTATAGAGGCGCTAATTCTGCTCCACCTCACACTTGAACTCCAAAAATTCCTCAAACACTTCTGTATTCATACTCATTCCGCTCTCTTCTTGCATTTCTGCACTTTTAATCTTTCCGAACTCTTCCTGCACTCTTAAACTTAGCGAACTTTTTTCTTCCTCAACACCCTCTACAAATGTCTTGCCCTTCCGACCGTCGCCTAAACTTGAATGTCGGAGAAGACGATGACTCGTCTTCTCCGAACAACATTTGGAATCCATCCTTCATATCCCCCAATGGTCCTCTTACAGTCGGGGACACAATGATGAGGAACGATATAACCGCAACGGTGGTTGCAAGAAACCTTCTTACTCCCAGAGACACTAGGTTGCTGTCTATGCGGTCAGACGAGCTGGCTGTTCAGGACTCACTGGCTCTCAGTGTCCAGTGTGCAGGCTCAGTTTCAAACATGGGTCAGCGCCTGCTTGCAAGATCTCGTCAGGTGGAGTCGCTAATGGCGGAGGTGGTCAGTCTTCGGCAAGAAGTCAGAGGACTCAGGCACGAGAACAAGGAGTTGCACATGCTCACAACTAGCTACTCGACCAGCATGAAGAGGAAGCTGGACCAGCTGCAGGAGTCGGACGGTCGAATCCAGAGTGATCATGAGCGGTTCATGGCGTTACTCCCGCGGTTTATGTTGCCTTCGTCCTCTAGAGCAGCACCAAATGTTCCGGCTCCGGAGATTCCAACTCTAGCACTTCGTCTTCCCGGAGCTCCATCGACTTCTGCGGCGCCACCTGACCAATGACCAATGACCAATGAACGCTATTAGTTTTCGTATTATTGTAAATTTATTTATGCTTTTAATGTTTATTTAAATAAATATATATATAGTTAAATGGTAAGTATAAATGTCAAACCTTCCAATACGGCAAGTCAAAGAAAATTGATTTCTTTTTCCATATGTTAATAGAATCACTTCCTGTTGTCTGTATACCTTTCTTTACACTCATCTTCCTTTTTTTGCCTTTTTGTGTAGTTGACTTTTTTCCCCAATCCCTTCCAGCTGCTTCTGAAGCACATAAAACTTCTTCACCTGTCAATACCCTTGGTTTTTGCCCAATATCATCATTCCCATCAAACCATTTACCCTTCTTGCGAAACTCATGAGAAGGTGGAAGAAATCTTCTATTGCCGGTATATACATGCTTCTTACTAAATGGCAACCTCAAAGATCGCGTGTTAGCACCACATGCCACACAAGCAAACCTGCCCTTTGTAAAACATCCAGCCAAGTTACCATAAGCGGGATAATCATTAATTGTCCACATCAAAATAGCCCTCAAATTGAAAGTAGAATTTGTAGTTGCATCAAATACACCCACTCCTTCATTCCATAACACACATAAATCTTCTATGAGTGGTTGCAAGTAAACATCAATATCATTTCCGGGTTGTTTCCTCCCAGGAATTAGTAACGTCAACATCAAATTCTCCTTCGACATGGCTAACCATGGTGGAAGATTGTATGTAACTAATATAACTGGCCAACAACTATATCTAGAGCTTAGCTGGCGGAATGGGTTAATTCCATCAGTAGCTAAACCAAGTCTCAAGTTTCGTGGATCTGAGGCAAAATCAGGATATTTAGTGTCTATAGACTCCCATGCTGGCGAATCAACTGGATGTCGCATCTTACCATCTTGACTTTTGCTCGTATGGTGCCATGTTAAGTCTTTGGCCATGTCTTCATCCTTAAACATTCGCTTAAATCTTGGTATAATAGGAAAGTAGCGCAACACCTTTGCAGAAACTCCTTTGTAAATGTGATTATTACGTTTACCAACCTGCCAACGTGAAGAACCACACTTTGGACATGTCTCAAGTTGTTCAAAGTCTTTCCAAAATAAGCAGCAATCATTTACACATGCATCTATTTTCTCGAACCCTAAATCAAACACCTTAAGTAACTTCTTTGTCGAATTCATTGAATTTGGAAATGTATTACCTTCCGGAAACATGTCCTTTAAGGCTTGGAGGAGCTCGTCAAAAAGCTTATCTGTTGCACCATTTGAAGCTTTAATCTTGTATAAAACTACAGTTGCTGACAACTTTGTGTACTTCATACAACCTTTGTATAAAGGAGCTTCAGCTTCTTCAACCTTTTGTTTGAAATTCTCATCTCCAATTAGCAAATTTGCTTTTCCGGTTCCATCATCTTCAACCAAGACATCCCTATACATCTGATATGTTTCTGTCATGTTGGCATAGTCATGTTGTTCAAGAATAGGTTCCTGTTCACCATGGAACACCCAAGTAGTATATGAAGGATCTATTCCATTCACAATCAAGTGTTCATACACAATCGCAGGTAGTTGAAAACATTGGTTTTGACATATTATACACGGGCAAATGATCTTATCTCGATTTCCTCCATATTCTTTAGCTACTTGTACAAACTTTTGTGCACCCTCTCTGTATTCTGTTGATGGTCTGTATTGTAAATAAATCTTAATCACTTTAAACATACCCTAGTTATCAATGTCAAAAATGAAATTCATTGAGGCAAATAATATACCTCGAAAATGTTAGCCAATCTTTGTCCATTGCAATCAGATCGTTGACAATGATCGTTTCCAACAATGCTTCTCAAATCCAAATAAAAAGTAATCCTAAAATAACCACAACTCACAACTTAATGGCAAAATATACTTATATATAGACACATATATATAATTTCGACAGCAACTGATGCTCCAAGAACAGAACAGTAAAAACACGCAGTTAGGGAACCTAGTTTCGACAGCAAGTGCTGCTCTATGACACAATCCTCGTTACATGGGGTTGATTTTGGGGCGTGATCAGCCACAAGATTGCATACACATCTCCAAATTCGATGATCAATGATAATTTAAATGCTTATTCAAAACAAGGAAACGAAATCAAAAAATATAGGATAAAAGAAACCTGAGTGATCCTTGTCATCAGGGCAGAATATAAGCACGCACATAAATTATAGAGATGTACGTAGTAGGGATAATCTTGAGAAGAATGAATTGAAAAAGGGTCCATGGACTACGGAGGAAGATCATAAACTCGTTCATGGGAGATGGCGAACCCTCCCCAAGAATGCAGGTTTGTTTACTTATAAATTTGTAATCATCACGTCTTACATTTTCTTTCATGGTTGATTGTTCCATGTTTAATTATATATAGTTGAATTAAGTACAAATAATTCACTAAATTTGTTAAGTTTCCTGATCATTTGTTGTTTTGTGTATAGGACTGAAAAGGTGTGGAAAGAGTTGTCGCCTTCGGTGGGCAAACTATTTAAGACCTGATATTAAGAGAGGGAGGTTCTCATTGGAAGAAGAAGAGCCCATAATACAGTTACACAGTGTTTTGGGAAACAAGTACGTATACACTAGAAAATATCTTACTAAAATTTTGTTGTTCAAGTTTTAGTTTTCCATTTTATTTCAAAAACATTCTACTCATGTGTGTGGTCTCATATCCTAATAAACAGAGTTATAGAGGAAGATCACATCAAGCAGAAAAATATCGAAATAGATTTCCTATGAATCATATATAAAAAACAAAGCACAGTACGTAGTAGAGCAATTACAAAAAATGGAAATCCGTAACAAAGGCGACGATAGAGTCGAAATATATACAATGTCAGTACCTGTTTGACAGTATATAGCATCTGGTGCTGAAACCAAACAAGCAATGTTGGAATCAGATGCCAGTGAGCACGCAATCAACACGAACTTGTCGGTAATTTAGTGCTCCTGTGACTTTGAGGCCCGCAAACACTGAATGAGTACTGAAAACCAAATTTAGCAGCACATATTAATATTATTATCCAAATCCAAATTCCAAATCCAAAATAACATCCAAATCGAATCCAAATTAACATCTCCACATCCAATGCAATCCAAATCCAAAATAACCCAAAAGAAAATTAGTGAATAAACCCTTTGAAAACTGAAAGAACATTGCGGTAATCTATCCATGGTTCCTAACCGAGTGCAAATTATACAGTAATTGATAATTAACATACAATAAAAATTATTTAGGGTATTATACTTAAAGATATTTGAATTACCTTGCGGCTTCGAAATGGATTGGTCAGAACTCAAGAGTCAGGAGACTCATGACCATGAGGTGGTGGTTGAGAGGAGCAGATGGTGGTGGTCGGGGACTCGGAGTCAACTTTAGAGAAGCTGAGGAGGGAGCTCAGGTATCATGAATCGAAAGGGAGGAGAGTAATGGTTACTTTCAATCGATGAGAACCGTATTGAAGGTTTTGTAGATTTCGCAATCTGGCGTAAAAAAACTGATAACTGTAAACAAATGACTTCCAGCCGGGGGAAGAAGGAAGGCTGCGTTTTGGGGAAGAAGGAAGGATGCGTTTGAGGATCATCATTTTTAGATACAGAAATCGTTGAAGATTAGGTTTGAGGATGAAAGAAAGTTGGGTTCGGGGAAGAAGGAAGGTTGGATTTGGGAAGAAGGAATGGCTTGGGGTTTGGGGAAGAAGGTAGGCTGCGTTTTAGGGGAGAAGGAAGGCTGGGAAGACGTCGGGGATGAAAGGGGTTGGGTCGGAGGGGGAAGGAGACTATACATCTCCTCTGTTTCACGAGAGACAAAAGGATTGACGTTTTCTTTTTAGGGTTTTCGTCCAGTACACAGTTTCACGAGAGAGGGGAAATAATTGGGATTTTAGATTTTAATATCCTCCAAAATATTTATAAAAAAAAAAAAAAAAAAAAAAAAAAAATCCACCACGGGCCGATGCCGTGGTGAATTTTCAAAAGGCGGTGTGGTTGTTTGAAGTAAACACAACGAGCATATCGCGTTGTGGTTTTGATATTCTATCACGGGATTAAAAACCGTTGTATATTATTCACTTTTAATAACGGGCTAGAATCTGACCGTGGTTAATTAATGTTATCTACCACGAGCTACATTAAACCGTGGTAATTGAATAGCTTCTACCACGAGCTGTTGATGCTCGTGATGGAATTGATGTGGTAAATATGCGGCTATGTACTAGTGAACCCCTTATATTTATATTTTCCTTCCTATATATATTGTATATGTTCATATATTTGTCAATATATATATATATATATATATATATATATATATATATATATATATATATATATATATTTGTTTCATGCATTACACAATTCTAAATTGCTATGTGGAATTTGTGAGTCAAAAAATCAAAAAAAATAATATAAGCAATTATGGTTTTATCAAACCCTAGAATTTTTTTGAAAAAAAAAGGTTGTTTTGTGGCTGAGTCGAGCCTGAAGCCGCACCAGGTGTGCAAGACTACAAAGCCTCTAACCTGGAATTTTTTCTGTTAGCTGTACATACACCAGAAACCAGAAAAAGCTTGTTGGGTTTCATCCTTTGCTTGGCCCAACTTCAGCATCACACACTACTGAGATTTATTTCGTGCCTTGGCTCGCTCCAGCGCCTGAAGCTTTCTGGGCTTCCTTTATCCTCTCGGCTCGTGACTGCAATAAGCTCGTAACTTGCTTTGTAGGTTCTTAAGCTACCTACAGTAGCCTTTTCCAAGCCCAAAGCCTGCATCCTTTACTACATGGTGTCATTTTGGACAACAACCAGCATAAACTTGCAAGGCTGCCACTGTTCTCTCGACCTAAATGCCATTGCTGTGTAGTCACACCCACTTATGTAGGGAGTCCTAGCCTAAAGCCAAATTCAGGTTATAGTTTCTAATCGCATGGTCTGAAGCCATCTAAAGTGAATATGACCCAAACATTATTATTTTACTTCTACGATCGACCCCGAATGGTCTCGATCTATTGAATTACTTAAAAGTGACATGTAGTCCATTAATCTAATAATTAATCCAAAATTATTGACCTGAAGATAAATTTTGGACATTATTGATTCAATAATTTATTTTTATTCTTTGAACCGTCGACATCCTTTCGTAGTCCCAAAGCGCTCACACTTGAGTTCGTGAAGAAACTCAAATCCACTACACTTAAATCAGCATATTGCATTCTGTGTTCTTGCAAGAACCTCTCTTTTATGAACTAAATGTTTATAAACTAAATTGAACCTGTAGTTTGAAATTTAGTGCCTTTGAAACCCGAAGTTTTCTTAAAACAATACACCCATGAAAACTCGATGTTTTTCTTGGATACCATGTCTTAGAACCCGAATGTTCTAACTTTGATACTTATGGATGATTCATTCCTATAGCACCAATCATAATCTTGTTCCCTCCAATTATGTGGATTGTTGAACTGTCACAAGTTCGATTTCCCTTATTTGGACGTTTCTAATAAAAACCACTTTATGTGGGGTATAAGAGGTGAATCTCCACTTGACTATCAAGAAGCTGAGAAATCATTGATGCCAACCATGGCATAGAAGAGCTGAATAAGCCTCTGCCATGATCTTCATTCGAAGACTTATGCCCGAAGCATTACCTACGGAAGTACCTCTCGAATGAGGATTCCATGGCTTTTTGGCTCGGTTCTATAGACTGTTTAATCATGAAAGACATTGCCTGAAGCACACCATGATTACGTCCATGAATGAGTATAATTATGAAGTTTATAAATCCGATCGAATTTTGGTTGGAGAACATTTTTCCTTAGCCTTCCGTGTTTCTAACTCGCTCCTGAAGCAGCAATGTAGAAAGCAGAAGTTTACCAAATTTTCAGATCTGATTACTACCACAAATGTGATAGAAAGGGTATGGACTTAATTCAGCTGGAGTCTATCGAATGGTTCGACCCAATTCGCCTGAAGCCTACCGAACAGCGATGCCTTGCTTCGGCAGGGATGCACCAAAGGGCATGCTCTACTTCATTAGAGGTGCACCGAAAAGTAGTATTCTGCTTCGGCAAATACCTACCGAACAAACACCTCCAACTTCAGCTGGAACCTCCAAACCCAAGTTCTGGTCTGTCTCTCTGACAATCTAATTTCGAGTTTGTTTTGACAATCTAGTTCTGTTTTAATGGAATAAATCATTGGTTATGCACCTGTTCGTGCCTTTACCAATGTTGTTAAGGAGTATCATTCTAGTAGTCAATATGTGAGACTAATTTTGCTCTACTGAACACTGTTGGAAGAGCAAAATTTTGACAAGAATGGCCTTGTTGGCCGAATCCACCCGAGTGACTTTGGTTCACTTTGTGAACATTTTTCCATGTTCTTGGATTCAAGTTTGGTGTATGTTTTAGTTATGGATAATCTTATTGATATTGTCCTCGAATATGAGTTAATTGAATCATGTTTCTTAATACATGTGACTGATTCAATTAAACATGTGATTAGGTAGGAATATGAGGAAATAAGTTGTCTGGATGAATGTGATACTACACACACGAACTTTACACCTAAATCACACATGTAACAATGACTTCAGGTCTATCCAATCTGATTAAGAGCATTAGCATGCTCCTCGTTGTATGAATGGTACTGCATCACCATTTAAGGGACCTTAAATTCTCTCTGTCGTTGAGGATATTCAAGATAGCCGTGATCATCAATGAAACCACTGAAAAAAATAAGAGTGAAATATCTTTGCATCACCTCCAAAAATGAGCCTAAAGCTTTGTTTTGGGGCCAATGGGTTATATTCTAACTAGGGCACACGCCACATGTGGCTGGCCTGGAGCCAGGTGATTCGAGCAGTTTACTTGTTTTGGCATGACCATTTGGGACACATAGGTCGACCAACGATGTTACGAAGCATCTCCTTACCCGAAGTAAGGATCTTGTGCCTACAAGCACACTTGCAAAAGTCTGCTTGTTTGGAAAATTTAATTTTTATATCATCCCTTGCAAAGATATGAAACGACTCTCTTTTCACAGTGGATTCAAGGGAATATATGTAGACTAATCCAACCCAAATGTGGACCATATAAATACTTATGGTTTTGGTTGATGAATCGACAAACTGGTAACATGTTTGTCCACACACAATGCTGCTAAACCCCCTGGCCGGTTAAAGGTTCATCACCCTACTTATCACTTAAAGTCCAAGAGACTAGATAATGCCGGAGAGTTTATATCGATGATTTTTTTAATAAAGTATTGCATGTAATTTGGGTTTATAATTGAACATCGAATTCTCATGTTCAACCCAAATAGCCTCGCCTAGTGATCATCGAGCGCAATTTAAATGACCACCCAAATTTTGGTAAATTTACCAAGTTTTTGGTTTTTACCTAAGGCTATGCAATCTTGTACGCAGTTATGTTAGTTTTCCTTGAGGAACATTGCCACCCAACCATTTTGACGTTACAGTTGGTTATTGGGTACGAACCTGACGCTTTTCGTATTTGCACATCTGGGTGTGCATTTCATGTGCCAATTTGCGCCGCCGCAACATACCAATATGGGTCATTAAAAAAAGATATGAATCTTTGTTGATTATGATTCTCTTTCACACTAGCTCTCTTAGAGCCCTCGCACACGATCTCTTTATCGCTCATTTGTAGGTTATCACTTTAATGAAACAGTCTTCATGCCGTTAAGGGGAGATAAGAACGCCAACGTTCTTATAAAACGGCGCGAATTTGCGTGGATGATGCCCACTATGTCTTATCTTGATCCCCCTACTGCACAAGTGTGATAAGCAAGTGCGATGAATTTTAGATTTCACAATGTTGCTCTAGATTCATTCATCTGATCTAGCTAAAATGACGAGATCATATACCAACTGCAAACATGCCTGCAAGGTAGACGTATTTAATGAACGTCGCGTCAACATCCCCAAAGGGTGTGCCGTCCCTGTTAGACAATCCGGTACACCGACGGATAGCCAATCAATCTATCTTGGCCTAGAGCACGACATATCACTCGGTTCGTAGGATTCACTTCTCTAGAAGAGGAAGACAAGGCACAAAAATGAATCCATACTTGATCGCTGTCTCAAATCATTTTCATCTCATGAGATTAATCTGGATTACTCTCAAGACTTGAAGTTCTTGGTCCAGTATACTAGTTTGGATGAGCTAAATGGAATTGAAATGATATTACCATCGTTAATATTTTCACTTATATGGTAGTTACCGACATAAATGAAAATCGACAATATCGAACAGTGTTCCGTTGATTAAGTGACAATGTAGAACTAATTAGACAACCAAAATTACAATCCAGGTCAAATTCCTTACTAAAGTGTGTTTGGACCAGTCTTCCTACACTGCTCAAGGTAACCCTGTTATGTTATAAGTGGAAAAGGAAGCGTCATGAGATGAATAAAATTGTGCGATATGATGCACGCCTTACGATGCAAGATTTCTCTAAGTGATTGATAGCAGCATTATGAAATGTGATTAGTGTTTTCTCCATGGGGATATAGATATAGAGATTTACATGTAAGTTCCTGAAGAATTACATGAACTGGTTTAAATAGTTCAAAAACCACGGAACACATTCTTAACTCGTTTTGAGGCGTTCACTTATGGATTGAAAAATCCAACATACATGGTATACTCGTCTATGTGATTATTTGATCAGTCAGGGATATGAATGAATGCCATTGCGTGTTAAACTAAGAAGACTTATTCTGAATTGCTAGAGTCACAGTTTATGTCGTTGACATGAATCTCACTAAGACTTCAGAAGAGCTGAGAAAACTGTCTTGCACCTTAAGATGGATTTTTGAGATGAAGGATCTTAGGAAAACTCGTTTATACCTTGACCTAAAGTTAAAGCATTTTTCTGATGGTATTTTGGTCTACCAATCGAACTACACCTTGAAGGTGTTACTTTTGAGTATACATATGATCGTCCATACGTTATATGTAAATGAGACCCTTGAAGAGGCTTTGGAATTTGAAATTCCATATCTAAGTTTAACTTTGCGCTTCGTTGTACTTAGCTCATTGTATTAAGACAAGAAATCTCATTCCCTGTTGATTTTGGTAAATATACAGCACCGCACCTACACGCAATCACTAAATTGGTATTAAAAATGTACCCTAAAGGTACTACGAGCGCAAATCTTAACACATCTCGAGTGGATCCAACCCTCTGATCCTCAAAACAATGCTTGCCTTGTTTGTTATACTGACACTGGTTATTTATCAAACTCGCACAAGACACACTTTTCAAATGGTTATGTCTTTACCGTTAGGGATATCGCAATATCTTGGAGGTCTACAATATGACTTTAGTTGCGAAATCTTCAAATCATTCCAAGACTCACCTTACTTCACTGCACCACAAGTGAGACATGGTTAGAAGGTCTTGTTGAGCATGTTTGAAGTACTTGCTATGGTTTCATCCATCATTGAGTCCCAACGACGATCCATGAAGATTATGCCGTATGTATCCACCCAACCAAGACATGATACATCAACGAAGTCAATGCCAAGACATATTGCGTTTACATCTACATCAGCAATGCATCAGGAGATTGAAGTCATGCAAGCCGATCTCAGACAACCTTGTCGACCTCAACACGATGTCACTACCGAAGTCAACCTTCCAGAAGCTTGTCCGACGAATTGGTATGCCTAACTATCATATACAATGCTTGTAGTTCTCATTTGGAAGTTTTGTCAAACTCAGGGGGAGTATCCAGAAGTATACTCACTTGATCTTAATGTACTATTTTTCCCTATAATTAAGAACATTTTTCCTACTGGGTTTTTGCTACCTAACTAGGTTTTAACAAGGCACCCATCCTGGGATGATCATACATTTGTGAGCTCTTCTACTTGCGACCAAAAGACGTATAGTTTTGGCTTAATGCAACTTCTCACTTTTCTCTTTAGACTATGAGTTTTCCCTCACCTTGAGTTTGACCATAGCGAGGTTTTGTGAGTTTTATATTTTTATGCCTTATTCCGTTGATCTGAGACTCACATTCGCTCATTGTGCCAACAACTTCATCAACTTTACTTACTTCATCACTGAGGACCTGATACGCCATTTACTTTGAGTATTTACACTCAAATGAGAGTGTTGCAATCCTATTAGATTAGGAATGTAATTGTGTAAATCCTAATGTATCTAGGAATATCTCTTATATTCCTATTAGGAGTTCTTTACCTATTAAGAGTTGTAATCCTGAAAGGGTAAGGAGTTAACTTTCCCTACTACTATAAATAAAGGCACAATGGGGTAGAATAGAACACACCTCACAATTACACATCTATCTCTTCTCTCTATGTTGCACCTTTCATCTCTCTATGGCCTCTATAATTGTTCAATAAATTATGCCTACAACATTGGTATGTTAGCAAACACCGGATATATATGTTGAGAATAAATGTGAAACACATATTGCTTATCTATTTTAAATAAGTAAAGGGAAATTTTATTTGAACCCATCTAATCTATCTTTACACCTAACTTAAATTTTAAATGTGACTTGTCTTTTTATTGTATTGCATAATTACCATTAATTACAAAATCAAATTAACAATAAAACGAAAATTTATCAACAAACCCATACCCAATCATCAGACCTATTATCATCGATTCTTCATCCTTTGTTCATTCTAGCTAAAACTCAAAGACGTTCTCATAAAGAAAGACAAGTTTTTTTTTGGAACGATGGATAATGATTTTGAAGTTTTGAATCCTCCAACTAAGGTATGAATCGATTTATGCAATTTTTTTTTCATTTAATTTCACAATCAACCCTTTTTTTACAGCATAATTACTCGCAGAAACATATATGGGATTTAAAATTTTAAAGCTTAGCTATTTATGTGATTGTCACGCTTTATTTTCGTTTAATTTGTGAAGAGTGGAGGCTATACTTTGCTTGTAATTCTGATGGCAGTGCATAGCAGCAATATAGCGACTATCCTTCAATTTGAAGGTGTTAAGTTCCTTCTAAATGTATGTTAGTATGTAGTCTCCAAAAGCTTCCTCGGCTTCCTCTTGTTTGAATAAGTCATAATTTAATTCAATTGTTGGATGTCGAAAATGTTTCAATTTCATGAAAATATAGGAACGTGAGGTTCAAGTAGGCTTGTAGTATACAAAAACATGCTTTCAATTTCAGAGGTGAATTTTTATCTTGATTATGATAATTAAAACATAATCTTGTTTTAGTTACGAGATTATTAAGTACCCTTATCATCATGTGATCGAAAGATGACGTGCCTATACTTCTCTGTAAATTCGTGTAGGCCTTGCAAGGCTCTTACTTCTCAGATGATGAGACTTTATGAAATGCTTTGAGCGGAAGGGCAAAGAGTTTGAGATAATTTTTGTCTCCTTCGACTGTTATGAGGAAAAATTCAATGAACGCTTCAAGTGCATGTTGTGGCTGATAGTGCCATTCAATGCTAATCTTCATAAAAAAAATTGAGTGACATGTACCTCATAGGATGAGCTTCAATACATTGATTTTGAGTTTTTATTTTCTAAATGGGTGTTAAGATAAATTTATGTATTGAATTGGGTTTGTAAGAATAGTTTAGGTAGTAAATTGGGTTTAAAGAGATATTAAGAATTCAATTAAAAGTAATATGGGTGTGGATAGTAAGTTGGGTGTAAAAAGAAGTTACATGGGTTCAAATAAAAAATTTCATAAGTAAATCATGTCCACTGTGGAAAAGAATTGAATTGGAATTGGCTACAATGTATTTAGTTTAAGAGCATCTCCAAATGAGATGTCAAAATCCTAGGTGGAATGTCATTGTGCATATTTGACATCAAAAATCTCTCCAACTGAAACGTTATTTACTAACTAGATATGAAAGTTTTGTGATTTAGAGTCAAATTTGATATCAATGTCAAATTTATTTTTAATTCATTTTAATGGTAGGTCCCTTTTTCCACTAACATTTAAACCAACAAAAATTTTGTTTCAATATTTTTTTAATAATTACAACCATTTAAAACTATATTTAAATAATAAAATAACATTTGATCATTCAATTGGAGAAGTACAAAATTTAATATAAGACTTCAGATTGTCATATCAGACATCAATTGTAATTTAACACCTCATTTGGAGTTGGTCTAAATAGCCTAACTTTGGTGAGTAACTTTATAGTATAACCGCCACATTACCGTATAGTGTTGCTAATCATATCATGATAACCCACTTACTGATTTAGTAATATTGTACCCTCAATCCGCATCATCACAACGCAATTGTCCATTCATTCTATGACACTGAATTAGTAACAATATTTAATAGTATGATGGTCACGCTAAAAAGATTTCTTATACAGTGTGCCCTTACGAGTGGCAATAATAATAAATTATTATTATTATTATGCATCAACATAAATAGTTTACTCGAAAACATTTACTTTTGAAAGGATCCACTCACTAGTATGCTTAGTGTAACTTCTCATTAGGATCCTTGCCCGATGCCCTTTTTACCTTTGCTCAAACCTAGGAATGTAACGTTTAGGTTAATTAAGCATTTCTAGACATCTTATGGACATTCGTCCAAAATAGCCATTTAGACATTGAATTTGCACAAAAAAGGGCTCTACGTGATTTAGAACACCGAAAAAGCTAGGATAGGCCACAAGTACTGCACGCGCTGCCCACGCCGCCACACGTCGCCGTGCTCCGGCCACGCACCCCTGCGCAGTGGTGTGATGCGCCGCCACGGTTCGGCTATTAGACACCACAATCGTCATCGCAGGAGCCACGCGCCAATCATCTGAAAGATTGACTCAGGGAGAGGGAAAAGTTAATTTCCGTTGGGAGATACCGCTATTTCTAACGGGTCTACCATCGCCGGCGTCAAAGTGAACGGCATTCGTTGCTCACCTTCCCCGAAATTTGCAAAATTCGTTGCTCACCTTCCCCGCTATTTCTAACGGGTCTACCATTGCCGGCGTCAAAGTGAACGGCGATCAGATACCGCTATTTCTAAGCTCGAATTTGACGGATTTATACTCTTCATTCAACCAAAATCACAAAAACAAGTCTAAGAATTTACCTACGATTAGATTGGCCTAAAAGATGTTGAACCCTCCTCGGATTCAACAAGAACTCCCCAAACCTCCTCGCCGGTCTCTAGAAACGCGAAAAACACGACATGTAGGGGGTTAAAACCTCGAATCCACAACACTAGTATTGGCTTAAGGAACTTACCCAAGTCAAACGCAGAAGAATTTGAGGACGGATTGCACCTTGAACTCGCTGGAGCCCGTTTGTTTCCTTTTGCCGGAAACTGAAAATATGCACAATAAGAAAACTGGGTTAAAAAACCGTCTATTTGAGTTCAAAATTCACCACACAATATCTCAAGACACATAATCATTCAAATTTATAAGAAATATAGCTAAGAACCTCACCTGAGTTCAAATTGGAACTCGGAGAACTGAAGCTCAATCCTTTCCCAGCCACCGATCGTACATGCAAGACGTCATGATGAGTCTAAATATAGTGGTGTGGGGCTAAATATTGAACGAAAAATGGTTGGGGGTTGTAAGCATAGTTGCCAGGGTTCGGTTCGAGTTCGTGATTCGATTCGGATACGGAATTCGATAGTAACCTAAAGTATCATTCGTTATAGGGTAAACATAAACAGTACGATATTTAGTTCGATTCGTTCTTAATTCATTAAAAATATAAATAAAAAATATTTATAATATACATTTTACAATAATATTTATAGTTATTATAAACAATTTTTTTTGTTTAAATTGATTATTTGTAAGCAATTATTTGTTTACAAATAAAAAACAATTAATTCACTTAATTGTCTAGTCAAAATAATATAAATATTACATTAAAATGGAACTTGGGAAATGCTATGACTCTTTACTTCTTCTCTAAAAAATCAATACTCTTGATGGGATCTTCAACTAACACAATAAAAATATTAAAAACTATAATTAAACTTAATATTTTATCTCTCTTCCTCTCCCTCATCCTCTTCCCTCTACGTAACGAAAACCAAAAGCAAAACCAGAAGCACAGAGCTTCCCAAAATTCTAGTTGTTTCCATCCTCTCTTCCCAAAAATTACAGCTTTTCTGTAATCTAATTAGAAATTATTAGAGATGGGTAGATGAACCACCGAATTCACCACCGAATCCAAAAAGTACTAGTACGTCCGTACCGGTACAGAATTCGGAAGGAATTTCACCAAATCTGGCAACTATGGTTGTAAGGATCCAAGTGAAGAGAATATCAAGGGTGAAATTAAATGACACTTGTTAATAAGTTAATGAATGAGCTGTTATAAGTTGTTATAAGTTAGTTGAGATAAGGATGAGAACTAGTTTTTAGCTAAATATCAGCTAAGTAAGGAAGACAGATATAACTACCGTTGTAATCATAGCTTGTTCATCAAGAAATCAATATACAGTTTCACTTTCTCTCTCATTTCTCTCTTTTTTTTCGAGTTCTCTCCTTCTCAATTCTTTTGCATTCCGTGAACCTCTCAAGAACACATTCATCAATATTAACATGGGATGAGAGTCGAAGAATGAACTGGCGCTTCCGCACCTTCATTAAAAGCATAGCTTTCTTTCTCTAATCCTCTGTTTTGCATACTGCTGTGATTCTACAAATTGGGGTCTTCTCTTATATCAGAGTTCTTCACGATTATGTTCTTCTTCGATTGCCTTCTATGTGTTTGATCAAAAGTCTCAGTGAAAGTTTCTTCTCAAAAGTTCAACAATGATAACTGCAGATCAATTGAAAAATGTTCACTCTCCGACCACAAACCTTATTTCCACGGTTTTTACTTCGGTTACGGTGAAGTTGGATGACTCTTACTAACTTATTTGGAGTTTCCAAATCAAGTTGCTACTTGAAAGCCATGGCATCATGGGGTTTGTTGATGGATGACTCTAACTATCTTACTTGGAGTTTCCAGATCAACACCCTTGTTTCAACAACACTATGGCAATCTCATGCTCAGTGCACTTGAGCATATGATTGAGGGGGGATGTAAGGATCCAAGTGAGGAGAATATCATGGGTCAAACTAAATGACAGTTGTCAATAAATTAATGAATTAGCTATTATAAGTTGTTACAAGTTAGTTGAGATAAGGATGAAAATTAGTTTTTAGCTAAATATCAGCTAAGTAGTGAAGAAAGATATAATTACCATTGTAATCATAGCTTGTTCATCAAGAAATCAATATACAGTTTCACTTTCACTCTTTTCTCTCTCTTTTGAGTTATCTCCCTCTCTATTCTTCTGCATTCTGTGAACCTCTCAAGAACACATTCATCAATATTAACAGGGGTGAGTGGTGGTTCTCGGTGAGTTAGATAGAGTGAGGGTGAGTTGCAGAGAGAGTGTAGAGAGAATGAGAGGGAGATTGTAAGAGAGACGGAGTGGGTTAATCCAACTTAATAATTTACTTTCTTGGAAATTACTAAAATGCCATCGCTCAATTTAATTTCGTAACTTAACTATCATAACCCAAATTCTAATTCCGTCTTCGCCTACATAATTGTGAGTATGAAAACAATTTAAGAACTAAGAAAATACTAGAAAATGATATTTAAGCTCAAGGCTCGCTAATTACTTAAGAAACCCAACCAGGCGCATTTTGGTCATTTCACATCATTTGAGAATAAAATAAAATTTTTTTAAGGTACAGGTTGCAACATAGTTGTGTCAAATAAAATTTTCATGTGAATAATATTATGTTGCCCTTAAATAAGTCGAATAGCAAATCTAAATTTTGCGTTATTTTTTTTAATTTAAAATTTGCATTTGGAATCTTTAAACGTTCATTGAACGTTGGCTAAATTTGTTAAAGAAATGTTACAAAAATTAGATAAAGGGACTTGAAAATACGACACAATAATTTTAAGAGAACTTTCAAATTACTCTTGAAAGATGTCATTTGGAAGAGCTTTGTATTGTCTTTCAATTATAGTGTTTTTTTTTTTTGATAAATAAAATATATTGATGAGAAAAGGAGAAAACAAGCAATAAAGAGTAGCTAAAAATACAAACACGTAACAAGAGATGCAACCATAAGAAAAAAAAGATAGCAAAGCTAACAACGCTGCATCAAAGCAGCAAAAACAAGCACTAACTATTCATAATTGTATTCCATTCCCGTAAAGTAGAGTCATTAGCAATGGAATGGGCGATTTTCAAAGAACTCAACCGAAGTCTAATGGTAGACATAATTGAGTTGAGAACCACCACAACGGATTGACATGTGTTCTTGAATCTACAATTGTTCCGCTCCCTCCAAACATACTACACAGTAGCAGTAAAACTTAACTTCAATACTATTGACAATAGAGATTTTCCCTTACAACGGCTAGTAGCCCACATGAAGAAAAAAAACAAGAGGCCAAGGGAACCTTAGCCAAGGGACCCCGCACTTAAACATTGAATACCAAATACCATCGGTAAAAGGACGCTCAAAGAAGAGGCGGCAATGGGACTCTGTAGCAATACAACAGAGTACGTAAGTGACAAGAATCGATGGAGCAAAAGTCAAAAATCTATCTATAATAGAAAGCTTTCATTTAATGAGCAACCAAAGAATGAAGCTCATCTTAGGAATATTTTGATTATACCAAACAAGCTTAAACCAACCTACCTTAGGCTTAAATTGCCGAAACTTATCCTAAGCAGAAGCAGCAGAGTAGATGCCAGACGATGAAGGAGTCCATCGAGTCATATCAGCCAAGCTAAGATTTGGCACAATATTAGAGTGTGTAATGCTCTCTTAGTGCGTTTTTTTAATAATAGGCTTGGCACTATCAAAATCCCTTGTTGAAGCAAAGGGTAAAGGTCAATAGGGTAATTAAAAAACTATTGTACCACATATTTTTACTAGTGTTGTTATTGTCATTCACCAGTCTTATTTTTAGTGTGACAGCCTATTCCGAAATAATTTTATTGACGACGTGAATTGACGTTTTTACCCTTGTTCGTGCGTGAATGTGTGTGTGTGTGTGGTTGGGCCATGTTTTGGACCTATTAGTTTTCCCATATTTTTGGACCCAATAAGAACTTGGGTTTGGTTTTGTTTTGGTTGGTTGAAAGATTATACACACACACACACACACACACACACACCACATGCACACGTGCACATTTTCCTCTTCCTCGTTTTCTATCAACTCTCTCTCTCTTTCTCTCTCTCTCTCTCTCTCTACCCATTTTCACCATTTTTTGTACGAACAACCCTTCACCTCGCGATCTTGGCATAGATCGAGTTTTTGGATGACATATTTGGACTCCTCGCAACCTGGTGAGTTTACTAGTACCATTTGTTTGGCTTGAAACTCATGAAAACCTTTGAAACCCGAGAGCACTCTTAGTGGCACTGTTCACAAACTTTTAATTGTGAGGTTTTTAATGGATTTGGAGATCACAGTGAGCTTTTAGACATCTTCACGAAGCTCGGGGAATATCGTTGAAATGATTTGGACGTCGGAGGGCCAAGTTTCAGAGTTGGCCGGAATTTACGAATTTTCTCCAGTGAGATTCCGGCTCTGTTGAAGCTTGAAAGTGGTAAGGTTTTTTCTACTCGTCGTGGGCTTCATTTTGGTATAAATTTCATAAATTTTGGTTGAAAAACGAGAGAGAAAACCGAGTTTGAAAAATTTCCCAGTTTCCGGCGATAACACCAGTCGTTGGCGCCGGACTCCGGCAACTGGAGGTAAGAGACGACGAATATTCCGTCAAGTTTGACGGAATATTCTAACGGCGTTAGTCAGATTTAACTGAATTTGTTAGGTTTTAACGAAGTATTCCTAACTGCCGTTAACTGTTCTATTAGGGTTGGCCGCGCATAGGGGTGCGTCTTGCCGTGCCTTTGGCGGTGGGTGGGCCATTGGAATATTTTTCTAAAAATATGGGGGCGTTCATGGGATCGAGTAGAGCATGTTGGTATATTCAAACACCCCAATTGAGCAATGTATGAGAAGTTATTACCTAAGATTGGTTATGTGCATTTAATTGACGGTTTTATAGTTGTTTCACATATAGGTGAGACTTCTCTAAAGGATGAGCGCAGCCACGCCAGGTTCGGGTGCTACGACCCTTCTACCTATTAGTGAGTGGGCTTTGTTTTAAGTATATATTTGATATTTTCCCCAGAAATTTCGTTTTTTAAATGATTTTAGAATTGAAATGGTTTTATAATTGAAACGCTATGTCGAATATCGTTGATATTATTGTTGTGATTGTGTTGGTTATGCTTTGGCGCCGTGGACGCTCAGGTAAGTCAGGTGAGTATGCTTATTAGTGAATGTTGAGTTGATGATAAGATTGAGATATAGCTTATATTTTTGCACCCCGGTGTTTGTGCTCTGCCAGAGTAAAGCCTAGCCTTCACGTGATCGTTCACCTCCCACACCGTACGCTCACATTGGATCCAACGCAGGTGCCAGCCTGTCGTACAGACCACTATAGGTGCTTCCGACTTGTAGGTGATTTGCGATTCGTCGCACAGCCTTCACGTGATCGTAGCACTAAACGTAATATTATACACCCAGCCTATCGTACAGACCACTATAGGTGGTTCCGACTCGTGTGCAGAATTTGGTTGAGGATCTATAGATTCTGTCGTACATGTCACATTAGGTGACTCCGGCTGACGTGTTGATATTGCCGGCATATTATGATTTGATTTATCTCACTTGCTTGATGCTTATTCTGTTTGATTGGGTATTTCGGCATGGCGTATTCTGACATGACATATTTGAGATTTGTTGTTTTCCAGCATGATTTGGTAAATGAGTACATAAGATATTTTATAGGAAAGTATACTTGTTTTATAGTGAGGGGTTACTACTTTGATATTGAAACGATTTTGGAAAAACTTTGTTTTTGCCCACTCATGTTTTCTGTTTTGCGCCCCTCCAGGTTTTAAGTAGCAGTGACGTTGGTGGCGAACAAGGCATCAAGGCAGTTCTGACAGAGGGTCATCCATGTAGGATTTTCTTGGGTTATCGTTTTCAGTGCTTGTTATTCTGGACTGCACCTAGGATACTTGAACTTGTCATTGTGTTGTTATACTTCCGTTTCATCACTCACTCTCACTTATCCTTTATTGTAAATTACTCTGCTTGGTTTTTATTTCCTCATATTTTTCACTCTAGCACTTCCGCACAGCGCTCTTGGCTACGTCACTTGCACGTGACGGCCAGCACGCCTCGATATTTCGGGTCGGGGTGTGTCATTTAGGCTCACATTTTAGTAAAAGTACGAAGGGAATGAAAAACATAGAATTGTTGTTTGAAAAAAAAAGAACGAAAAACATGGAATTGTGGAAATGTTAGACAAGTAGGTAAGAATAGCAACAGTCTACTTGCCTTGATTTAAAGACAAATTTTGACTTAGTTATCCTTAATGAAATTTTTATGCATAAAAAGAACACATTTAACAATGAAGCATGTCAATTTTAAGGTTTAGATATTGAAAAAAATACACTTATATGTCCATATTGTTCTATTTATTGCCCAATTTCACGCCAATAAGCTGTAAACATGTTAAAACCAATCAAATATGTATTATATAATATAAATAATTAAATGAAGTTGTATGTTGTTAATTATATAATCAATCCAATCTCACTATATAATCAAACCACAACATGAATAATCAAATGAAGTAGTAAATAAAATCACTACACAAATCATTGACTTGTTTTCAAAAGATAGAGGCTTGCAACAATCTTCTAAGACAGAAATACGTCCCCACACCTATGCAGTTGTTCTTAGATTTCTATTTTGCAAGATAAAACTATCTAATCCAAGTTCTTGTACTCGGACTTAGATTCTTGACGAATTGATGTGTGTTTCTCAATGAAAAAAATATAAAGAGAACGTTGAAATTATTTGATTACGTTTATGATATTAAAGCTATATTTATACTGGCTTAAACCAACAGTTATGAATGTTTGAATTTAGTTTTACCTTTTCAAGCAAGGTGGTAAATATAAAGAGAACGTTGGAATTATTTGATTACGTTTATGATATTACAAGAAGTCATGTGTAGAACAAGCTCAAAACAAGAAGTCACGTGTAGAACAAGCTCAAATCAACTAAAATATGAAGATAAAATTTCTTAAAACGAAATCTAAAAAAATAATAATTTATTACAATGTGAATTTTATTTCTATATATAACTATAGAGAGAATCTATTGTACTCAAAGAGTCAACTACCAAGCTTCTCCCTGAAGAATATGCTGTAAAATTGGGTGAAACTCAAAAAATAAAATAAAACAAAGGGAGAGAAACAATAAACAAAATAAAATAAAATAATAATGGAAGAGAAAAATAAAAGTACGAGGAGGTGGCGCTGTGTTCCCTCTACTACTACAACGGATGAAAGCAACAATGATTATTTTCTAGATACACGACGAACCACTCCTCTTTTTCACTGCCCAAATCTCTCTACCTCAATAAACTAATTACAAAATTAAATAATATTTTTTTATTACTATTCTAACAATCTCAACTATATCGCATTCCTTGGAATACTTTTGTTTACCACCTCGAGTAATGACGATATTCACTACTCTATTTATTATCATTAAATAAGTTTTCAAATTTCAAAATCTGTTTAGTGGATATACAAATTTTAAAATTTAAACTCATCTAATAGTGATAAACAAAGTAGTGAGCATTACCTGTCACATCCCGACCAGGGGCGGACCACTTCTCGGGCCCGCTCCACCACCGTAGCACGATATTGTCCGCTTTGGGCCCCGGCCAAGCCTTCACGATTTTGTTTCTAGGAACTCACGAGCAACTTCCTAGTGGGTCACCCATCATGAGAGTGCTCTAGCCCCCTTCTCGCTTAACTTCGAAGTTCCTACGGAACTCGAAGCTAGTGAGCTCTCAAAAGGCCTCGTGTTAGGTAGGAATGTGAATATAGATTTAAGGATCACTCCCCTGGGCGATGTGGGATGTCACATTACCACCAATTGATGGCGGCACGCAAAAATACACCCTCCCTCAATGGTTACAATGAGTTTGGTACCTATGTTTAAGTTTGATTCTTATAACACTACTGCTACACTAGGTATACTATTACGAAATTAGATTATGCATTATTTTAAAGAAAAACTAACGAAAAGTCTAAAAACAACTTTAGTTTTAATGAAAAATGACAAATAAAGGTGTAGTAAATAGTACCCAAAAAGATAAAAATGTAGTTGTAAACACGAAAATTTCCTGAAATAAGAAGAACACGTGTACAAAATAATATTTGTATTTGATGATTTTGGGTTACAATCTCTATTTGTTCCTCTAATTCGATCTCCGTAAGACTTTGATTTGTGGGCTTGATCCAAGGGCCGTTGAGGCTTTGATCTTGGATGAACAGGGTGAAGTTTCTTCAAGAGCCGTTGGGCTTGATCTTGAAGTTTGGCGGATGAACGTTTCTTCAGGGGCCTTTTGGGCTTGATCTTAAAGTTGGGTGAACGTTTCTTCAAAGGTCGTTGGTGGCTTGATCTTTAAGTTGGATGAACGGATCTTCAGGGGCCGTTGGGGTTTGATCCTGAAGTTGGATGAACGTTGAATGATGAACGGATCTTCAAGGGGCTTTTGGGCTTATTCTTGAAGATGGATGAACGACGAACGATAGAAGAACTTCAAGGGGCTTTTGGGCTTGATTCTTGAAGAACGGATGTGTAGATCCAAGGGCCGTCAAGGCTTGATCTTGGAAGGTGGATGAACGTTGCTTCAAGGGCCGTCGGGGCTTAATCTTGAAGAACGGATGAACGGATCTTCAAAGACCTTTTGGGGCTTGATCCTGAAGAACGGATGAACGGATCTTCAAAGGCCTTTTGGGGCTTGATCTTGAAGGTGGATGAATACATGAACGATGAATGGATCTTCAAGGGCTTTTGGGCTTGATCTTGAAGAACAGTTGTGTTGATCCAAGGGCCGTCAGGGCTTGATCTTGGATGAAGAATCGGCACGTGACCAAAGTGCTTGTTGATTCTTCAAAGGTTTTGGCGAAGTTTCTTCAAGGGCCGTTGGTCTTGATCTCGAAGGTGGATAGGCGTTTCTTCGAGGGCCGTTGGGGCTTGATCTTGAAGAACGAAGAACGAACTTCAAGAGAATTCTCTTCCAATTTGGGAGTAGAGAAATGTATTTGTGAATTGGTGGTGAATTGGTGTATGAATTGGTATATGAATTGGTTCTATGAATGGAGAAGCCTATTTATAGGCCTTAAGAATGAATCACTACCATTCATTTTGTTGGTGAGAATGAATCAACACCATCCATTTTTGTTGGTGAGAATGAATCACTACCATCTATTTTGTTGGTGTGAATGAATCACCACCATCCATTTTTGTTGGTGAGAATGAATCACTACCATCCATTTTTTTGTTGGTAAGAATGAATCACTACCATCCATTTTTTTTGTTGGTGAAGTAAGTGGATGATGTAGATGAAATGAATGGAGGTTGTAATTTTGATGCTTTGATCAACATTTATTTCACCAAAATTTCGATGTTTACAGTTGTAATCTTTAGTGCATTGATCAACATTTATTTCACCTAAATTTTAATGTCTAAAAATGCCTCAACTTCAGGGCGCGTCGTATACATGTGCTTGTCACGTGTAGAAGATGCGTTTTTAAGTCCCTTAGTGAAGATGCCGATCCAAGAGCCGTCGAGGCTTGTTCTCGAATTGGTTTGGAAGTTTCTTCAATGTAGACGTCGATCCAAGGGCCGTCGTGGCTTGATCTTAGATTGGGCTGAGATCTATTCAACTTTGCTGGGACGAATCGACACGTGCATTTGTTATGCTTGTTGACTTTCCACAAGCTTCATCTTGAACTGGTTTTGATTCAAGGGTGATGGACACTTGATCTTGAATCAGGATTGCAATTTCTCCAAGGGCCGTTGAGGCTTGATCTTAAAGGTTGATTCGGAGGTGTTGGACACTTGATCTTGAATTGGGTCTTGATTTCTCCAATGGCCGTTGAGGCTTGATCTTGAAGGTTGATTCAAGGGTGTTGGACACTTGATCTTGAATTGGGTCTTGATTTCTCCAATGGGCCGTTGCGGCTTGATCTTGGAGTTTGATTCAAGGGTGGTGGACACTTGATCTTGAATCGGGCTTGTGATTTCTCCAAGGGCCGTTGAGGCTTAATCTTGAAGGTTGATTCAAGGGTGATGGACACTTGATCTTGAATCAAATCTTTTGATTTCTCTAAGGGTCGTTGCGGCTTGATCTTGAAAGTTGATTTAAGGGTGATGGACACTTGATCTTGAATCGGATCTTGATTTCTCTAAGGGCCGTTGAGGCTTGATCTTGAAGGTTGTCGGACCACGAGCGGCTTCATATGGCAAGCGATCTTCGGTTTAGTTGAGGATGAATCAGCACGTGCAGTTGTACGGCCCATGCTGCATTATTCTCTGCTTTGTTTCTTTTGCATGGCAGGCAGGCACGAGGTAAAGGTGTTGGTTTGTTTCTCTGTTCAATCTTTCCAAGTGCTGACCAATCGCTCTATTTCTCCTTGTCCCGTAGGCAACAACAATGGTAAAGGAAAAGCATGCCATGAGATATCTTTACCTTCGACTCTGCTGATATGAGATACTTTTGCTTTTGAAGAAGTAGTTTTCCACAAGTTTATTCTTGAACTGGGCTGGAGGGTTTTCTTCTGCTAGACTTGCTTCAAAAGTATGAGCTTACCCATTTGTTTGGAGTTGAATTTGATTCAATGGTGGTGAACACTTGATGTTGAATCGGACTTGTGATTCCTTCAAGGGCTGTTGGTGGCTTGATCTTGAAGAAAATACGACCATTAGTGGCTCTACGTGGCAAGTGATCTTTGCGAGCCGACTCAAGAATTTGAGGGTCAAAACAAGTTCATAAAATCCAGAGTACGTCAGATCTTGATGATATGAAATACTTTTGCTTTTGAAGAAGTAGCGGACGGCCCGGCACATGCTTTGTTGTGCTTGTCTCTACATGCTTCAATGTATCATTTTTCCTTGCCTTATCTGTTCCCCTTGCAGAAGCGACATTTTCCCTGGTTTTTTTCCACGCATGTGGCATCTTTTCTTGCAGTTTTTTGCTATGCAAGAGTGGAATGAAAATGCTAGGTAAGCATTCAGGGAAGGTTTCCAGGCAGTCAGTTCCAGATCGGAAGTTTGATCTCAGGTTCTGACTGATTGTTCTCTTTCTTCTTGCCATGCAGGTGAGAACAAAGACAAAGACAAAGACAGAGAGAAAGCATGATATGAGATACTCTTGCTTTCGACCCTGATGATATGGGTACTCTTGCTTTGGTGTGGCTTGTTTTGCAGAGGCATTCCAGGGGATGAGGAATACTGGTATTTTGAGAGGCTTTGTTGGAAATGCATTCTCGAAGATAGGGAAGAACTTGAAATTTTTGCAGGTCTGTCTTACCGTGAAGGATGAGAGTCGACCTATATAGGGATTTCCTAATAATCGGTAATGATACTGTTCGTTTATCCTTGTCAGCGACATTGGGTAATTTTGATTGGAACAGTAAGATTCACGCGTTTTTAGACCTAACCGTGACTTCTACAAAGCTGAGACAACACGTGAAGGGTGGCGACAAACCTCGGTCTTTGAACGAGCAGCTTTTGAAATTTGGAGGATAGTGCCGAGCTTCTTTGATTTTGGCCTGTGACTCCCTCAAAGCTGAGATTGCACGTGAAAGGTGCTAACAGATTGATCCAAAAAATTTGGCTTTTTGAAAAGGTGGTGCCTCTTCGATTTCTGAACGAACTGCTCTTCGATTTCTGGGTAGGCAGCTCTTCGATTTCTGAGTAGGCGGCCTCGTTGCTTCTTCTTTTTATGGAGGCGTCGATTGCTTCCCAAAGCACACTTGAGAATTTCTATTTGTAGAAGTTTCCCTCTTGTACCTTTGAGATCTTGATTTGTCTAACCCCTTCTTTTCTTCAAAACCTTCGGAAAATGTCTTGCCCATCTAACCGTCGTCTTGACTTGAATGCCAGGGAAAAGGCTGTGATGTCTTCTCCGGACAACGTATGGCACCCATCATTTTTATCCCCGAACGGTCCTCTAACGGTTGGGGATTCGGTGATGAAGAATGATATAACAGCCACAGTGGTGGCTAGAACTATTCTCACCCCTAGCGACAACATGGTGTTTTCCAAGCGATCTGATGAGCTGGCTGTCTAAGACTCCTTGGCCTTTAGCGTCTAGTGTGCGGGCTCTGTGTCGAACATGGGCCAACGCCTTCTTGTTCGTACTAGCTAGGTTGAATCCTTGATGGCTGAGGTGGCGAGCCTTAAGCAGGAGATCAGAGGGCTTAAGCATGAAAACAGGGAGTTGCACATGCTTGCCAACAGCTACTTGACGAGCATGAAGAAGAAGTTTGACCAGCTGCAGGAATCTGATAGTCGGATTCAAAATGATCATCAGATGTTTATGGCTTTGTTCCAGAAGCATCTTTTGCCGTCGTCCTCTGGAGCTTCACCCAGTGTTGAGGCTCCGAATAATCAAACTCCAGCACCTCGTCTTCCTGCAGCTCCGCCGAGTAATGAGGCTCCTCGTGACCGTCCTTGAAGATTCCCTGCTTGTAAATTTGATTTGAATTTTTTTTTCTTGGTGGCATGTAGAGTGCCAATTTGTGTAATTTTCTAGAGAAATAAATAAAATGGACTTTTATTTCTCTCAATGCATTTTTTTAATGCAACATATGTAAAAAAAATTTCTTTTCTTTTCTGTTTTTTTAATAACAACATATGTACATATTCTTTTTGTAATGAAATTGACTTTCATTAACAAAACATTTATTATTATTATTATTTTTTATTTTTATGTGATTGAACTTGAAAATTGAATGTTTAAGCTGCCTACGTACCCCTCCAAAGAAAGAGATCAAGTCAAAATGTAGTTCAAAATGCATACATTTTTTTTTTGTATTTTCTTTTGGTGCCGTTTGCAGTTTTAACTCGTGCAGGCAAGGAGCGTCGGTGTTGTCACCTTTTAGACTCGTGCAGACCAGGAGCGTTGATGTTGCCTTTTATGCTCGTGTAGACCAGAAGCGTTGTGCCATGCAGTTTGGGCTCGTGCTAGCGAGGAGCCTTTGTTCATGCAGTTTAGGCTCGTACGAACAAGGAGCATGGTGTTTTGCGGTTTAGGCTCTTGCAGACAAGGAGCAGCACACGGATTTGTCAAGCCATTTTGGATAAGCGTTCCTCGCAATCTTTGTAGCAAGGAGCTTTGACCGGGTGTTTGAAGAAATCTTCCTAGACGAAATCGCGTATGATGGGGATGGACGATCTTTGTGTTGAATTTCCATCATCTTCAACAATTTTCCATTGCTTTGAAGATTGGCAAAAGCTATTTTGCCCCATTTCTGGTTGGTGGACTTATGGTGGAGGTGTAGGCTTCATGTGCCATTTCTTTTGAGCAACATGAATCCATCCTTCAGCTTTGCTTGATTCGAAGCATGCCCCAGCAGTGGCGATGAAGACTTCGAATCAAATGTTCCGGAAGTGACGGTGGTATAATTGGACTTCACCACATTGTCAAGATCCAGCTCGATGATTCCTTGCTAAGCCAGTCTCATGATGAGATTTTTCATCACGAAGCATTTTTCTGTTGGATGACTGATGAAGCGGTGGTACTTGCAGTACCTTGGGTTGTCAGTGCGATTTATTTCTTCTGGCCATCGGCATTCGGGTAAATCAATCACCTTCTTCTCCAACAAGTCTTCCAGTAATGCGGCCACATCGGAGTCTGAAAAATGATACGTCTTCTGCTCTAGTTCCCTCAATGTGTGTTTGTACCTATCTTGGGTGCGAAAAGGCTCTCCTCTCTTTATCTCCCTCGTTTTGTACTTGGACGAGATTTTGACGGGGGCAGTGTTGACGGTAAAAGCTTCTTTGCCGGGCTTCTTCCTAGTCTCGTCCACCTTCGGAGCAAACACTTTCTCTTTGAAGTTGGTGATTGGCTCATTTTTTCCATGGTTGGCGATGCTCAACTCCATCTCATGGGCGTAGGTTGCTAACTCTTCGAAGGTCCGCGATTTTATGCCCTGAAGGATATAGTGCAATCCCCATTGCATGCCTTGGATGCACATCTCGATCGAAGAGCACTCCAAGAGTTTATCTTTGCAGTCGAGGCTAAGGGTACGGCATCGGTTGATGTAGTCAACGACTGGCTCGTCCCTCCACTGTTTTGTGCTTGTCAACTCCAGCATGATGACTGTGCGGCAAGTGCTATAGAAGCAGTTAAGGAATTCTCGCTCTAATTGCTCCCATCTATCAATGGATTCGGGCTCGAGATCGGTGTACCAATCAAAGACGTTACCTTTCAGCGAGCGCACAAACTGATTGGCAAAGTAGTCCCTTTCAGTGCCCGCGTTGTTGCAAGTTTCAACGAAGTGGGCGACGTGCTGTTTCGGGTTCCCCATTCCATCAAACTGCATGAATTTAGGTGGTTGATAGCCCATTGGCATCTTCAGGGCATCAATCTTCTTGGAGTAAGGCTTTGAGTACAACCCGGAGGTATTTGAGCTCCCTTGGTACTGTGCCTTGACGGTGTTGGCGATCATCTCTTGCAACTGCTTGATGGACAAAGATCCTATGAGCGTCGTTGCTTGGTCTGGTTCCGGCTTTTCTTCAACCTTCTCCACCGGAGGCTCTTCTTTTTTGTTGCCACATTTCTTGGAGTCAGAGCCGGATTCTTCATCATGCTATGCCCCCAATTTCCTCAAGAGCATAGCAATCTTCAAGTCTTTTTCTTCGAGGGTCTTCGTCATCATTGCAAACATCTCCTTCATTTGAATCAGCTATTCTTCGATGGAAGTGGCGCCGATGACTTGTTCATTGTTTGAAGCCATTTATGCTTGAAGTGTGTTTTGGATCTCTTAAACGGAGAGATAGATGAGAGGTAGAGATTGATCCCACCGGGCGTGCCAAATTTGTGAACACGAAAATTTCTTGAAACAAGAAGAACACGTGTACAAAATATATTTGTATTTGATGAATTACAATCTCTATTTGTTCCTCTGATTCGATCTCTGTAAGACTTTGATTTGTGGGCTTAATCCAAGGGCCGTTGAGGCTTTGATCTTGGATGAACAGGGGGAAGTTTCTTCAAGGGCCCTTGAGCTTGATCTTGAAGTTTGGCAAATGAACGTTTCTTCAGAGGCCTTTTGGGCTTGATCTTGAAGTTGGGTGAACGTTTCTTCAAGGGTCGTTGGTGGCTTGATCTTGAAGTTGGATGAACATATCTTCAAGGGTCGTTGGGGTTTGATCCTGAAGTTGGATGAACGTTGAATGATGAACGGATCTTCAAGGGGCTTTTGGGCTTGTTCTTGAAGATGGATGAACGACGAACGATGGAAGAACTTCAAGGGGCTTTTGGGCTTGATTCTTGAAGAACGGATGTATGGATCCAAGGGCCGTTGGGGCTTGATCTTGGAAGGTGGATGAACGTTGCTTCAAGGGCCGTCGGGGCATGATCTTGAGGAACGGATGAACGGATCTTCAAGGGCCTTTTGGGGCTTGATCTTGAAGAACGGATGAACGGATCTTCAAAGGCCTTTTGGGGCTTGATCTTGAAGGTGGATGAATGCATGAACGATGAATGGATCTTCAAGGGCTTTTGGGCTTGATCTTGAAGAACAGTTGTGTTGATCCAAGGGCTGTTGAGGCTTGATCTTGGATGAAGAATCGGCACGTGACCAAAGTGCTTGTTGATTCTTCAAAGGTTTTGGAGAAATTTCTTCAAGGGCCGTTGGGCTTGATCTCGAAGGTGGATGGGCGTTTCTTCGAGGGCCGTTGGGGTTTGATCTCGAAGAACGAAGAACGAAGAACGAACTTCAAGAGAATTCTCTTCCAATTTGGGAGTATAGAAATGTATTTGTGAATTGGTTATGAATTGGTGGTGAATTGGTTAAGAATTGGTAAATGAATTGGTTATGAATTGGTTCTATGAATGGAGAAGCCTATTTATATGCCTTGAGAATGAATCACTACCATTCATTTTATTGGTGAGAATGTATCACCACCATCCATTTTTGTTGGTGAGAATGAATCACTACCATCCATTTTGTTGGTGAGAATGAATCACCACCATCCATTTTTGTTGGTGAGAATGAATCACTACTATCCATTTTTGTTGGTGAGAATGAATCACTACCATCCATTTTTTTGTTGGTGAAGTAAGTGGATGATGTAGATGAAATGAATGGAGGTTGTAATTTTGATGCTTTGATCAACATTTATTTCACCAAAATTTCGATGTTTACAGTTGTAGTCTTTAGTGCATTGATCAACATTTATTTCACCGAAATTTCGATGTCTACAGTAGTTTTTCGTTAAAAGTAAACAGTACCAAAAATGTTTCATTAAAACTTCCTTATTTTAATTGCGTTTAGATTATGTTTTTAATTTTCAACACTATGCATCACTCTCATTGCACTCAAATTCTCTAGTTCAGTGTAAAAATGTGATTCCTACAATATCGGTATCACAATTAGCTTTTTTATCCATTACGAAAGGCCTAAGTGGCAGATTACAATGTTGATTTGTTCTAAGTTCAAACAATTTCTGACACACCCCGACCCAGAAAGTCCAGTAGGACTCTGAAGTCAAGTTGTGCTGGCCGACACCTGGAAGGTGACGAAGCCATAAAGTGTAGTGATGTTGGAAATGTGAATAAATTTAAACCTAAAAGTGCCTAAACATCAGAGTGTGCTTGTGAGCGGGAGCGAACCCATCTCACACGTGACTTCAGAGCATAAGCAAATACAAAAGAACGGGCAAGAATTATACCGTCAACAGTAGCCACCAGACCAGAGATTCGCTAACAATCCTCGTCGATACGAACCTTAACAGCTAACCTGGAGGGGCACAAAACAGAAAACGTGAGTAGGCAAAAACAAATACTTTCCAAAACCATTTTATAAAATCCATATATAACCCCTCGCTGTAAATCCAGTATAATTTTCCCAGAAAATAATACCTATATAAACTTATATATGAAAATCCCGTCTAGGAATCAAAACTCATTATCAAACTCAAGAATGGGCCATGTCGATATACCAACTCAGAAAATCATCATCAGGCAAGTAATATAAATCTAGGGTGTCCCTAGTGTCATGTCAGCCGGAGTCACCTCTAGTGACCTGTACGGCTGAATCTATAGCTCATCCATCATACTCAATCAATATCAATCATTATCCTGCACACGAGTCGGAACCACCTATAGTGGTCTGTACGACAGGCTAGGTGTATGATATTACGCTCAGTGCTACGATCACGTGAAGGCTGTGCGATGAATCGCGGGTCACCTACGAGTCGGAACCATTTATAGTGGTCTGTACGACAGGCTAGGCATCTGCCTTGGATCCAAGGTGAGCGTACGGTGCGTGAGGTGAACGATCACGTGAAGGCTAGGCCCTACTCTGGCGGAGCACAAACACCCGAGGTGCAGGTGATGAGCTAATCACAATCTATCATCATCTCAAACACTACTGTCATACTTACCTGACTTACCTGGCCGTCCTCGGCGTCGGAGCGTAATAAATGCAATCATAATCATATTTATAAAATATAATTGGCATACGACATGGCAACTCAATTATAAAATCCATTCAATTCGTAAATCAATCAAATTACGTTTCTGGGAAAAACGTCAATTATATATATATACTGAAAACAAAAGCCCACTCACCTGGAGTCCACGCTACAGCCCCCTAGCACGACTCTCGAGACATCCCAAATGATCCCAAATGATCACCGCCTAGCATAAGTGTCAATTCATGTCTCAGAATTCGTACTGAGAGAATATGCAATTTATAATAAACGCATCCTTACGAATTCGATCTGAGAGAATATGCAATCTATAGCTCATCCATCATACTCAATCAATATCAATCATTATCCTGCACACAAGTCGGAACCACCTATAGTGGTCTGTACGACAGGCTAGGTGTATGATATTACGCTCAGTGCTACGATCACGTGAAGGCTGTGCGATGAATCGCGGGTCACCTACGAGTCGGAACCATCTATAGTGGTCTGTACGACAGGCTAGGCATCTGCCTTGGATCCAAGGTGAGCGTACGGTGCGTGAGGTGAACGATCACGTGAAGGCTAGGCCCTACTCTGGCGGAGCACAAACACCCGAGGTGCAGGTGATGAGCTAATCACAATCTATCATCATCTCAAACACTACTGTCATACTTACCTGACTTACCTGGCCGTCCTCGGCGTCGGAGCGTAATAAATGCAATCATAATCATATTTATAAAATATAATTGGCATACGACATGGCAACTCAATTATAAAATCCATTCAATTCGTAAATCAATCAAATTACGTTTCTGGGAAAAACGTCAATTATATATATATACTGAAAACAAAAGCCCACTCACCTGGAGTCCACGCTACAGCCCCCTAGCACGACTCTCGAGACATCCCAAATGATCCCAAATGATCACCGCCTAGCATAAGTGTCAATTCATGTCTCAGAATTCGTACTGAGAGAATATGCAATTTATAATAAACGCATCCTTACGAATTCGATCTGGAAGATCCGTATCACAAATCTTCGATCCGTCACTTCCAATAATCCACATTAAGCTTCTAGAACAATATCCCAAAGTTTCGTTACGATCCAACGGTTGGATCTCCGCCAATTGCCAAAACCAAGTGGCGGTTAACGTTTTAATTACAAACTTACAATTCCAATTTGGGAAGATCCGTATGACGGATTCCCGATCCGTAAATTCCTACATTCCTAAAATATTACATACTGCCACATACTAAAGTTTGGTGACGATCCAACGGTCGGATCGTCGATTCATATTTTGACCTATACCATAACCGTAACGAATTTAGGTCCTAACGACCAATCTACATCAATCCATCATCAAAACTAATATCAAGGCATTGAATAATTCCTAAAAACATCATTGGCGGCCCTCGGGCCACGCGCCGCCGCCCCCGAGTCGCCCGAAAATTCAATTTTCACTAAAAATTCTCAAAATTTCCAAAATGAAAGATCTCAATGAGTAGAACAACTTTCATACCTGTGAGAAAGTCCAATTTTGCCTCTAAGACCTTCAATTTCATCAAAACCCGCAAGAACCCTAAGTTTGGGTGTGTTCCAATTCGACCTCCAAACTTGCTCTAACGCCTCCACCAATGCTTGGGCTTTGTTCTAGGCCTCAAGAGGATGCTATGAGTGGTGGTAATTGAATGAAATTGTTTCGGGATTGGAGGAATTTGGAATATTGGTGTCGCGGCACCCATGGTGCAAAACCCCCGAATTTGCAACCTAATTCTCTCAAATTTGAAGTAAAAATGGTAGAAGGGATGATGATGAATGATTTCTAGGTCGTACCTTGACTTGATTCACCGGAAAAACAAGTGAATTTTGGTCGGAAATTGAAGTAGAACCCGACCGGTTCGAAATTAGGTACACGGGTCGCGGGATCCCCCGTACCTCATTTTCTCTCCTTTTCCTCCCTTCTTTTCTTTCTGATTGGCTTTCATTTCTCTCTCCTCTTCTAACTGGGCAGCGCCCAACCCTCTTATCTCCTTTCTTTTAAATCCTCACCACACAACTTTATTTCTTTTAATCTGGGCCGTCCATTTGGCCCTCAGATTTTCTGGAACTTTCCAACTAATTTCATAAAGTATCAATTTTGCCCTTAACTTCAAACGTTAATAACTTCTTCGTTATAGCTCCAAATTCGAATCCGTTTGCCCCCACGCGTCCGTAGCGACGAATACTATTAGAATATGCCAAGAAAATGAATCTTAGGTGTCACTACGAGGCAGTCAACACCAATCGAAGTATGTGCCTCGAAGGGCATTTTTGTAAACTCACTTATTAAAATTATAAAAATCATTATTTTCAGGGACGGGTTGTCACAATTTCTCTCTATTTAGATTAGTTTAAAATATAAAAAAAAAATCACTTGTATTTAAGAAAAAGTAAAAAGTTGTATAAAAGTTAGAGAGAAAAGTTTGAACACGGAACACGCAAGTTAAAAAAAAGAAGACTCTATTTACAACAGCAACCACTACTTACAAGTAATATCGTATTGTTGACCTGGTTTTAGGTAAAAAATTTACTTGGACGACACATTAATTTTTACTGCTTTGTGTACCAAGATATAGCATGTAATTTTACTGAGAGACAATCGTGTTAAATTTACTAAATTACCCTCCAAAAACACATGTGAGTAGAAGAATGGAGGAGAATTCGCTTTACAGCTAAAGCTTGGTGTAACGACGACCATAATTTTCACAAAAAAAGATAAACAATTTGGTCAAAAGGAAAGGTGGTTAAGAAAATGTTAATCCATAATATAAAGAATGAATATGATTTTTCTCAGTTGATACTAAATTTTTTAATAGCGTCAAATTTAAGATTTTTTGTTGAAAATAAAAACAAATGTATACCAATAATAACATTATTTGGAGACAAAGGTAAATATAACTCGAAAAATAATAATCAGAAACTATTTTTCTTACGCAGTATAGAAGATTAATGATTGGATAATCCAAAAAATTAATATTTTTTTTGGTAAAAACAACAAATTAATATTTAATATTTTTCAAGTTTTTTTATTAATTTTCTCAATAAAAATAAAAATAAAAGAATAGGAAGGAAAAAAATAATAACTTAATGAAAAGTTGGTTGTATTGTTTACTTTAACGAATTACATTTTTACATTTAAATGTTAGTTATAGTATTATTTAATTTATTTTTTATTTTATTATTATCGTTAAAATTAAAAAAATTAAAACTATTTTAGCTATTTTTCTTTTAAAAAAAAATTAGGCGGGGAGTCATTAAAGAAAAGTGGCGGGTTTTCCGGTGCAAAAAGGACTGAAGAAGGGCAGGCCCTGAAGAAGCCAAAAGCTGGCGCTAAGACACGTGGCGAGGAGGACAATCGTTGGATTAGCATGCGAATTTAACAGTGATTTGATCTCATTCTTTCTTCCGTTTTGAGATGAGATTATGACATCCTAGCCTACCAAGAGAGAGAAAGAAGAGAGAGAGAGAGAAACAAGAGGCACTGCTCAGAGCTAAAAAGCTCATCACCTGCAAACAAATCAGAGAGAGAGAGAGAAGAGAGACTGAAATTTGTGTGAGTAGAGAGCGCAGAGGAGAGAGAGGGTATGGCGGCGTTGCAGAGAGAGGTAACTTCTGCGGGAGTCATAAATGCTTGGAAATTACAGACAAACAGAGCAGCACAGTGAAGAGGAGGAATTAAAAGCGCGATTAACGCTGCCAAATAGAGTCGTAGCTACCTCTTTCTCTCTCAGTCTCTCTTCAAATTTTTATTTTTCACCGCAATCTCTTCAAACATTTACAAAAGATAAAAACTTCAAGGTGAATAGTAAATACCCATTAGAGGAATTGGGTCGGAGTTTGAATTTGATATGGATTTTCTGTCACAATTTGAGTCTGGGTTAAGGAAGAAGCAGCAACAATGGCTGGTTTTTTCTCATTAGGCAGAGGCGGCAGCGACGACCAACATAACAACAACAACCCACCGCCGCCTGATCACCACCACCACCATCAAATTACTCCGGAGACGTTGTTCTGGTACAAAAATGAGGACGCGGCAAACCAGCCGTATAAGGGCTTTGAGCCGTGGCAGCAACAGGAGCAGCTCCTTCAGCTCCAAACCCAGCCGTCGCAGCGGCTTTACCAGCCTCATCCCCACCACCATCAAGATCTCTACGCTTCTGCGGCTGCTCTAGGGGTGGGTCCCAGCAGCAGGGGATCGGATGACACTTCATCGTCGAGGTCGGCCGCAGCGGCGTTTACGACGATGAGGTCGTCGTCAGGAGGAGGAAGCGGAGGGGTCGCCAGCTGTCAAGACTGCGGGAACCAAGCTAAGAAAGACTGCATACACATGAGGTGCAGGACTTGCTGCAAGAGCCGAGGGTTGGACTGTCCAACCCATGTCAAGAGCACGTGGGTCCCGGCGTCGAAACGCCGTGAGCGGCAGCAGCAGGTCACCGCCTTGCAGCAACAACACCATCACCAACACCAACAGCAAGATCATATGCAACACCACCATCACCAACAACAGCAGCGGCTTCCAGTGATTCGAGGAGAAAATTCGAAAAGACTCAGAGAAAATCTGAGCTCGAAACCCTCTCGTCGTATTCTCACAAACACAAACACTTCAGGTATACTATATGTTATATACATACATACAAACACATTTTTTTCCTGTGACTTGTTGATCGTTTGAGAGAAAAAAAGGAGGGTTTGAGTGAAAAGAAAAAAAGAGAGAACGGAACAAGAAGAGAAAAAAGGGGAAGGGTTTTGGAAGGTAGCGTTTGAAAAAGCCCAACAAATAGTGGAGAATATCGATTGCGTGTGAGGAAGAAGTCGAACTCTCCGTAGTAAGAAACTCATTCTTCCAAAAACCCCGTCAGAAATCACCGGCTTTCTTTCTTTTCATCGTTTCGTTTCCCAAAAAAAATACTGTTCTTCAGTAGTCTTGACGTCTATAACATTGACAGGGAAGAAAGACACTGTTTCTCTCTTTCTCTCTCTCTCTCTCTCCTAAAAATTCCGTGTTCATGTATAGTTCCGTTTTGCTTGCTTTTGTGTGCCTTTCTTTTTTTTATTTTGTTAAAAGAAAGAAAAGCTGAAGAAGATAAACAATTTCTTAATTTAATATTCCAACTTTGGGTCTTTTGTTCTCATGAAAACTATAGTTTTATGTACTGGGGTTTGGGATTTACAAATGTTTCTGTGTATGTAGAGTTGGATGTGGTGAATTTCCCGCCGGAAGTGAGCTCGCCGGCGGTATTTCGCTGCGTGAAAGTGAGCGCAATCGACGAGGAGGATCAGTACGCGTACCAGACGGCTGTGAGCATCGCAGGCCATTTGTTCAAAGGAATTCTTTACGACCAAGGACCCGAATCCCCGAACTACAATATGAACATGGCAGCTGAAACCTCATCTGCTGGTGGAGTTAATTTCCAACCGCTCAATCTCGTCGCGAGAGCCAGCACCGCCGTTAACACAGCTTCCATTGACGGTGGTGGAGGCCACGAGAGAGTGGCAGTGGCGGGTTCGACGACGGTTATAGATCCTTCTTCTCTATACCCAGCTCCAATTAACACTTACATGGGTACGCAATTCTTCCTACCACCAAGATCTTGATGGAACAAAAATTTACACTCCCCACATTCTTCTTATTCTTCTTCTTGACTACCTACCTACAACGACCGACTATTCCTTACGTAGTAAGTGTGTCCTCTCATCTTTTGATAATATTTTGTAGCAAAAATTGACACCCCCATTTGGACTAGCTTTAGCTAGGAAGCTAGAAAAAGAGAGTAGAAAGAAAATATCGATGCGCGACGAGAACGTATTTGTTTTGTTGAAAGTTTCTAGTGCTTGTTAATTGGTTAATTTAAATGTCATCATCTATTATGACTAATATCTTGTTCAAATTCAAATATGTTTAGTGGCTACATATTTTCTTCATTTTGTTTGACTGTTGGAGATCTTAAAGAGTGGTGGTGTTTTGCTAGTGGATAGATATTTCTCTTCAACCTAGTGTGTCTAGGGTTAAAAGTAGTTTAGATGAATTTAGTGTAAACAAAAAGAGCGGAGGTGTTTTTATTTATTTATTTTTCCTCTGCTGGGTTGAACCCCATACCACTTTTTTGGTTGGATTTGAGCTTGGGAAGCTGCTTTTTTCCTGTTTACCTGTATGCTTGCCTGTTTGAAATGGATCACGAAAACTTGGAAGTTTTCGTCTTTTGTTGGACAAACTACGAAGACTTTTCCCTTTTCATTTTGGTATGGGCGATCCAGCCATGCATAGTGAACCAGCATCCAAGTTCAAATGGTCAAGCAGCCCTCTCTCCCCCCCTCTCCTCTCTCTAGATTTTCATAGAATATTGAAAATTGTTAAATATTTTCTTCATTTGTTCCTAAATCTTGAAATGCATAGATGTGACTTTGATGTTGAAAACTGTAAGCTTTGCTTAATCTTCACCTGCAGTGGTTTAATGCAGCTGCAGTAAATGTAAAATTTAGGAATTGTAACCATAGCAGAAAATTTAAAGACTTTCCTTGGTTAACAAACAATCTGTTTTTTGACATGTTTTCTGCAATTATCTATTTCTCACTTCCCTATACAACTCTTTTTTAACCTTTTAATGCTGCTACATAATTTCACATTTAGGCAATAATATTGATATGTAGTTATCTCTACTAGTTCTTAAAATATCAACAGTATGAAGTACAAGCTTTATTTTCTAAATAAATAAATTCACTGTGAAGGAGCTTGTATCTGTAATGAAACTAGTAGTTTAATTCACCTCCAGAATGTAGATAAATTTTTAATTGGAGTAAGTACCTAAATCTTCCCCCCTTTTTTGTGACTTTCCGTCAACCTTTTAAACATTCCAAACAAATACCCAAGCTATTGAAAGTGTCGCATCTTTTAACAGTCACCACCACCTCCATCATGACATCACCTTCAAACCCAACACAAAACCACCAACCCACCCTATCGAGCTGCCAACATCGAGAAAGAAATCATGGAGATTGCCGAAATGGTATAGACTGTCATGATGCTGCCACCACCATCTTCACTTCCCACGAAGAATAGTTGGAAGCTTTACGAGCCGAGAACCGGCGTATGAGAAAATTATGTAAGCAGAAACAAACTCCTTGAAATCTTATTTGAATTCTTAACTCTCCTTTTTGTTAGAAGTTTACTCTCCTAACGTAATTTTCAGTTTGGGTCCATTTTTTTATTCAATTAAAAAACTCGTTTGTTCATTAGGTTCTGTATTACATAGTCTATATTTGAAATTCAAATTTAGAGGCAATTACTATTAATGTTGACCATAATGTACCAAATTGGCTATGGATTGAAAAATTAACAAGGGCTTAACGGATGTGACATTTTTAATAGGTTGAGTACTAGTTTGGAATGTTTAAAAAAGTTGAGACTAATTTGAAATGACACTAAAACTTTAGGGGGTTTTAGGTACTTAAATCTTTTTTAATTTTAATAGAGACATCAGAATTATTGTAGTTAATTTAGGTTGATAAGCTTAACAAAAATAAAAATGAGATTTTTCAGTGAACGAAGCATCAGAAATGAATTAAACAAGAATTAAGAATTATATTCTAAAGGAGTCATCTAGTATAAATCAATCAATTAATCCCGGTAAAGTCTGTTAAGAGAATTTTGAATGCACAAACACATGTTCAAACTCTAAAGCCTGAACCTAAAATAGACAAGGAGTCTCCTAAAATTTCACTGCAATTCATTTGCAGACGAAGAGAAAATTTATCTTTTGCCTCGAAATCAGTCTTTTCGTCCATGGCTCCAAATCTGTCTTCTTGTTGAATATAAATATAATTGAGAGAGATCCCTTACTTAATATAGATCTAGGCTTGAACATGTGTACTGGGGAAGATATAGAAACTTCTTGTCTTGAAGAGTGTAGCAAGTATTTGCAATTGAGTTGAGCACTTTGCCTGTGTTTAGCTGTGCATATTATTTATTTTTTTTGATAATTAAGAATTCATTAAAGTTGTAATTGCATAATTCGAATGACGATAGTGTTTGGAGTTTAGGTTTTTGTATCTGTAAATGGTTCGGCAGGTTGATGGCAATTCGCTTTCTCTCTCTCTCTCTCTCTGTTGTCATTGCTTCAAGCATGTTAGTTACTCTTTTAAGAAGTCCATATATGGAGTTGCCATGGAAATGAGTCTAGATTCTTTACCCAAATTATGCGTATTGTCCTGCTGTTTATAATTAATTTTATAGCTTATGCATAGCTATATATATAATGAGGACTTGGCAGGAAATATTAAAAGATTTGTAGTGATTCAGTGAAATTTCTAACCTGGGACCTTACATTGACAGGTAATGCTTTTCGTGTATATAAAATAATTGCAGGTGAAATTACTTTAAAGTTTTTTTAATACAATTGTAATTGGGGAGAGGGATGAATGATCTTTAAATCAATTGAGCTACAAACCCCTTACAAAAAAATTCATAGAAAATAAGAAGGCTCCAAACAATGCTTAATTTCCTTTTAGTTGTGTTGATAAAATTCTATAAAGCAGTACCATATGACTATGACACCTCTAATTTAATTGCTTGAAAATTAATTCTTGCTGTGGAGCTTGAAGTGTTAGCCCTCTGATGAACTGAATGAGCTTTTGAGTAAAATAGATGTTATAGTGAGGAAAATAGATGTGGTAGTAAGGAATCAAATGTGTTGCTGACTTCTGCACTTGTGTAACTACGGTCGAGGAAGGAACACTCGGCCTAGGATGTTACAACCTGAAGTTGAGGTTACTTAATTCACTGTGAAGTTTAGGATCATCTCCACCATGCTCGGCAACTTCAACTATATTCATGAGAAAATGAGCGTCGAATCGGTATTAGGTTCGAGGGACAAATACTTAAAGGATATATATATATATATATATATATATATTATTTTTATGGTGTGTCGGTTGTTTGAATGTCGAACTTTGAAGTGCACTTGAGAGTAACCAAATGGAGAACACTATACTTTGCTAGGAAGCTATGAAGTGACATCTTTCGGCGAAAGAATTGTAAATTCTTCATAGGCAAAGACTTGGATAGATAACGAACCAACTAGAAGTGATGCTGTTAATCCCACCTGAGATGCCTCTGGTTGGCAACACAGTGTTGTTAAACTAAATTGAAGATGTGATGGCAAAGGGTTATGATAGTATTTTCCTCAGGGACGTGAGAAGGTTTCGCTTATAGCATTTGAGTTTATGTGTTGAGTTGAAAGATTACTCCACATTGCAAAATCCCGTATTAATAGGGGTGAATTTCGTGCTGGACAAGTTTGTCGAGTTGTAAAACTCAAATGATATTCTAATTTCTCGACATATTCTTGGAATATACTCTAAATTATTTTTGGCAGAAATTCTGTTAAGTCTCATCATCTTTGACTAGGACTTTGAATCTAAATTGATAATGCGATTGACCCAACTTTTATTCGGAAGCCAATTATGATTCTTAATATTTGCCTCATCTAACAGTAGAGGTTATATAGGGCTTGTGTGCAAAATCGTGTCCAAACAGAAATTTAGAAACAATTATGTATTTTTTTTTACTAGGAATAAAATTGAAAACGAAAAGTTGAGTGGGAAGAGTTATTATGGGCATGATTGATTTATCAATATTTAATGAGGTTAATATTATCCTAAAATAATGTAATTAATGTTTTGCAAAATAATAATAATAATAATGTAATTAATGTTAAAATCGTGCAATAAATAACGGGAAAAAGCGTGCAATACTAGTCCTTCGTGGACTTTGTTTGCCCGCACCCCATTTCCTCACATTATATAATATATATATATATATATATATATATATATATATATATATATATATATATATACAGGCAGCTTAAGGGGAGAGATTTTCATTTTTTCAAAAAAATAGAAACACGCTTTCCACCGTCAAATTAACTTTAATGAAATTGTGTGGTTGAAATTAAAATACAGGCCACACAGTTTCATTAAAATTAAATTCAACGGTAGAGAGCGTGTCCTCATTTTTTCAAAAAAAAACATGGAGATCCCTTCCTTAAGCAATTCCTATATATATAATTTTTTTTCCCAAGCCTATTTACAAAACGTTGGAAAGGAAGTAATTTTTCATTCCCAAACCTTATTTCCCCGTACCAAACACATGGCGTTCATGGTAACATATCACTAAGCATCATAGTGGGTTCACTCACACACACACACTAGTAATACCTTATACAATTGGGACCAAACCTCACTAAGAGACATAGGGTGTGTTTGTTTGACATCCCTAGCTCTCACTAGACTGGACTGGACTAACAACCAGTGTAGTCCAGCGTTTGGCAAAGCAAGGGATTAGCTTTAATGACGTTAGCTCGGACTCGCCTCGACTCCGGGCCTCACTAGCTGTCGTTAACTAATCCCAACCAAAAGCATAGTATTAGCTAGGCCTGGATGTCGCTGCCGCCTTCTCTCCAAATCCGTCTCAAGCAACCTTCTTCAGTGACCGCAGCCCCCAAACCTAAAATCTTAGAATCTGGTGACCACCCATAATCTGATTACCACTCAGGGAGTGGGACGGAAAAAGAGGCAGAGGGAAGAGAGAGAGGGTTTGAACGGAAAAACAAAGGGAAGAGAGAGAGGGAGCTGAACAGGAAAACTCACCATGGCTGCCATTGAATTGGCGATGCTAAGCTTGAGAGGGGAGGGGTTGGGGTTTTTTGGGGGAAGGCAAGTCTCCATTTTTTTTGTGATTTTAATTTGAATCGTGTGCAACAGAGGAAGAAAATGAGTGAAGAAACTTGGATACACAGAGGGAGAGATTAGAGGTTAGATGGATAGGGGAGAGAGACAGCGCAGAAAAAAAATGAGAGGTTAGTGGAGAGAAGATGATTCCCGAATGGTTCTAGAAAATAAGAAAAAGATAAATTAATAATAGAATATTAATAAATATATATTAAGTTAATAATAAAATATTATAGATATATATATTAAATAATATAATATTATAGTCCTACTTCTTTGTCTGACACTGCACCAAACACTTCACTAAATCAGTCCAATTTAGTCTAGTCTAAGCCAGTCCAGCTTAGTCCCTGAAGCTAGTCCAGTCCGAGATAGTCCGGTGCAACAAACGCACCCATAAGGTGTAGTTAAAAATTATTATTTATTGACATATTTATCCTTAATGAGTGTTGTATTTCGCAATAAGATTTCTTAGGCGCTAAATAACTTATTACAATATAGAGTTATTCCAATATACAATTGAAATATTATTTGTTGACATTTTTATTCTAAATTAATGTTGCATTTCCCAGAAGGATTCTTGGACGCCAAGTATATTATTTCTTGCATATTTATGTACTCATTGACAATTATAACTATGTAAAGGCATATTTCTTTAGAGTAATGCTAGGTAGGCCAAATTTTTAAACTAAGTTTTGTAAATCAAATGATGTGGTTGTAGATGATTGGATTACTAATTAAGTGTCGATTAACGTGCTTGTATCCATTTGGTCTCCCTAGCATTATCCATTTTCTGAAGATGTGGGGACGTGTAAAATGATGTGGTGACGTGTCATTTGGTTTACACATTTGGTCTCCCTAGCATTATTCATTTTCTTAAGATGGAAACAAGAAAACTTATAATAATATGGAGTTTATTCCAATATATAACTGTTCCAAAGTTGGGACCATAATTTTTTTTTTCACTTTAAAGAAGTGTATAGAATATTACTTTAGAGATGTTTTACTGTACATCTATCTATAGCATATCTTTGATAAGAATTTACTTATCTCTATCACATTATTTCCATAGTTGCGAGGCTCACATTTCACTTTGGTGTTAGTAAAGACACCACGTGGTGTTAATATTTCACCTGTTAGAGATATTGATGCATGATAAATCGTTATTCAACGAATCTCAGTCTTGAGTATTAGTAACACCACATAGACATGCCTATCTTATGATATCATTATAAAAATAAAAAAAATAAAAAAAATAAAATTAACGAAAAGTTTTAAAAAAAATTAGTTTTAATGAAAAGGGACAAATAAAGGTGTAGTGAATAGTACCAAGAAAATAAAAAAAATGTGGGTTTTCATTAAAAGTGAACAGTGTTTGAAATGTTTCGTTAAAACTTCCTTATAAAAAATACTACGCTTATTGGGTTTTTCATTTCATATTTACCACCTCTTCAATAGAGATGGGTCCTATCTCTATTAGATAGGTGGTACAAATGTGGTAAGTGCAGTATTACTCTATTATCTTTCATATTTTACAGGAATTAAACTTTTGTTACAATTTATATCAAAATTTTATAGACCTTAATCACAACTCAACCCTTGTTTTAATGCACGTCATACACTAAAGCTTAGTAAAAAATTTGATCATATATATCGCATTTTTTGGTAAACGAGGAAGGTTTTTGTTCCAACGTAGAGTTTTGACCATTTACATTTACTTAATTTTTTGCAGTGCACATTTAAGATACACACTTGAACAAGAGTCATTAGATCCCGTAAGATTAAAAGATCTAACAGCTCTTATTCAGATGTGTAACTTTTTTGGCCTGAAATAGATTTAGGCTAAGAAAGAAGGCTACAAGTAATAGTGAAATGTTCCGCTTAGTAGTGAGATGTTGGTGGCTCGCTCAAGTCCCAAGTGAATTAGGATTGCTTAAAAGACAGGATTGGGATATAGCTTGGTTGGTCCTAAATGATTTAGGGCTTTTGAAGGATCAAGATGGGTTTTGATGAGATTTGGATTAGAATGCACGAGGATCAAAACTCTAGTGTCTGGAAAAATGCGTTAATCACATAAGAGGACTAATTTAGAATCCTAATTCAAGTTGAAAAGAGTGAGACTCGACGGTGATAAAGCTTCGATGGAAAAATGATTTGTGACGATAATTCTAGATACATTCAGATAATGTGCCAAGGAGTAGCAGTACTATTGGAATTCTACAACTTAGCATAATTGGGCATTAATGAATTTGTTCTTATAAATGCAAGAGGATTTGCAACGTACGAGCCTTCAACCTTCAACTTAATACACATATCAACGGTCTAATCGTAACCTCTCACCTTCTGGAAAAAAAACTAACTTGTTCACTAACCATTAGCACAAATTCTGGTTGATACCAGCAAAGTCGGTCATATGGTTAGACAGGGTTTTAGAGTTATGGAGTCAATTTCCTTAGGAGTTTCAATTCTGGCTAACTATTTATCCAAGTCTCAGTTAGCGAAGAATTTTTTATTCTTTTGCCGCAAGGTGTCAATTAATCAATCGTCTCGACAAAGTGAAGTGTTCTATGATTGGTTACTCTTAGGTTACATTCAGAGTTCACAGACCGCTGAACCACTTTTACAATAAACACACTCATCTCCTTTGAGTATCTTTGTCTATATAGCTTGATACCGATTCGGCAGTACCTATATTCTCACTATATAGTTGAGGTGCTGAACCAAATGCAAAAGACCCAGTACCAGTGATTTGCATAACCTTGTCTTCAGGTTATAGAACTCAAGGTCGAGAGTGTTCATGCCTCAGCTGCAGTCTTTCGATTCAAAAGTCAGAAGGGTATTTCATCACAATCACCACATTCATGATATTTGCCGAATCGTGCTTGGAAACAAATTGGCACGCCCACATCAACAATCAAGTGACCGAATGACGTAGTTAGCTCCTAGCTACTTTGGCATGCGCGCCACGTAAACTATGTTATTTTTAGGTCAGCAATAACTTAAGTTTGCAGGTAATGCTAGAGAGACTAAATTTTGAAACTATATGATGTATCACCAATAAGAATAAACACGTTAATCAACACTTAAGAAATAATTTAATCGTCAACTTTTATATTTTTTTTTATAAAATTTAATCTACATATTTACCTCTCTAGCATTACCCTAAGTTTGCACTTTTAATGTAGACCAGAGAAAACAAAACTCATACATTTACAGCTGGGAACGTACAGATAAAGCTAAATGTGATGCTACAGTGTTTCCATGTGATGCAACTGTTTTACGGTGGATTCTTTTTCCTCTTAACATTACTAAATTTATATAGCGTTGACCGGCAGAAAGAAATTTTGTCGTTGGTAACCGTAAGAAAAATACTTCATTAGTCGCAGTGGGTATATATCTATTTAACTTTTAAACCGAATTATTATTTGTTTTTTTTTAATGAACAAAATCTTAACAAAAAAAGAAAACCATACGAATATATGCATTCCCAATGCAGAAATAATTTGATATTACTCAGAAATAATGATGAGAATAACGCCCATGTTTTTTTTTTTTTTTTTTTTGGCTCAAAAGACTTCAACTCCATCAGAATATATGAATATCATGTTTCCTTGAGCAGCACAAAGAGTGAAGAGAAGAGAGGCTTAGTAAATATTCCGTCCCCCGGACAAGTCCAACTGAGCAAGCACCTGTGACTGTCGGGAATTCAGTTTTTCAATTTTGTATCCATCCATTCCATTTTCCTTTAACTTTTAGAATCATCAAAGGCCTCCATCCGCAACGGAATATTATTCTTTTAAAATTAGGTTTGCGATCTGTAGCTATTAGTCGCATGAAGTAATTTTCACTCATATTTTCTCCTTTTGCACTACTTTCTTGGTTGTCGTATGGTTAGATAACAAGGGAGGAGTGCTGAACGAGTAAAAGTCGGGATAGTAATCGGTGCCCTGGTAAAAGTCGCACAATTAAGATATGGGAAAAGTACGGTATTCATTGAAATGTTGAAAAAACACGTACAATGGAAAATATGGTGGAATGAAAAATGATCTCCTTATAACTTTGCCAGAGCTTTCAAAATCCGGTCTAAGAGAAAGGAGTGCTTGCACCAAACAAATCAAATGGAACTATCCTAAACATTGCCACCCCTTGAGGGCGATGAACAAAAATGCATACTACATAGAAATGTCAAATCTCAATTCAAATTCTTTCTTTTAAGTCTGAGGTTTTTCTTGACAAATGCATCTTATCAACAACTTTATATATGCCTCAAAATGACTTTTACATTCAAGAAAGTATGTTTAAAATCATATTTTATTAAGGCACTATTATTATGATAATTATGATTATAAATCAAACAGCATCACATTAAATTATTGAAGCATCCTTAGAATTCTTCCACTAATGTCATTTTATTGCAACTTTGAAAACGGGTTTTTCTTCAGTAAGTTAATGTAGGGAGTATATACTTGTGTTTTACCCGTTGGATGTGCAGACCAACATTTTATCTAAGGGAAAATCATCTTTATAGCGAGTAGACTAACGTAACAAAGGAACATATTTGTTGTGAGTGGCTAGGAAAACACACAAAGAAAATTCGTAAAAAAAAATAAATATCTGCACATGTTCTCTAGACTTCTCAGAGTCGACGTACAACATCAAACACTGCTCTCTCCTGTATATGGCATCCAATCAACCAAAGGGTGGATGCACGATAGCCAAACGACCCCACAAAATTGCTCTCTCCTATATATACAAGGAAGCTTTCAAATTTACAAGGGAGTCCATATACTCCATTACTATCAGAGTCTCTATACTCCCACATGCAGCAGTCTGAAATCCTAGATTGTAATGTATGGTAGTGTCTGCAATATATATACATCATTGCAGTGTCTGCAATATTCTAGAGATCCAAGAGCAATAACTAAACAACATATGAGGTAGATTAATTCCCTAGTAAGCACAATCAAAGGCATAATTCAGGAGCACTAGGGTTATGGTGTATTCGGGAAATTATAGGCAGGCAGGGTTAGCATGCAAATTGATAGGGTTGGTAGGCTGAGCCCAACACACAATGCGGTTTTGTGTGTTGCCTTTGGTGGTGTGGGGGGAGGGAGATTTTTGTGTGACCATCACAAGGAGTGGTACACCACGTGTTGATATATAAATTGTGGGATATGTGTGTTAAAAAATTAATAACTTAAAAAATAAAACTTTTCACCACTTTCATAAAAACACATGGTGTCCCACCCTTGTTTCCATCACAACTAAAAATTTCTCCCAACAAGCAAGCAATTTGCTACAAAAGTTTTTTTTTTTTTTTTTTTTGGACAATACTTCATTTTATGTGAAACCTCATTTCTCCTACTATGACATCTTGCCCTACAAACGCTAGAATCATAACAATCACCTAAAGACCATTTCTAGATAAACTGATTTAATTCAGAAACCGTTTAGTCATAGATATAAATTTAAAAAGTTGAGAGTTCATCACAGGAAGGAGGGAAAGTATTATATATACAGGTGCAAAACTCAATGGTGGAGTCAAAAAAATTTGTGAGGAGAGACCTTTCACAAATGTGTAAAAAAAAAAAAGGCAGATAAGTGAATTTTAAAAAGGAACTTAAGTACTTTTTGCAAGAAGTATATAATTAGTGATTCTTCCAAAATTCACTTACAGTGCTTTTGGAACACAAAAAAACTTTCCTAAAAAGTACTTTCAGTTATTTTAAAAGCACATCCAAACATGTACAATATTAATCGTTGCACGATAACCTTGTCATCTATACTATTAAATTTATAGAAAACTGCATTTTAATCCTTGGCAAATATGACTTTTAAATTAAAACCATGAATAAGATCAAAATCTAATTTTAGTCACTTGATACATTAATAACCTCATTTATTTATCATATTTTGATTTTTTTTAATTATTTCTCTTTTTCTTCATAATTTTTAATGTATTAATTTTATTTCATTATAATTATAATTTTCATTTGATTTATCGTAATATATTTTGTTGTAAACATTTAGATAAACTAATTTTCGTTGTACAATATATTTCGATGTACTTTGTCTTCTTCATTTAGGTACATTAAATTCATTATAATACATTTCAATGCGTACATTTAGGTACAAACATTTTGATACAAACATTTAGGTACATTAATTCAATATAATATATTCGGTATACACATTTAGGTACATTAATGACACACCCGTACCCGAAAGTAGGGCATGCTGGCCGTCACGTGAGTGTGACGTAGCCATGTGCGCTGTGCGGAAGCGAAGATCGATGACGAAGTACGAATGAATTAAAACCGAAGTCTAGCAACCCAGAAATGAATGCGTGCTAGAAGTATTACAATACTTATACATATTCAGAGCATACTAGGTCGACTGCAGTCAAGCATGAATAAAAGAGTTATTTACACCATCGGTGCCCTACATATGTCAAATCTGTCAGAAAGGCCGAAGGATCCTCGATGTGCCCAACTCGGAAATTTAAGCTATCTAGAACCTGGAGGGGCGAAAAACAAAGGGAGTGGGTCAGCAAAAACAAATCCTTTTTCAAAATCATTCTTTTCTCAAAATTCTAGCCCCTCTCCGTAAAATCCTGTATAATTCCCAGAAAGTAATACGTACATATATATCTCAATCTTTCTCAGCATAAAACGTTTTCAAAGTATTTCAAATATATGTTGTGCAATGCATTTCAAGGCCATCTGAATCACATCAACAATGCCATACTATGCATTATCATAATCATATCGCTATTATATATCATCTCAGCCCTCGGCTGTAATATAGCTCATAACATCTCTCTATCTCATCATCATATATATATATACACTGCACATACATCAATATCATCATCATATCATCATCATTAACAGCGCTGTATCAATAATAAATGCTCTAATGCTACAATCACGTGAACACTGTGCGAATGAACGCGAGTCACCTACATGTCGTACCCACTCAAAAGTGGTCTATACGACAAGACTGTGCACCTAACTTGGATCCAAGGCGAGCATGCGGTGCGGGAGGTGAACGACACGTGAAAGACTGTGCCCCTATCTCTGGGCGTGAGCACTAACAGTATGTGCAGGTCTATGAGCTAACAATTCATGATACCTCATCATTTCACATCATATCTCATCATATTCGTTCTCAACTATGCATGTACCTACCTGGTACTTACCTGGCGTCCTCGGCACCAACATGTGCATGAAATGTATAATTAAATACTCATGCATCAAAATCAAGGCATTATGCAAGTCGAAAAACGTATTTTTCCATTTAAAAAGCGATTCTGGGAAATCATTAAATATATATAGGTTATATGGAAATAATACTGCCCACTCACTGATAAATAGTTGGATCGTAGCCCCCACGTCTAGCTTGGCTACGCTAATCCTCAAAATACGTTTCACCTATATGAGAAATTATTGAATAAACGTTATTTAACGCACATACACGCAAATACGGAAATAACTTCTCATACGTAGCTCAATTTTGGCATATGAATGTACCACATCGACCTACTCGATGTCACGGACATCGAGAAATTTTTAGAAAATTTTTTGGAGGCCTCACGCGCCCCCACGCGCCAGCACAGCCACGGACACACGCGCAGCGCGTGCATCCCACGCGCCTTCCCCGATCACCCTTCGCCGGACTGAGTTTTCCGATGGCCGGAAAACTTCCGTGTGTGATTTCTCACTCGTTTCTCAACCATTCTTCATGAAATTTTCATCAAAATGCTCTAAATTGAGAGTAGAACAAGTCTATACCTTCAAAAACTTCGAAAACCAACGAGAATCTCGTCGAGAAATCCTCCAAAAACCGGCCACTCTTGTTCTCGTCGATCCCGACGTCAAAGCTTGTCAAACGAACGTCACCGAGCCTCTAGAAGACCCAACAAACACTCATGTGATCTCAGATTCTCCTAAAACGCAACGTATGAAAAGTTGATGAATAGTGCCAAATATAAACCTTGAGTTTTGGACGTGAAATCGTCGTAGTTCTTACCTGAAATTGGTATGGTTGAGTTCGTATGGTCTTCACGAGTCTGAATATGTAATTTGTTTCATCGATCTATGAGTTTTTTGGTATGGGTAGTGTGAGCCGTGTGTTTTGTAGAGAGAGAGAGAAATCGTGAGGGAAGAGAAAGAGATGAAGTCTGAGGGATGACAGAGAGAGAAGAGTGTCGGTGGTGGGGTGAAAAGACCACCAATCACACAATTATTTCCTAACTTTTCTCATTGGCCCCCAAAAGCTTGGAAAACATATAATTGGCCCAAAATTAATAATCCATGCATAAACGTTCGCCCGAAGTCAAGGGCATAAACGTAAATTCATAACGTCGAAATAAAAATCCCGGGACAGGTTGTTACAATTAATTTAATATAACACATTTTGGTGCATATATTTCGGTACTAACATTTAAATACATTAGTTCAATATAATACATTTTGGTGCTAACATTTAGGTATGTTTTGAGTTTCAAGTTGAAAGAATGTTAAATAAAATTAATATATTAAAAAACTTTTTTTATGGTCAAAAAATAAATTAAAATTTTTATATTAATTTAAATTTAATGAGAGACATTAAATAAAATGCACATTAATTATTTGAATTAAGGACACATCAAGGGATTATAATCAATATGTAATCTAACACTAGATTTATTTTAAATTTCAAATCTTCTTGAAAGATTAAAGTTATAAAATAAAAATAAAATATAAAAAAACCCTTAAATTTAATAAGGAGAATCAATAAAAAAAATTCTAAACACTAACACATAAATAAGAGGTAAGATAGAAGATAAACAGTAAAAGTTATATACAACAAGATAGATTTTACAAATCTTATAGTTGTTGAATTAATTTGAATTTTGGTATTTGACTATATATATGAATTTCAAAAATGAGAAGATGAATAGCTTTGTAGACTTAGAGTCCTGCTCCTAGGTTGCACTGTGAAAGAGAAAGATCAAAGTACATTTTTTTTTAATTTATAAGTGAAGGTTTAATGTAGATTTTTTTAAAAAAAAAATTTATAAGTGAAGGTTAAATGTTAAGGTTGTTTATCAAATGTCAAAGATTATTAATTTTAAGTCATATAAATATAAGGGAACTTTAACGAAAAGCTCCCGGTACTGCTCACTTTTACGAAAAACCACATTTTTACACTAAAAAATCAATACTGGTACTATTCACTTTATCCTTTATTTTCTCCTTATCGTTAAAACACAAAGTTTTCAAGCTATTTTCATTAGTTTTCCTTAAATATAATGATAGTGGTGGGATGTAACCAGACTTGGAAGTTGGAACTTGGAATTAGGTAAGAATATGTTTAAATTAGTTGCATTGTTGACAAATAAGAGCATGACTGTAAATGAATGAAGCATGATAATTGGAGGAGGGTTGAAAAGAAAAAGTCAAGGATAAGCCTAGGCCAATCCTTGTCTCTTCGTCCCTCCGCCACTGGCAAAACTATGCATATAGTTAGATAATCAGCTGTTTCCTCCCAAACCCTATTTGCAAATCTGAGAAAGCAGTAGAGAGAGCACCTCTACATATCTGTATGTGCTGAACTAAATGCAAATTGGTGGGAGTTTAAGTTTTTGTTCCATATTCCATAACTTGAAAGGCTGTGCCTGTCTGCTGTCAGCAGAAAACAAGGCTTCAAGTTTAAAACGTTTATCTGCCTATGATTTGTCTCTTCATGGACCAGTAAATATTCTTTTGGTTGCTAGCTATAGTTGCTAGATTTCTCGACAGTTAATTAGTTGTAATGTATTTATCTCACCCATGTCGTCCTCGGAATTAGGTTAACGTAAACCATGCTGCAAAACTACGCATATAGTGTATTAGGGTTCTTAAAGTTCAAAATCTAGTGTTTAGCATAGATGTTTTTGTTTTGGTATTGTGTTTAGAAGAGTGCTTGGGACAGCTGCACACGAGTCCATTTAATTGTACTTTTCATATAAAACCTCCAAATTCTAACCACGAAGCATTGGTAATAAAAATACTTCTTCTATAATATGCTAGTGTATAAGATGTATCGGTGTTTGAACGGTTAGATTGAGTCTGTCATATACTCATTTATACAAATTAACAAGTCTAGTGTAAGTCAGTGCATCCCATATATACACCGGTAAGTTGTAGAATTTTCATATGTAAACAATTTCGAAATAAATGATATCTTCCCCAAGGTTGTGGAGGGATGCTATTGTAGGGATGGAATGCATGATCTTGGTTATATATGTACTTATTTCTGTATTGACTTTTAGTCATAAGGTGCTTGAATGCGAGAGCTAGGTAGAGCTCTCCCACTTGCTTTCACATCTTACTTTTCCCCAACAAATCCGTTTGAAATGGATTGATATATGCATATGGACGACCTTTGTGAAATGACATGCATCAAAGTGAAGGCCAATAATATTCAGTTTCAAAGAGAATGTCGATCGTGAGGTCTAAAATTTCTGTATAATTAAACATATATATGTGTCTATATATATGATTTTTTGATTCGGCCAATCAATATATCTACAAAGGCTAAAACTTATTTTATTGGGGAATTAATTTTTCCTTTTTGGTATAAACAAAGGGAAATATCCATGAAAGCAGTATTTCCTGAATTGTGTGTCATCATTTATCCTAAGTTTTCTCCATTTTTAGCCAAAGAAAATTCGCGTACAATGCATGTTCTCAAGTCTGACCAGATAGCCAAAGATAACCTCTTTTTTTTCCTTGTCTTTCTATAGGAACATCCCCAACGGCTTAGCTAAACCATGTTGTTTGAACTTTGATTATTTTAACTCAAAACCAAAGCTTGCTCGACTGTGTAGTTATGTTATGAGCTCGTTTGGATGCGTTTTTAAAATGACTGAAAGTACTTTTGTTGAAAATATTTTTGAAACCAATGCTTAGTAAAAATGCAAGTAAATCCTGGAAAAACACTTAAAGTGCTTCTTAGAAGAAGCACACAACTGGTGCTTCTTGCAAAAAGCACTTAAAATGCTTTTGGAACCCAAAAATATTTTCTCTAAAAGCGTTTTCAACCATTTTAAAAATACATTCAAACGAGCCTTATATCCCTATTAACTTTTGTAAATTGTTCCAAGCGTTGACTACTTTGACAAAGAATCAAAGAGCAACGAGGAATGTAGGAAAATGAAGAAGAACTTGAGAGAGAGGTGTAAACTATATGAATTGTATTTTAGACTTAAGAAATTGGATCCTTACAATTACAAAAGCTTTTATACACACATATCCAGCTTAAAGCTTCATTCTTACACTTTTAACAGACTAACTAATCTTTGTGACAACTTAACAACTTTTTTTTTTTTTTTTGAGAACAACTTAACAACTTTAGTATGATACAACAGCCTCATTAACTAACAAATGATGAGCCTATTCAACAGAATTTTTTTTTTTTTTTTGGGAGAACCTACTCAACAGAATTTAGTCATAAAAGATAGAATAGTTCAACCCCTGTGCACTTTTTGGCACCAAAATTTTCTGTAATTCCTGGAAAATTTAATGAATTTGATAGGTTCCTATTATACCTAAAATTCAATTATGAATAGGGATATTAATAAAGGCGTTCACAACTTCACATATAAGACTTTTCGGTAGGAAACAACTGAAATTCTGCCAATTATTTGGCGTAGGGTAGCTGAACGAGATAAATGCCATCTCTTGGTCCGAACCATACGTGAACAGTGAACATATGCTTTTTTTCTTCTCAAAATTTTTGTGTCATCCCTTCTAAGGTTACACCTATCATAAGCTTTACTGAACATGGTACTGGAAATGCTGTTCCCTAAATCCTCTGTTTTCGATATGTTAACTGAAAATTACAAAAAAATTCATGCACTCTAGACGATCGCCATACATATGTCAATGAAGCAAGTCGGTCAGCTCTTTGGCGATGTTTCTCTACCAAACCACGATCTCAATCAACTCTTTTGCTTCTTTGGGGTTGTGGCGATATGCGGTTAGTATATTCATTACAAAAGCTCTGCTGCTTTCAGTGAGAAGATGAAGCACGGGGCTTACCCTTGATGGAGTTGAGGTGTTGGGTCACGAATATGATTCCCATTAAAAGTATGAGGCAACCAACCAGGGTGCTGAAAAAGAGGGCACCTGGTTGCCTAGTCTGGACGAACCCGTACACCCCTGTATTGGTCACAACAATAAGATCAGTGAGCCCATCGTTTGAGAAGTCCTCGGTGATCAGCGCGTATGTAGGCGGTGCTGGAAGGTCAACGGATGTTACAATACTTCCTCCAGGAGAAATCACTACAGCCTGTTGTTCTCCGGCAGCAAGGACCACTTCTTGAATATCATGAACTCGCAACAAGAATGACTTCAGTGTAGGGACCACGTTACCAGCTTCCATCATCCCTGATGGAGATGGAAGATTTGACCATATAGCACCCGTCGTCAAATGCCACTGCCAAACGGCGCCATGACCATGCAATCCAGGGGTGTATGATGTTACCTGAGGGAAAGTACACTTCATAAGTTGCCAATTCAGCATAAGAAAACAGTATCCTGTACCTTACAACTTACAAGATTATAAATGAATTTTATGAGTGATCTCACCCCAATCCATGACGTGAAAAACTTGTAGTAAGGATAAATTTTGACAAATCGGGATAATGAAAGTGATTTGAATTGGTTATCCAAACAAAAGCCCATTCTCAAGATAACCACAGGAAGAAGACTAAAAAGATCAAGATTAGAATGCATACCTCACCACGATTTGTCAAGAAGACAACATCACCATGGCTTCCCTTACGATGCCTATGGCCATCCCTTCTTGGAATGAGAATGGGAGTTGCTACCTCCAATGAAGCTAAATCATGAGTTCGGCCAAAGCCTCTAGAATATTCTCCATGTTGAAATACATTAAAAAGGGAATGATGACATATAGAAGCATTAAATAGTTGCTCTCGTACAGGTACACCAGAGGTCGCAACAGCCCAACAGGGACGGAGCACTTCCATAGATCCACTAGCAACAGTCTGCTCAACGCCATTTCCCCCTACAGCCTGCAGAGAAGGCACACATTCTGTCACATTTATCACCATGATTCAGCCATAAACAAAATGTACACTTCAATTGGCCACTGGCCACCAGTTGATTATGTCACATTATTCCCTACATTTCCACTTCTTTTTTTTTTCTTTTTCTTTCTTTGTGCTTGTCCACGAATCATAAATCTTTTATTTATCCTTGTGCTCCAGATCCACTGAGCATTAAACTTATAGGCCGTTCAGCCAACTGGAATTGAGATAAAGAGACCAAAGGTAGAAAGTCAAGAGATGTGCACCTGGACATGATCTAGGACTCCGTCACCATTTACATCAGCATGAAGGCCACCCTCTTGAAGATGAAGCTGATGAGATCGATAATTTTTGCATTAAGTCTAATATAACATAAATATTCCACTTTTGGTTATGACGGAAGAAGGGAAATTGTGTGGGCATTTCGTTTACCTTACAGAAAGTGCGGCCAGTTGCCAAGTGAATAACTTCTATTCCTTCTTTTTGATGAGCTACAATGACATTAGGGACCCACCAAAGCTTAGTGTGGTTTGTTATGGTAGGAATATATTGATATGGCTGCATCAGCAAAATAAACAGGTCAAAAAGGAACTTCAGCATACAATAAACAATTTTACATTTAAATTGTTCACAAGTCACCTTCTTAGGTTTTGCTGAACCAGCATACTGTGCAGCTTTTCCAATCAAGTTTGAAATTTTTTTTGTTGAGTCCTTTCCAGGAGGATGGTTTTCTTCTGGCTTGTGGAAAGGTAAGTTAATAGTCTTTCCGGATGTTCTCTTCAATGTTTTCCTTTTGTGCCGCCTGAAATGTGCAAGTTCCAACAAAGTATCTTCTCTTCTATCCTGATAATGGCATGCAAATTGGCAAATCACTTTTCACAAAATAATACATTGAACTGAACAGGAGTGCAATTAATGGAGTAAAAGGCAGTTTTTTAACCTACCCAATGATGTGGCATAACTCCAAGGATAGATTCTCTGAATTCCCTACATTCATACTACAATGTAACATGTATCAGGGGGCACATCTCAAAAGAATCTATCATAAATGAGGTCCAAATAAGCATGATTCACAAGGAGACGACAAGATGAAAACTAGTACCATACTTTAGAAGGTAAAGAAAATGTGTACGGGAGTGCTTTGTGTGTGTGTGTGTGTAACAGAGAGAGAGAGAGAGAGAGAGAGAGAGAGAGAGAGAGAGAGAGAGAGAGAGATTTTCATAAGCTTCTTCAGGGACCATTTCGAGTTGGAACTCAAATATTTCATGTGTTACAAAACTCCAAGGAATAAGAGTTTCACAACATTATATAAAAAAATGAAAAATTGACTAGCATACCATACATTGGGTGACTGTAACAACTATGCAATTTTGTAAATGGCAGAATAACACACCTCTCCTGGACGACGACTGTTCATAGCCTGAACATCAAGCTTGTAGTTATGCTGTGGAATTAACCGTGAAGCATCTGAAGAATTCTCTTCAATATTCTAAACAACCAAATGACTGAATCAGCTGTTTGAGAAGCAAATACTTGAATATTCTTAACCAAAAGTTGGAATCATCAATCAGATAAGAGTTAAACACCAGGTAGTAGTGTATTAGCAACATGCATCAATAAGATGCTAAGAGAAAAAATTCTACCTTGTACACCTGCTATAAATTTGTTGAATATATAATATATTACACCAGAAAATTAGTGTCTTTTAGTTTCTAAGTATAGTATGAACTACAAAGCAGAGAAGTGTCAAAATAAAAAGCAAAAGTACAAAATATATGAAGATCACCTCATTCTTTCTAGTCCATCTCACAGTTCCAGAGTTACCAGCAAATGCATAAAAAGCAAAATGGCGTAAATCCACAGTTCCTAAACTCCCAGAAGCCTACAAAAGATAGATAGAAAAACCTTCAAAACACACTACTACCAAGAACCAAAAAAGCAAATAGCTGTTTATTACTGGTTTCATATAGTTTGTCCACTCAGAAGCTCAAATCTATGCGTTATCATCCTTCAAACCAAGAAATGAGAATGCCAGTAATTGCAAACATCTGTAGATCAAGTTATCCACTATAATTACAAAATGCAAGAGTTTTTCATCTATAAGCCAAAGAATGATTTTTACCTCCTTTTCAGTTAGATTTCTTCTATGCTGCTCAGCACTTCTCTCTGCCATCCCAATTTCTTCAAAAGGGTCCATGGAAATCTAAAAAATGACAAGAAATAACTTTTTAAGAGCACTGTAGACCGAGTAAAAATGTGAGCCTTCAGTTTAAACATTACAACAGCATTAACAGGTCAAAATGTAGAAGTCTGGTTTCAATCAAGTACTCCAAAAGGAACTTGTGAAATACCAGGAGCACAGAAGCAACGTAGAAAAATGAAAGATGTAACAATTGCAAGTAAGTCAAATTTGAACCTTTATAATCGATATTCATCTTGACAGAAAATTGAAAAGAAGATTAAGGTCCGAATTTCTTTATCGACATCCTAAAAGTTTGTAAAGACATTTAATCAGGGGATGCTAAAGCTAGTAGACAATGCTTGTAAAGGTAGGCTTTAAATTTCGCAAAGAATCTTGGCACTTTGGCAGTAGGGTATATACTTGTAACCACACATGCTTTCTCCATAACGGATACTCAAAAGAAAAGTTGATTTGTAAATCCAGGTCAAATGGAAACAAATTAGAACCGAATAATATAACAAGAAACATACATGAGGCTGCATTTCCATCCTTCCACCAACAATCACCAATCCTGTATCCCCATGCTTCAAGGTGTAATTACTTATTGAGATGGCAATCTCCCTATGGTGAGCATTATGTGGAAAATCCACCTGTAAAATGCCAACTAGAATAAGAAAACGCAATTGAATAACACCAACCAAGTCACTACTTCCCTAGAGAGATATGAACAAAATTCCAAACTTTCCACAAACCTGTAAATCGACTTTCCACAGCCTTTGGAGGTTGGAATCAAAGCACATAACAGACCAACCCGACGTAACAACGACCAAAACTTGCCTGGGTCTTTGCCCCGGCCTAAACTTGTCAATAACCCCGGTAGCCATGGCCACAGCCCGTCTGCCAGATGAGATGCGGGTTTTGTCAGGCAAAAGGCTCACCTCCGCAAGCACACGCGCGTTGCTGAATCCTTCGTCCACACGCCTACTATGAGGCTCCAAAACCTAACAATAACAGAAATTATCTATAACATTAAACCCTAAACATACCTAACAAGCAACAATGAAAATTAAGAGAGCGAAACCTGGATTTTGGCATCGTGAGTGGCGATGAGGACTTCCTTTTTGCCGTCGCCGTTGAGATCGGCGACGATCGGCGGAGGAAGGCGGTCGCCTTCGAACTTGATAGGGTAGTCGTCGGAGAGGTGCATCCACGCCTCTCTGAAGGAGAAATCACCCTCGTGCTGAAATTTCAAACATCAAAATCCAATCAGAAACAATTCGATTCGGTTACAATCAAAAGAAATGCACAAATTCGATCGTCGTTAGGGTTTTTTGGGATTTTGAAGGGACCTGAAGAGAGAAGAAGATGGCGAAGGCGGAAAGCATGAGAATTGCCAAATCTCGCTTCCTCATGGCGAAGTCTCTGCCGCCGAGAATCCTATTTCGCGGGGGACGGAGTGTTGAGCTGCAGTGGTGAGTGGAGCCTTCTAGACTTTCCGACTGTGAGAGACCGTTACTTTCGGGTAGATTTTACCTCCAGTATTCCAGACAAGTGCGTATTAGTTTACTTCCGCTGGAACTTCCCTTTGCTTTGGCCTTTTAATTTTTAATTTAAAAGAAATTATCAAACGAAAGTTTTTTTCTTTTTTCTTTTTGAATAAAAAATATTATCTGTGTTAAAAGGAGGGTAGACGTAACTTCACAATGGACTATTAATAATATGGTCCAAATTTTCCTTTGATGAGAATCAACCTAAGACCTCTTAATATTATCGACAAAAAATAATGGGTAAATTACACCATACTCCCTCAGGTTTGAGGTCTATTACAACTCCATATAATATCTTTAAAACATTTCACTTTCATACCTCAAGGACTATTTTATTTCAATTTCATACATCCGTTACGTTTTCCATCCATTGAACCGTTAAGTGCTGACGTGGCTGCCAAATGTGTACCACGTGACCAAAAAAAAAATCCCCCCCCCCCCCCCAGCGAAGAAGATAGAAAAAAAATCACTTCCCCCCTAAGCGACCAGATTTGGAAGAAGAATGAGAAGAAGAAGAAGGAAAAAAATTGAGCAAAAAAAAAAAATCTCTTCTCACCCCATTCCCAGCGACCAGAAGAAGAAGATGAGGGAGGAAAAAAAAAAAAAACACAACCCGCCCCCACTGGAGACCCAGAAGAAGAAGAAGGAAAAAATTGAGCAAAAAAAAAAAAATCCCTCCACAAGAAGAAGAAAAAAAAAACCAACCTACCCCATCTCCCCAAGTTTTTTTTTTAAATAGAAAATTTAGGTTTTTAAATTAAAAAATTATTATTTTTACCACGTGGTGTGCCACATTGGCAGCCACGTCAACACTTAACGGTTCAATGGATGGAAAATGTAACGGATGTATTAAATTGAAATAAAATAGTACTTGAGATATGAAAGTGAAATGTTTTAAAAATGTTATATGGTGGTCTAAAATATCGATTATATCGGAAATATCGGTAGTCCAAAAACACAGAAATTTCATGATATTATCGATATCGATAAAAATTGAATAAAAACCACGGAAATTGTAAGAAAAACTTGAAAATTTTTATTGAAACTTTGCAGGATATTTATTTAGTCAATTATCTATTAGTTTATCACAAAAAATTAGAAGGAAATGCATTGCATGATGGATTTAACTGATTTAAGTTGATTATATAGCGAGCTGACAAACATTGTGAGTGTAAAAAATATGTACTAATTAGTACAATATTTTACACTTTATACATTACATAGTAAGATACATGAGTGACTTAATACCACATAGAGTTCCTATGAGGTTCAAAATTTTCACTATCTTCATCATCTCTATGTGTAGAGTAAGTGTATTGTGAAGAGTAGTCATCAAATGATAAATCCCCAAAATAGTTTTGCATGTAATTGTTAACATGCCACCCATATGGATCCGAGATTGGTTGACGTTGTCCATAAGCAAAATCATTTGAAGATTGAGTCTCGGATTCTTTTCACCCATATGGATTCGAGATTGGTTGACGTTGTTCATATATATAGAAATATGACTACAACTAATTAGTTAGGTGAGTGAACGTGGTGAGTAGTTCAAAAGTAGATACTTGAAAAGAAATTGTCAAAAATTCATTGTCATGTGCAAATTTGTTTCTTGCAAAAAGAATTCAAAACAAAACCATATATATAAATATTTTAGCATATTTTCACAAAAAAACATAAGTGATATGGTGGTCAAGTTGTTGAAGGAGTAAAATGGGAGGGGTTTGAATCCCCTTGGTGTTTTTTTAAATATAGAAATTTATTCTAGATAATAAATATTAGCTTGCAAGCCTTGCAGACATCTAAACGACCATATAAATATTACAGGCTGAATATGTAATCACAAACAAGGTCTAAAATATCAATATTGGAAATATCGGTAGTCTAAAAACATGGAAATTTCGATGGAAATATCGGGATATTATCGATATTTTAGACCATAGACCTCAAAGCTCATGGGGTATGGTGTAATTTACCCAAAAATAATTGAGAAATCTTAAGTTTGATTTTCACTAAAGACTAATTTAAACCATATTATTGTTAGTCCATTGTGAGGTTTAGTCTAAACCCGCTCATTTATAAAAATTAAAAACAAAATAATTATAAGACCAAACTCAACCCTGGGCTAAATACTAGTTTTTATTTTTTATTTCCCTCCCCAAACCCAACCTATGCTAAATATGTGGGCTAAAAGTTAAAAGTCAAACAAAAGCCAAATTCCCCCTAAAATTTAGCCCAGAAAATGGTGTGGGCACCACTAGCAAGACCACACCCATATGGGCATGTCTCCCAAAATTTATTGAATCTAACGGCTGAAATTGAATATAATTAAATCTAACGGTAAAAAAAAGATTTAATTGCCTAAATTTAAATCCGAAGGCTAAAATAATTTTAAAAAATATTTAACTCAAAATTCACCCAAATTTAGTGATTTTTCAATATTTATCGGAATTTAAATATTTTTAGGTTAAAATGTTCATAAAATTAAATTATGATAGCGTACATAATTTTTTTTAAAATTATTTTAAAAGAAAAAGTTAGTCTAAATTTATTTTTTAATAATCTCAAGCTAAAAAATTTAAGCTGGAAGAGTTAGAGCAGAAAAATTATTTATGGACTAAAACCAAAATATTCTGGACTAAAATTTTAAATTTTAGCCCAAGGAGTAGAGATGGTTTAAAGGGAATAGTGTAAGGAGTAAAAGGAATAGGAGGAAATGATTCCCCTACCATTTTTGTCAAGACGAGATATATAATCCTGCGTTAATACTAACCCACTAACCAAACAAGCCAAAATCACCAGAAACACGCAGATCCCAACTCTCCTTTGACCCAAGTTATACGCCACCCGGGTCTGCTTTGATCCGAACCCTCAACAACCGCTGGCGGTGCTGCGCTCATTTTCTCCAGTGCCGCCCATCCAAAGGTACTCCCTATGCTCCTCTTCCTCTCTCCGCGATTTGTGTTTGTGTTACTACTCTTACATTTAGCCACGGTTCTTCAACCGCTTTAACTTTTCCTGACGGTTTCTCTTAGTATTCGGTGTCTAATTTGTTCTGATGCTTCCACGCCTTTTAGTGGTTTCACTTAGAGGTGGGTTCGGTTTAAATCGGTTCGGTTTTTTGCCAAAATCGAAACCGAACCGAAATTTCGGTTCGGTTTGGTTCGGCTCAATTTTTTTTCGGTTTTTTTCGGTTCGGTTTTTTCCGGTTCGGTTTCGGTTTTTTTCACATCATGGTTGGGTTTAAAAAAAAAAGTATACATAGGGTTAATTCTTGTTTTGTTCTTGAGAAATTGGGTTTAAAAAGTAATGATATTTTAAATTCTCTTTTTCTTATTATTATTTATTTAATTATTTGTTTTGGATATATTTTTTTTTTCACATCAAGCAAGCAAACAAAGTATACATAGGTTTAATCCTTGTTTGGTTCCTTAGAAAATATCAAGGAAAGTTCTAAAACTTTTGAGCATAATAGATCACTCAAACATTACATTATTATTAATAAAGGGCAAACAAAGTAGTAAAACTCAAATCACAAATAACCATAAAATCCAATAGTATGTTTAGTTTTCTAAGAGAATGCAATAAAAGTTTCAGTCATTTATAAATCACTCATAATTTCAATTCAAACAATAAAAACACAAACAAAGAAGAACATTGATCAAGAGACAAATAGAAAGCAACTTGTTTAATGATGAAGCAAACAAACCATAAAAAATTAGAAGTAAAATTGGAGTGTGAGAAAAATGAGAAAATTGTAGTAAGTATTTGGCAACACATTGGACTTACAAATTTGGTTTAAAAAATAATACCCAAAACAAATAATTAAACAAATGAAATTGGGTTTAAAAATATTACAAATTGGGTTTTAAAAATAATACCCAAAACAAATAATTAAATAAATAAAATTTAAAAAATATTAATTTAATTAATTCGGTTCGGTTCGGTTTGGTTCGATTTCTAGACCTCTAAAACCGAACCGAACCAAAAGAATTCGGTTCGGTTCGGTTTTTTCAATTCGGTTCGGTTTTTTCGTTCGATTCGGTTTTTTCGGTTTCGGTTCGGTTTGGTTTTCGGTTTTTTTCGGTTTTCGGTTTTTTGAACCCACCCCTAGTTCACTTAGTTAGAAATGGTGATTAAAGATGTTTAATTAGAGTTCCTAACTGATAAGGAAGTTGGTCAATTTTTTTTATTCAAGCCATATTCTAATTTAATTTGAACTGTGGGATTCGAAATTGAACTGAAAAGGAGAGTATACTGCACTAAACAACTTGGTTACGCCACTACCGTAGAATTGGTCCTCTTTTGTATGGTAAAGATGAAGCTAAACATTGGTATTTTCAAAATAGGCTAGTAACAATTTGTATATTGGTTTTCAAATGCTGGAATGGCTATGATACTTGCATGTATTTAATGAAATCATCATATGGCGGTCGGATATATTTCAATCTGACCATCAAGGCGGTGCTTTTATTAAATACAAGTAAGTATTGTAGCGTGAATTCTACGTTTACAGGGAAATTGCTAGGTTATGATGCATACTTGAATTTGGGCTAGCTTCCAAATTATGTTCATCCCCATATTTTTTTGGGACAAGTTTGTTATGTGGAGAGGAGTTGGATGCAGAGCTATTTCGACCACATGCCATTTTACATAGGAGAAATACTAGACAACCACAACTCGATAATGGACAATCGTTTCTGTTTGTGATTCATTGATAATACGCTATTGCGTAGTTTAGTTAGAGCTCTTTGTGCGGCCTAATATTTTTTTGCCAAGAAAAAAGAAGGACAACTGGTGGCAAGCCACGATTATCCACCCCTTCCAGGCCCGGAGAGGCTATGAGGAATTTCACCCTACCCGTGCCCACAGTCAAGCAAACTCATCAGCTCAGAGCATTGAACCCGGGACCTCCTACATTTTTTCTGTCTATTGACCTGCTGAACTGTGCTGCTTGTTGCAGTGTGATTCACAATTTCATTTTGGAAGTGCATGGAGTGTGCATCGGAGCAGTTTGTTTTCATGCCAAAATATTTTCCATCAGATGCCTTAAGACTTTATCTGGTTGAGAGATTTATGTGATTGCTTGCAATGGTATATGACTTGAGGAATGTTTGGCCAGAAGATGTTCAGAAAGCATTCCATTTTATCTTGTACACAACACGATTTGAAAATTCTGTGTCTGATAGTTGATGCCTTTAATTTTGGCAGTGTGTTTCCATTTCGGATGTGAGAGTTAAGATAAACTAGTTTCATATTTGAGGATGGTGTGATATTGGACTTTGCGGGGCCCAATTTCGTGTGCGTAGATAACTTTGCTTTTGGAGCAGCGACTCGCTACATCCAAATAAGCAAAGAAAAGGTACATGCACTCTTAGTGTCTGAACTCGTATAACCTTCTCGTTCCTGTTTCATTTATTCTCATTAAAATTTGACAAGCAGTGTTGCGCTATTCCTGATCTGTCTGAGTACCAAAGTGAGGATCAATATGGGCAGAATGAACCTGGAAGCGACATAAAGACATGGGATGATGCGCTCCGGAAGGGCACTCAGGAATTCCAACACCGAGCTTACAACCTTTTTACCTGCAATTGCCACTCCTTTGTAGCCAACAACCTAAACAGGTTAGGCTTTCGGTCTGGTGGGTGGAATGTGGTGAACCTTGCAGCTCTGATCTTTCTCAAGGGTCAGTGGGTGAGCACAGCAGCCGCGGTGCAGTCCGTGCTACCGTTTTTAATAACATTCTGTCTCGGAGTTGCATTTGCAGGTTCAACCTTCCTAAAGTACTTAGGTTTCTTCAGCGCCTTTGTTGTCGGTTGGTTTCTTCTTGGTACGTACTGTTTCAAGAGTTTGATCCAATTGTAGATTCTGTTATTTGAAGTCTTCGTACAAAAACTTTGGTTTTAGAAACGTGATTCAAATGTATAGAACAGTTGCATTTGTTAGCTACTTTCGACATTATAAAGAACATATTTTCCCTGTTAATTTCGAAGTCTCTTTTCTCTTAAGAAGGCATGCATTCCAAGGATCGAATGTACAAAAAAAAATCTCCTTGGTCGTGGGGTCCAGTTTACCAGTTTTGTAGTATAAAATGGAAGAAAGTTCTTAGATTGGAATACTCTAGCTTATGGAGAACGAGATTTAAACTTGGGGTGCAAGAGACAGGCATACTGCAGTGACTAACTGACTTAACTCTCTTTTTCATGTGCTAAGAAAGTTCCTAGACTAACCGGTGGTAGAATAATAAGAGTGTAACGGACTCTATAATTATCAAACATGTAAATTCCGTTATAGTTATGTGGAATTTTTGGACCATAAACATGGATTAGTACTAAAAAAATATAAAACATATCAAGCCTATTAGTAGTAATGGCGTTCAACAAATTAATTAGGATTGAATTTTCAACACAATGGTTAACCGATTAGCAACATTTACTCGTCAGATTTTCGATGCACAAAAGCTTCTTATTAACCCCTTCCCAAAAACAGAAAAGTGAACCATCTGTAGTGATACAAAGTCTGGTTTTTTTTTTTTTTTTTTTTTTTTTGCCCCCATTGATTGGCAAATGAATAAAATATGAACGAAGGGATATGATGCTCTTGATTAATTAGGTCAAGTTCTTAGGATCCAACGGTTGGAATTAAATGCCCACAGATGATGCCATGGGTTTGTGCGCAATACGTTCACAGTAAAGGCCCCACCTGCCAGCTGCATGCATTACGCGTTCCCGTCCGTACGTTGCATGGGAATCTCTCCTTTTTCAGTCCTTATCTCCCACCCATGGAAATCACGTTATTTTGTGAGGTGTTATTTTCTAGCTGTTTGTTTCTCGAGAAAATTTTACAGAGCGAAAAATGGCAACGGAGGAGGGACAAGTTTTCAGCTGCCACACTGTGGAGGCATGGGAGCAGCAGCTCCAAAAAGGCAACGACTCCAAGAAGCTGGTATTCTTTTGAATTGCACCAAATTCATTACATTTTTTTTCTTGAAATATTTGTTTGATTTTTGTAATTTCGATTTGGTTTTCCGTTGTGGTTTTTGGTGATTTGGGTTCTTGTTTTTAATGATTCTGAATATTGGGTTTCGTTTGGTTTTTTCTTATCTGATTTGATTTGATTTGCTTAGTTTTTTTTATTTTTCCATGGAAATTATGTGGATCTCTTAGCTTGATTCGTTCTTGGAGAACATTTTGGTGAAATTGTTCCATGAATTGGCTTCATTTCTTCTGTATTTGTACAAATTCATTCGTATTTATTTTTCTTTTGTAATTGGTCTTGGGAAATTAGAGCCAGAAATTTTCTTTTAACTTTTTATCATGTGGGAGCAGACAAAGGACACATATATCTTCATCCTAGGTTTTCTTTTTTATTGTAAATTAAGAAGAATCCTATGATTGTAAATTAAGAAGAATCCTAGGTTGAAAAGGACTTAAAAGGGTAATGGATTCAGCACCATGAACTTAACCACCTGCACAATCCTCAAGTGTGTGGTTTTATTACAAAAGATCTCAGTGTTAGTTAGAGTGGGGTAATTCTATTTAAAGTGCTTTCTCTCTTCCCTCTTGGCCGATGTGGGACTGGAGTTTCCAACAACCTCTGTCTAATTTTTCTCTTCGTTTCCATTTGTTTATTCAATCTGTGACAAAAATAAACACGGTGTGTACGAGAAAAAAAGAGATATGTGGTTATCATTTCCCTTTCTAGTATACACTAGTGTATGCGTACTTAAAGTACCGGCATCCTTGACTGTTGAATCCTTGTTGATTAGATCATGGTGTCTTGACCGCACATCTAACTATTAATTGCTCCGATGTATGTCACACACTTGTTTCGAAGCTACTTACTATCAATTGTCTCTCTTCATATTTTATAACAAAACAAGAGTGTTTCCATGATTATACATTCTCAAATTGTACTGTTTTTTTGTTGAATGTGGAGTTTTATAGAGTTAAACGAAGTGCTAGAAAGATAGCAGAACGAGGGCAAACATTGTTATTTGTCATATAAGCTATTCATTTACTTTCTCGTGAGAGCTCCTCGTTAAAAAATGCAGATGGTTATTGACTTCACTGCTTCTTGGTGCGGACCATGCCGCTTCATCGCACCATTCTTGGCAGAGTTGGCTAAGAAGCTGCCCGATGTCATATTCGTAAAGGTCGATGTCGATGAATTGAAGGTACGTAATATTTCAAAAACAAACTGAAGACATTTGCTTCCAAAAGAGAGAACTTGATTTGGAATCTGCACATGGTAAGAGAAACTCACTTGCAAGTAAATTTTGGTGTAGACGGTCGCGCAAGACTGGGCGGTAGAGGCAATGCCAACGTTCATGTTCCTGAAAGAAGGGAAGATCGTGGACGAGGTGGTCGGAGGGAAGAAGGACGAGCTGCAGCAGACGATTGCGAAGCATGTGGGCACTGCTTCTGCCTGAATGTCATAAATTCCGATCAATCTAGACTATACTATAGCAAAGCACACATGGCCACAGACCTTATGATGTGCAAGTAATGTAGACTTATATTTTAACCTTTTGAGTCTCGACTTTGTCCTGAGTATTTTGTGTGGTACTTTTCATCTGGTTGCTACATAAATGCAGTTCTATCTTAGCTCATACATGGTTTGGATAATTGTCACTAGATGTGGAAATTCTGTTCGTATCGTTGTGGCAGGTTACGGTGAGAACTCTTGCGTCTGACCGTCGGACCAGGTGGACTGTCATATTTACTCACAAAGAAATGAGTTCCTTTGTATTTAGGTACCACAGGTAGAAACTCATGATTCTCAGAGAGAGAGAGAGAGAGAGAGAGAGAGAGAGAGAGAGAGAGAGAGAGAGAGTAATTAAAGTTGTGTGTATTCATATATGAATGAATGAGTACAGACATGTATAAATACACTACAATATTGGCCGTCAACTAACACCATTTCCTAACAACCTTGTCTTAAAATCTAAGCTAAGATTTAATTTGGTGGACCTTCTTTATCCTTATCACCACAAACCTCCATATAAGGAGAGATTTTTTGGTACTGAGTATTCAAGGGATACTCTACATGTTATAATGCACTTAGAGGAAATAATATCCTTTTTTGGTATCTCTTTACTTATTTTATGATACGTGAAGTATGTTTTAATAACAGGTCTCACTCTCACTCTATTGTGAGTGAGCCGGAATTGCAAGTTGAAATTTATATGTAATGGAGTCTTATATCCTTTGTATCTCTCTCCTTACGTGATATCAATTAGATAAGAGAAACAGACACGCAAAAAAGTATGCTAGGTTGTATGTTAGTCTCTCTGCAAAACTGCAGCCTGGGATGGGATTGAAGCATTTAGAATTTTAAAAAGTTTGACACGAGTCTTGGATGTTTTTACTTTTACAGTTGAAGGTACTAGCAAGTTGGCAATTAACATTAGTCAGTCATGTGCCTTTTCACTTTCTCATCGAATACATAAAAAGATAGTGATTTTCATACTTTCGTTTTTTTTTTTTTGCTGCACTTGTTTTTTTCATTCCTTAATCGAAAAGCTAAAAAATAGAGAGAAATGCATGGGGAGAAAATAAAAGTGCGGAAATCCCAAGACATCATCAGACACAAGCAAAAAGAAGAGGAAGAAACACCATGAAATGAACAACACCATCAACACAAAGACTTCGATTCTTTTCATTCACGAACTCTCTGCATAGTACGTAAACAAATGGTGTCACACTAGGATCCTCTCCCAACATGAACCTACATTTCACCTAATTGGATTTGGGGCATCCTTTTTCCCCAACACTACATGAACAGTAAAAACACCCAAACAGAAAACACATCATTTCCCAGTGCCCATATATCCCGTTAAAAGGCCGGGTACCGGAGACTGACTTCCCCCTAGGGTCCGAATTGTCGAACCCCGAGGTGTATACAAACTCACCTAAGTAACAAGATCACTACTTACACAAGTCCCTTTAAACTTAAATAAACAGCTAATTGCGCTTTGGCTCCGAACATGAAAATACCCTTCACCAAGAGCTAATACTACTACTCTTCATCAGAAAGAAAAAACTATGGCACTCCGCCTAACTACATTTGCTATCTTGCTGTACTCGATCTCTTATTATTGTTTACTCGCTTCTTCTCTTGCTGTGGTGTATAATTAAGGGATTAGGGTGCAACAATTACGATATGTTATCTCATTCTTTCACTAACCCTGTGAATTGGGTTCCACGTTTGTTGAAGTTATGGGAGCACACACAGCTTCTACTGACAGCCGCTTCAACACCTTCGGACATGGATCTCCAAAGTTGCTGTTGGATATGGTGACTGCACATCTCTGCTTCCCTATGCACTTCTGTGATGATCAAAGATAAAAAGACACAACACGGTTCAGTGAGAGGGTTATGAATACTAGTAGATTCAGAAAACCAGATAGCATTGTTTAGTACCTTCTGCAATACAGAGTAAGACGTGGTGGCATGGCAAGTTCCTTCTTGGTAGCTCCCACAGGTTCCCAAGGGTGTTCCGAAGCTAGCGAATTTGATGGAAGAGATAGCCTGCCCTGGGTTACAGCGCAAATGAACCTTGGGGCTGTGGAAGTCTTCAACTTTTCCATAGCTTTCGATGTGCCAATTCTTGATTGTTGGGTGGTATTCAGCAACCTCAGAGCAAACACTGCTCACAGCTCTCTTTACAAGAGAAATTCTCGAGGGATCCCCTCCAAGTTCCTCAAAAAGTACCAACAGATTTTGAGTTGGCTTTAACCAAGACCGAGGCACATGATAACTGAAAAAATGAAATTCACATGGAATTTAAGAGGAGAATTTGTTTGCTGAGTAATCCACTAAATGTTTATGCCATACTTTCTTACTAAAATTGTGGTCGTAAAAATACAAAGTTTTGATCATAGCGTTACTTACTATCGTTGTGTGGGTTTGCCGCATCCCAATTGACACTTTGTAGGCCTAAACCCTCCAGCATAGCTGCACCCATTGCAATTACCATTCGCAAATGCTGTCCAATATCTCCCAATACTCTGCCCATTAATCCATATTTGGCCTTTTCCCATTCCCTCCATGTCCAAAGCCAATGGTTCGCTTCCTTCGGGTTCATTGAAAATAGTCTGCAAAATTCAGTGAGTATTAATAATTTTGTTCTCCTGTTTTACATTACCACATAAGAGTCCCAGTTTCCTTAGTTGCATACCTTGTGCCAAGTCAATGGCTGCTGTTTTTGTACAATTAGTGATCCGCTTATCCATTCGACAGAGGAAAAAGCATTTGGAGATACAAGATTCATGGCTTCTCCTTTCAGTCCGATCTGTTAGAGTAGCAGGGGTAAGGAAAAATGTCTTTTTTCATAGAAAAATAAAACTATTTGATTTCCAAAGTAAGATCGACTACCTGGTAGGTCCACTTCTGCCAAGATAAGTCCCATTTTCCCTGGTTAAGTCCATGAAGTGCAACGGGGCCGAGGATTCCAGTATTCCAAGCCTCAAAGTGTCCACCCACGTTCTTGAACAGGCAACAATAACTTGTCAGAATTAGAGATGAAGAACAAATAGAATACGAAAAAATAATAATTGTGGCAAACAATACTAACAGGTAATCCAACGGCAACACTCAGCAGTGCAATTCTGTTTGTTCCGGCACGTAGATTGACCTTGCCAGTATATGTGAATCTCCTACTCTCCCTTGTTCCAAAGGCAGAACCTGTTATATATTTGTTAAGTTATTTTTATTGTTCTTCAAGATAATATTCATGCAAAAAGCAAATCAAAATTGTACCTGTAAGCTGTCCATTAATGAAGATGTGCACAGCATGGCCTGTTGATTGAACTATAAGGGTCGGGAGTTCCCCTCCATGCAAGAAGGACTCAGATGAATCAATATCGACGCTGCAGGCACATTGAAAGAAAGATGATGTTTTAATATCTGATGATGTTTTAATATCTATCTTTAAGGTTAGGAGGGAGGTCACTGAAGGCATATGTAACACTGTACTAAGGCATATGTGAGGGTTGTTTGTCTTTTCAAATTGCACAGCAAGCTGGTCAAATCGGAACATCCTTTTGAAAGGCTTTCTAAGAAATTCATTACTAAATCTTTCTTGTGGGAGGTAAAAATACTTCAAAGAAAATGGAAACCCAGAACGGCTTCGGAGAAATCATGAATGGTGATAAACAAAAGAGTTAATCTCGGGAAATTCTCACCTAGTTATGTACCAGAGGTAGTCAGTACTATCCCTAGTGACGTTTATCTGTTCCAATAGACCAGGAGCAGTCATTGTTGAGCTGTCATCCAGAGAAGTAAGATCTTCATCATAACTCTCCCATGATAGCATCGGAATATTTGTTGGCAACATTTGCATTTGTGACGTTTGAACTCCAACCTAAGAAGAAGGAAGGGCAAAAAGTTTCAATCTCAAAAACTTCTAAATCTTGCAATTTTCAAAGGAGATAAAGACTTCTGTTCCTGAAAGTGCGGTCTCAGATTCTGTCAGAATAGACGCATCATAGTTCTTTACATGTTCAAAGTCAAATACCTTTGCAGTGTTAAAGACTACATTTCTGCAATCAGGAAGGATACTGATGGACCAAGGAGGCAGGTTGTAGTGCATGTTATTAAACATCACTCTCGCAGCTGACTTGGAATCATGGTTTGAAAGAAATGCAGAGCAATCTCCGGATTCGGAAGTATACACATAAGCCTGGAATGCCAAAAGATACCAAGAATTTAGTAAACAAGAACAACTTATGCAAACACCAAATGCTAGTTTGAGAATAAAGGTGTAAACCTGTTGAAAATTCCCCAGTGAAGTTATGATTGGATCCGCTGATACTAAAGCCCGTTCACACATCTTAATAGCCTTGTGAAGCTCCTTGAGATGACCATACTTTGGCTGCCTGATTAAACCTATTATATTTATAGTGGAGCAGTTAGCTACATTCTCAAAGTTCCAAACTTACATGCAGTAAACTGGTATCTCACAACACACAGAGAGACACCAGATCAGTTTGCTTGAGCATATTCTAATTCTCACCATATTCATCTAATGGAGCATCATAGTCGTAGCTGGTAGTGATGAAAGGGCCCCCGGCTGTGCGTCCAAAATTGGTACCCCCATGGTACTGTTTCACAAGAAAACACAAGAATTCAGATTTCCGTGATAGGTTTTCATACTGCACATCTTTCGTAGCCTCAATATAGCAGTGTAAGGAAATTGACCATGTAATAGTTAACAAATGATCCTCCTTTCTGTATGAATGTCGCAACTGCATATGCTAAATCCTGAACTGGTCGTTGGTGAATTGGACCGCCAAACTCCGTAAACCTTCACAATTTTATTGAAAGAATGAGCCAAATGGATATATCTTCATATAGCAAATTAACAAACTTAGTATTCCTAAGCAAACAAGCATATCAAACATACCAGCCACTCCATGTCTCTGTCCAAATCGTAGGCTTATAGGGTTTGTTGGGAGAGAAAGAATCGCAGTAGAAACCGTTACAAGTGTTTATCTGTCACACCACCATCCACAAAACATTTGAGTGGCTGCTTTAATACAAACACAAGTCATAAAACTCTTTAAGAACTTGAGAATTGGTACTCCATTGCAGGAATGCGAAATAACAGGAAAATGTACAGCAATACAGCTATACAAGCTAAGATCTGCAGCATAAAGAGTGTTAATTGCTCACCACTGGATCTGGAGCATCTTCTTCCTTGCACATCACCCATGGGACTCCGGTGCCCAACCCAACCGCCATTTCTGCGGCCCAAGTAATGTAATTATGGCCAGCAGCTCCGAATAACTTACTCTGCGCTCCATACTCATTCTCAATCTGAACCAAATGAACAAATTTAACATCTATTCTTATAACTCAACTGAAATACTTCAATACCATCAAACACGAAATCACAGAGAAAAGCAGAAAATTGAAGAGGCTCATATACCTGAGAGAGTATGATGGGACCACCTTGGGACTGAAACATATTTTCACTCTTCATCAGTCCCACAATCTTTTGTGTGAACCCTTGCATTGCCCTCTGTATTTCCAGAAGAACACATTTAGAAAATTTTACTGAATAGTAAATAGTAAATACCCCCCAGAAAGCTCCATGAATTCTACTTGGACAAATTATGCAACATAAGTAGGTAAAACGATAAAAAGCAAAGAAAATTAACCTTGAAAGGTTCATTGTCTGTTCTGAAGCTGATGCCTGGAACATACTTCAGCCAAACAGGAAAACCCCTACAAACCACACAATCAGAAAAATTAAAAAAATTATTTTTATCTAAAATTAGGAAAATCCTAAAAAAAAAAATTAAAAAATAGCCAAAATTATAAGATCTAGAGAAAAAGAGTACCCAAAGTTCCACTCAGCACAAACATAAGGGCCAATGCGAAGGTGAGCATAGAGCCCTGCCTTCTGTATGGTCTTGAGGAACCTCACCAGATCATACCTCCCTTCAAAATTGTACTGAAACCCAGCACAAACCCAGCAACATTCAGAATCAGAGGGAAAAATAAACAGCAAACAGAGCAGAACAAAGTACCAAACATTGACTGTAAAAAGTAAAAATGAAGAGTTAAAAGTGAAAGAGTGATACATTGCCAGGAGTAGGCTCATGCACATTCCAGAACACATAGGTTTCAACCACATCAAGCCCTCCATCTTTTGCCTTCTGAATCAGGTCTTCCCACATCTGAACCAAAATTACATTTCTCAAATCAAATAAAAAAACCCAGAAAATTTAAGAGGGATACAATGCAATTTCTTGAAACAATTGTTGAAAAAATGAAAATTTCGTGAAATGGGAAAAATAAGATTTGGGTTACCTCGGGAGTGCTTCTAGGGTAATGTATAGACCCAGAAATTAGGATTCTTCTCTGCCCATTAATCACAATAGCCTTCCTGTCATATGTGACAGTACAGTGAACCAGCTGAAAACTCAGCAGCAAAAACAACCCCGTGAAAAAACCCAGCTTGGAAGCTGAGTTCGGTTCCATGGCTTTGCCTTCTCTCTCCTCCTCCTCCTCCCTCTAAACTAAAATGGTAGACAAAACTCAAAGCAGGGAAGGAATTGTGAAATGTGGAAGGAAGGAGAGAAAGGGCAGCAGCAATTCAGAGAGTGCGGTGAAGCAGCAAGGTGTCCACACTCACAGGTGTGTGACTCTGAGCAGAGCTATATAATATATGTCTGTGTGTCTATATATATATATATATATATATATATATAATATGGGAACGGACTCAAATAGGAAGATACTGGGAAATTACAGAAATGGTTTTTACTAGTGAACTTATTACTAGTGTAACATATGCACACAGATTTGACCGACAAAAACATTTGCAGACTGACAGGTCGCAGGGGTTCACAGTTGAGAAATCACGAGTGTCAAGGCTCGTCACTGCGTGGCCGTTGGCTACAAGTATAACCTGTCAAATAAAGGGGAGGAAATTACATGCATTTGACCGAATCTGGAAACTGTAGAGAGTTGCTTTAGGAAATTACCATGCAAGTATAAATTATAGCACGCTTTTAACCTTAATCTTATAAAGTCCACTTTTGCGCTTATTTCCATTAGTACTATTGTTTTATTGCATAACAAGTTTGACCCCTTTTTTTCTTTAACCAATAATCTTAATGTTAAACCAGGAATTTGAAGGTAAATATATTTGCATCTGAAGTTATGGTTTCGAATTTGTTCTCTATCAATCAGTGGCAGAGCCAGGAATTTAGACTAGGAGGGGCCTTTAAATCATATAAAAAAAATTAGACAAAAATATAGCAATATAACTAATGAGAGAAAATTAAAGGTTCCTTTTTTGTATTGGCATGGAAAATTTAAATCAAACAAGACTGATAGATCTTTAACATGTATGAAAAATTAGTATTAAATAATTATATCATAAAAATAGAACTTGTTACGAGATTAACAATAAAGTTAACATTAATTTCAAACCAAAATTTAAATCATGGCTCAATACTATTATTATGAGATTTTTCTTCAACATAAATTAACCTTGTTTCATATCAACTAACCAAAAAAAAAATTGCTGAAAAAGAACTTGAAGGAAGTTCACCAACAAGTCTCGAACCCTTGACATGCAGGATCTCAAAATCCCCTTGAACCACCAAACCGCATATTCTTTAGTTACAAAACCAACAGATAAAATATATAAACTATATTTCAGAATAGGCCCGTGCCCTTCTTGGCCTCCATGTGGCTCCGCCACTGCTATCAATTATTTTAAACCGTATATTTGGGTAATCAAAGTTACACGTCAAAATTATATGGATATTGATAGAAAGTGAAGTTGTCTATAAAGGCAATCGAGACATGACGGGTGGTAATAAATGTTAGTAAAAATATTCAAAGTTTAATAGAGCGTTAATCATATTGATGGAGTAAATTAGAGTTCTAACATTCACAGCCTCACTTTCTCTTTTTGCACTCATCTTATTTATCTCTCTTAATTCTCCTTCACTTCTCAAAGATTGAATATAAATAACACTTAGTAAATAATCACCCATCTTGTTTCTTTTTCTTCCTTTTTTTGGCCATGTTTTTGCATAGGGCCTTGACCATGATTCATGCCAAGGTAACTATGATCAAAGGGTAATATCGTCATTATATGCTTCTCTTGTGACCCCCACATTGGCAGTTCCATGTGAACCCTAATAAACTCCCTTCCCTCATCCATCACATTTTTGTCACGTTTCTTCCTTCGCACTGACTCCAAACCTTTTCTGTCCCAACTCAGCCTAAGTTTTAATATCTCCACTCCATTGCAAAAATAAATAAATAAAATAAAAAAATAGAGACATTTTGCGTTAATAAATAATAACTTATTTAGAAAGTTATATCAAAATATTGAAAACGTTTTTAGAGAAAATAATTTGGCTTTCAAAAGTTATTGAAGTGTTTATTGGAGAAAACATTACTTACGTGTTTTTTGTAGGAAACACTTTAAGTGTTTTTTCTAGTATTAACTTTCATTTTTATTAATATTGGTTTCAAAAGTATTTTATCGACCTTCAGTCATTTAAAAACATTTTCTAAACGAGCTCTAAAATATGTCTATTTTTTTAAATGCCTGTATTTCATTGATGTAGAACGCCACTTGGCAGTTTAAATGTGCCGTGCAATGTATGTTGTTGTCCATGAAGAGAGATTTTTCAATATGCAACTTGCTGGAAACACTATTCGGTACACCAAGTGTCATATTACAAATGATTAGATACTTGAAAAAATAAATTTTTAACTACTTATATTATAAAATTTGATGTATTTAATCGTGTTCTAAATACACTGAAAATGTTTTCGCCTGAGCTGCAACCAGTAGTCAGTACATCTGTTATCTCTGTCGACGAAGATCTCAATTCAGAAAGACTAGCTGTCATTCAAGATTAGAAGCAATACTAGCTATTATTTTATTGTGATAAAATAATTGCAAAATCTTCTCACGATTGTGCTATTGTACTGATTTTATATTATTCCTCTACGTCAATATTACGGTCACGTTAAATTCATTATTTTCATTTTATATTACAGAGCTCGCATCCAGGGAGTAGTGCCCTTCTCATGGTTAAATTTATGGAAAAACTTGATATAAGGCTAATTTTTTGAATCAATAGTAAGAATAGTTTAGCTTATTAAATTAAGTCTAATTTGTTATATTTAATTATCAATACTTATATGTTCAATGATAAGATTTATTATAAAAATTAAATTTCTTCCCAATTATCTCTTTGCTTATTTCTTTTTATTTATCTTTTTATTATTTCTCGTTCTTCCTCCTGCTTTAAACCTTATTTATAGATTTTATTTTTAATTTTTATAATCAACCTATATCACAGGTTAATTATATTTAACTACTTAAAGGCAGATTCTTTTATTTTTATTTTTTATAATCAATCTGTCACAGATTAATGTGTCTTGCTTGGAGAAATGTTATATTTTTTCCATCTTTTAATTATGTTTCATATCTCACGTATAGATATAATATATGTTCATATAATTGTTACTTGAGTTAGGGTACAATGTTTTGTAGATAAATTTATGTTAGTATATTAGTTTTTTTTTGTTATAAGATATTAATTATATCTTTTGGAGTTGGAAAATACATAATATTAGAAGATTTTTATTGATTGTAATATTTTTAGAAAATATAAAATGAGTATAAAAGAAATAAAAACATATAATTAGATAACTTGACTCACTCCTAAAAACACTCTATGTTTTTTGACCTAAATCTAAAAGCCCCTAAATTTATTATTTCCATTTTCTGTTTCACTTTGAGAAGAGAAATTCTTAGGTTCGAACAACTAAACCATGTAACATTCAATTGAAAACACATTAAATGGGTTATATATAAGAGAGATTATATTCACACACCTCAAATTACTTCTCTCACACCTTTTTAATTTTTTTAATATTTTCTACACACCACTAGCACTTGATAAATAAATATTAAAAAATTAAAAGAGTGTGGGAGAAGTAATTTGGGGTGTGTGAATATAATCTTCCTATATATAATTTTAAAGGGGTTTTTGAACTTTAATCCTTCAAGAAGATTAAAATTTAAAAAAAAACATGGCGTTAGATTGAATATTGATTTTAGTCCCTAATGTGTTCTTAATTCAAAATAAGTAATGTGCATTTTATTTAATATCTCCCATTAAATATTTTAATTTATTAATACACAAATTTTAATTTATTTTTTGACCAAAAATGAGTTTTTTAATTTATTAATTTTATTTAACATTCTTCAAACTTGAAAGACTCAATCAATGTACCTAAATGTTAATACCGAAATGTGTGTACCGAAATATATTATATTGAACTAATATATTTAAATGTTAGTACCGAAATGTATGTACCTAAATATATGCACTGAAATGTATTAATATTAAATTCATGCACCTAAATGTGTGTACCAAAATGTATTATATTGAATTAATGTACCTAAATGTTTGTATCGAAATGTGTGTACCTAAATGTAAGCACCGAAATGTATTATAATGAATTTAATATACCTAAATGAAGAAGATATAGTACATCGAAATATATTGTATAACAAAAATTAGTTTATCTAAATGTTCACAACAAAATATATTACGATGAATGAAATGAAAATAAAAATTATAATGAAATAAAATTAATACATTAAAAATTAGAAGGAAAAAGATAAATAATTAAAAAATCAAAATATAATTAATAAATGAGGTTATTAATGTATCAAGAGACTAAAATTAGATTTTGATCTTACTTATAATTTTTATCTAAAAGTCATCTTTGCCAAAAATTAAAATGAAGTTTTCTAAATTTTAAATTATCGTACAATATTTCATTTTCAGTGAGCAAGAACTGAACAGGGTGTTTTTGTATCTTAAGTTGGATGGTCACGTGATCTAATCGTCCAGACCTCATCAGTGGAGAGAATCAAGTTCATGTCCCACTCGTTGGTTTATTTTTTTATAATTGAGCTATAACTGATTAAAACATTTTCATTACGGTCGAGTGAGACCTAAATGGCTAGTGGATCAATGGTGAGCCGTTCAACTAGGCTCTCAATAATATATTTTATTTCACGCCTATAAAATAAATTAATAAATAAAATTCTCCTTTAACGATATGATTTCTATACGATTTGTACTTCTAAAATTGTATGGGGGTGTATTCAATTGGGATTTTGAGGGATTTTAATTCTTTTAATGAATCTAGGGGTATTCAATCAGGAATTTAAGTGATTCTCTGAAATTCAATGTGTATTCAATCAAGATTTTGAGAGAGTTTATTAAAATCTTCAAAAATCCAGGTGTATTCAATTAGGATTTTAAAGAAGTTTATAACATTCCAGGTGTATTCAATTAGAATTTGATTTTAAAGAATTTGAAAAAGTTGAGGAATTTGAGGGAATTTGGGAGATTTTGTAGTGTATTTTAAGCATCCACAAATCTCTTCTCTCCCCAAGAGATTTTGAGGGAATTGAATCAAAATTTTACATGGAATATCTGCAAATCAATTAGACTCCATAAAAATTCATGGATTTATAAATCCATCAAAATCTCTCAAATTCTCAATTGAATACACCCCGTAAATTCAGACTTCAAATGAATGAAAGTATAAGCAACATTACCATTGTAACAACGTTATTTTTGTTTCTCAATTTAAACAAAGAAATATCAATGAAACTTTTTAGGATCTGTTTGGTACTCTATTTTAATCTAACTTTTTAAACTCAAAAATAATTTTCAAGTTTTACACCTTAAAATTTTGTTTGGTATGACTATTTTAAAAAACTGAACTCAAGACTAACTCAAAAATAAAATTTATTCTCTAAAAATATAAAAAGTGAGTTTTTAAACTTAAACTCACTCATTTCTTGTCTCTCTGTCCTCCTCTCTCACTCCAAATCTATCTCTCTCTTTTCTCTTTCTCTATCTTCTTTTTTTTATACATTTTTCGTCACTCCTCCAATCCGCTTTGTTTATTCTCTCGATTCTTTCTCTCACTCATCTTCCTCTCTATCTCGTCCGATCATTTCTCTTCTTTCTCTTTCCTTCAATCATCTCTTACTTTCTTTTATCCTCTCTCATCTTTCTCCCTCTCATACAACCCCCTCTTTTTAGATCTCTTTGTCTAGTTTAAGTCGTAAGATTGAAAAATTGTCTAGTTTAAGTCATAAGATTTAAAAATTTTAAATCGCAAACTAATTAAGTTTTTGAGTTTAAAAAAAAATTGTTTTCAAGAAATGTTTTTAAGAAATATTCTAAGAAATGATAAAAAGTTTCAAATAAGATACCAAACACTCTTATAAGTATGAAAACTTAAAACTTCTTTCAACATTAGAACTGAGACATTATAATCCTTATCATGAAGAGCCAATCATTATTTGGCGCCACTAAAGCATATTCCTGCTCCAATTGTTTCTTGTTTGCCGGGAAAAGTTAGCCGTTGCAGCTTTCTCTTTGTTAAATAGCGAACATCAAAATCTCCTGCTTTAATTTGTCGTTTTTAATTACTAAAATGAATTGATTATGACTATAATAATCACATCCTCATGTGCTCTTTAATTATACTAATCCGTTGGGGTGACTGGTGAGTCCAGAGTGGAACAGAGTTGGTGATGATCTAAGTAATGATCCTCTGTCCCTTCATATGTCCCCATGTGGCATGCTTAATGTGTAATTAGTAGCCTAATTAATCAACCAATTCGCAGGAAGCTTCTCTTTTGCCTATGTTCCTTCCTTCTTTGGTTTTTTCCTTTTTGTATTATGCAATAGCATTCATAGGCATGAACGGAAAATTTTGGATTGAAATTCTTGGAAACCCTAAACTTTTATAAGGGATACGATAATAATTCCATTGATAGAAAAAAGGATTATAATTAAAATCTTGCAAAAGAACGTCATGTATGATATCATGAGAGTTCTCCTTCCAAACTACATCACTATCAATGCCTACAGCAAAACTAATGAGTCGATGAGCCACTCCATTGCAACGACGATGAACAAAAGCAAAGCTCACCTCTTGCAACTTGCAAGTTTGAAGCCAAATATTTAACCTCCTCAATTACACAACCAAGAGTGAAAGAATCAATCTCCTTTGTACTAACAACAGCTACAATGAGCAAAGCATCGCTGTCCACAACAAACTTTATATGACTGTAAGAAGGGGTACCAGCAGTGGAGGCCATGAAAACGGGTAGAGGAAATATCGTGAGGCAAAGAGGAGAAATATGGCCGATACTTTGTGATGTATTACTTTTCGATGTTCATTCATTGAATGTCTATTATAAGAGCAAGTCCACCCCTAAGACTGGGTGCCAGCACCTAGTCCATTTATCCACTCAAGTGAACAGTAACAGACTCCAGTGAACAGTAATAGGCCACTGCATCTCTATCCCTAAAAAAATGCGCTGGCACCCAGCCCATTTATAATATTTTTAAATTTTTTGTAAAAGAATAAAAAAATAAAATAGTTTTAATTTCGGATATGATTTTTAACGAATCTCGTCACGCCACGTGTCATTATCCGAATGTACTATTTTGTGAATAGATTTTCGCTAAGATTTTCAACCAATTCTGATGCGCCACGTGTCACGTACGGTTTACAATAATTTAGCCAAGATTTCGATAAGATTTTCAAACAACCTCATAATGACACGTGTCATTATCTGAAACGTACTATTTTGTGGATAGATTTTCGATAAGATTTCCAACCAATCCCGATGTGCCGCGTGTCACTTCCGGATTACAATAATTTAGCCAAGATTTCGATAAGATTTTCAACCAATCACGTAGTACCACGTGTCACATTCGGATTACAATAATTTAGCCAAGATTTCGATTAGATTTTCAACCAATCACGTAGTGCCACGTGGCATTGTCCAGAACCTCATCCTTGCTTTTTTCGTCCATATAAACCCTACATCTCTACATCCATCCTCACACCAAGCTCAATCCTTCTTTTTAGCTCAGAATCATTGTTCATCGTTTTCAAATCTTGAGTTCTTATTACAATGTCTTCTTCAAGGAGAGTGTATAAATAGCTGCAGGAGCAACAGAAAAGGTTGTTGGCACAACAGGCAGAATTGGCCAATCTCCAGGAAGATGAAGGTGGAGATGAGGCTTTCTTCATGGATGAGGATGAGGATGATCACCATAGAAGGCAGAGGGCTTCACATTCCCACCTTGTCATGGAAGCCGTGGGGCAGATAGCTAAACCCAGACGTGCTGCAAACCTGAATAGAAAAATGGAAATACGAGGTAAAGATCTGTTAGAAGATTATTTTATTCCCAACAGCATATTCCCAGATCATATTTTTAGACGTCGTTTTAGAATGCAACGAGGTTTGTTCGACAAAATCATGAGTGCTATTTGCAACCATGATCCATACTTTATGCAAAAAGATGATGCTTTTCATGTTCTAGGTCTTCTTCCCGAGCAAAAAATTACAGCTGCCTTGCGAATGCTTGCATATGGAACATCTGCAGATCAAGTGGATGAGATCGCGAGGATGGGAAGAACAACTGTTCTGGAGGCCCTGATGCGCTTTTGCTCTGCAATTGAAGCCCTCTACACCAATGAGTACTTTCGGAAACCCACGCCAAAGGACATGTGAAGGCTTTTAAGGAAGGGAGAGATGCGAGGCTTCCCTGACATGATTGGAAGCATTGACTGCATGCACTGGACTTGGAAAAATTGTCCAAGTGCGTGGCAAAGAGCTTATGGCAACAGAAAAGGAGCCAAAAGCATCATTTTGGAAGCGGTAGCTTCATTTGATACCTGGATTTGGCATGCTTTTTTTGGTGTTCCTGGAGCTTAGAATGACCTAAATGTCCTTGCTCAATCCCCAGTGTTCGACGACCTGCTGCTAGGAAAATCGCCGAAATGCACATATTGGGTTAATGGTACCCAATACGAGGGATCATACTACCTTGCAGATGACATTTACCCAAGGTGGGATACATTTGTCAAAACAGTGCCGCATCCACATACTGAAAAAGAAAAACACTTTACAAAATGTCAAGAAGGGTGTAGGAAGGATGTCGAGCGTTGTTTTGGTATCTTGCAAGCTCGTTGGGCGATTGTTAGGGCTGCAGCTAGAATGTTTGATGTCGAGGCTCTTCGATCCATCATGATGGCTTGTATTATTCTCCACAACATGATTGTTGAAGATGAATATGATTATGATGCCGTCGATGAATATGAGCCGGATCCGATCAACAACTCACAAACACATATCTACTATGCTCATGACAATACCGAAGATCCCGTGCAACACGAGCGGGATGGACGTTACAATGAATTGATCGTTCAGCGGTACACTCACTTGCAAGAGCCATACATGCACATAACCCGCCAGAATGACTTGATTGACCACCAGTGGGGATTGCAAGAAGGTGAAGAAAATTAAAATGAGGTTTGTGGTTGAAGAATAATGACACGCCCCGGTCCCGAGGTCCTGTAGACCTCGGGCGGATCACGTGCTGGCCGACACCCGAAGGGTGACGAAAGCCATTTAGAAGGTATAAAAATGGGAATTAAGAATTTAAATTACACATTTAATAGATATTTCAGGAACGTGTTCAGAACATACATCTAATTTGAATTAATACAAGAAAGAACATAAAGTCGAATACACAGAAAAGTAGGTCCTACACCGAGAGGACTCGAAGATGCCAGTGCGGAAGCGCCTCGACGCCGGGATTGTATGCCTCGAATCTAGGCCCTGAAGGGGGCGCAAAACAAAGGTGAGTGGACCAATTTGATATACATATAAGAAAACAGTTATCAACGTACTATCCCCCAGGTTTGATGAAAACACAATTATATCATGATAAACATAGGTTTTCTGAACCTAGAATGTCGTGCAATATCTCATGTCCTAACTCATCATGCAATATCTCAATTCATACTCGCATATCGTAATAATTCCTAATGTCAAAAGTCCACATATATCCCTCCAGGCCCTATGCCATCTCCCCGTCTCTGAGCATACAGTCAGAGGAAATATCACTTCAGGCCCTATGCCAGCTTCCCGTCTCTGTGCTCGACAGCCAGAGGAAAACACACTCCAGGCCCTATGCCAATACTATAAACCGTCGCCCGGGATGGACCGGAGCCTTATCCCTACATCCCGTGGCGGAAACGTGGACATAAACCGTCGTCCGGGATGGACCGGAACCTTATCCCTACATCCCTCAGCGGTACTATCATAACTATCGCACATACATTTATACACTATCAGAACTATCGTCATACATCATTCTCATGCTATCATGCTTTTCATACATGCAATTCTACAATTAAAACATGTATTTTTAGAAGGGGTCCACTCACAGTACTGAGCCATCCAACGCTGTGCTGCTAGCGAATCTAGAACAATCCCAAAAGTTGCCCCTAAGCACATAAAGGGTACAACTCAGTCAAACTCTGTTTTAACGATTTAATTTGGGAAAACGGACTTCAAAAACGGGTCCAGGACGTCGAAATTAGCCTAGGAGGGGTCCCGAACGGAACCCGAAAAAGTCAACCCAAAAAGTCAACGTTGACCGTTGACCGGTCAAAGTCAAAGTCAACGGTCAACGGTCAAAGTCAAAGTCAACCGTCAAAGTCAACCGTTGACCAGGTCAACGGTCAACCGGGTCGGTCAACGGGTCAGTCAACAGGTCAACCGGGTCGGGTCAGGGTCCACGGGTCAACCCACGGGTCTGGGCTAGGGTTTGGGTTGCAAGGGTTTGGGCTTGGGTTTTAACCCAATAGGGTTTGGGCTTGGGAAACTGACCCAAAAAGGGTCTTGGGTTTTAGGGTGAGCCCAAAGGGCTTTTGGGTTTTCAGTAGACGGGCCGGAGGCCCTAATTCCTCTAAGGCCCGAGGCCCTACTAATTAATAAACATAAAATTAAAAAGGCAACGGACCACCATACTGGGCTGGGTCCTAAACGGGCCTAAAGCCCGAAGTTCTAAAACGGCCCGAAGGCCTAATTAACAAATAATTAATTTAAAATTAAAAACTAATTTGGGCTGGGTTACAACGGGCCAAAGGCCCGTGGGGTTTGGCTCTGGCCCAAAGGGCCTGGTTTCGTCGGAGAGGACAGAGGACGCCGGAGCTTCTACAGCTCCGGCCAGTTACCAAGGGAGTCCCGAAGCTACGATTTGAACATAAAAATGAAGCACGAGGTGAGAGGGACGGAGTGGTACCTTCAGATCAACGAAGAACGGCCGGAGTAGCTCGGAAATGGCCTCGAGGCTCGCGGGTCCGCCGGAGGAGATGGGTGCGTGCACCCCGTCTCGAGTTCAACCCTAAAACTCACGGAAAACCTCAATTAGATCCTAATTCCTAACTAAAACCTGAATTGGGTGAAGAAGGGAGACGGTTGGGGGGCTTACCTCGTCGGAGACAACAGAAAATCTCGCCGGGGATTTTCTGGGTTTTTCCTTCGTTCCTCGCGATGGCACCGAGAGAGGGAGAGAGAGACGAGACGAGAGAGGGAACGAGGGTGAGTCGAGAGGGATGGCGAGGGTGTGTGTGTGTGGTGGTGAGGTCGAGCGAGAGAGAGGGAGAGAGATAGGGTTACGGGAGAGTGAGGGTGCAGAGAGAGGTCGAGAGGGTTGAGAGGGAACAGAGATGAGAGGGACTGAGAAGTGAGGGAGATGACTCGGGGGGGGGAACAAACCGGGTGGGCCCATCGGGCTCACCATTTAAGAACAAAAACAATTAAAAAATAGAAATAAAGGGGAAATAGGGTTTAGGGACCAAAATGAACATTTTGAAAAACATTAGGGATTAAATTATATAACTGAAAACGGTTTGGGGTTTAATTTCTAGGATTTAAATATAAAATCGAGGGGCGGGCGTGTCAAATAAAGTGTTTTTTTTTTAAGTTTATCTAATTCTATGTAGTGTGTTTTGTTTTTAAGTTTATGTAATTCTATGTAGTGTATTTTTTTTTTTAAAGTTTATGTAATTCTATGTAGTGTGTTTTGTTTTTAAGTTTATGTAATTCTATGTAGTGTATTTTTTTTTAAAGTTTATGTAATTATATTTAGTGTATTTTTTTTTAACGTTTATGTAATTCTATGTAGTGTGTTTTGTTTTTATGCACATATTTGGTGAGTTTATGTAATCTTATTTGGTGAGTTTATGTAATCTTATTTGGTGAGTTTAACTAAAGTATAAAAATAAATAAATTATTACATTGAAATTGCATAATAAATTAAATAAAAATAAATAAAGTTCTGATAATAAATAAGAAATAACATAAGAAATTAAATAAAGTTCAAAAGAAAAAAAATAAAAAACATAAAAATTACATAAGAATTTAAATAAAGTACTACAAATAAATACGAAATTATATAAAGTCATTGGAGCTAGGATATGTAGTGCTAGGATCTTGGTTACTATGATTTGTGTAGCTAGAACCCCCTTGACTTGTTTCTGCATCTCTTGCACGCCTCATTCGCATTCCTATTAGAGACTTGCTCATAGTGTCACGATCTGCTTGAGCCATCCTTTCTTCTCTAAGCATTTCATTTTCTCGCTGAAGTGCTTCTCTAACCAGCTCGTTCTCTCGATTAACTATTTCTCTTTGTCTCTTCGCCGCCGCATCACGAGCCTCAGTAGCTGCTAGTAGTGCTGCCATTGCAGCATTTTTCTCCTCATCTTCAGCCTTTTCCCGTGCCATGGTAAGTTCACCTTGGCGAGCAAGTTCCTCCATATATTTAGTGTAGTCATTTTTGGAAGAACTACCTTTTTTCTTTGATGCCTTTTTACCTTGAGGTCTGAGGGAATGACGAGTCGGTTGGGTCTCGGGCACTTGTTCTGGCATCCCTTCCGTGTCTTCAAATGTGTTGGCTTCTTGTTCGGCTGTGTCTAGTTCTGGCGAACTATGTAGACCCACGCTGTGCATGACAACTTCTGGACCGATTGGGACAATTTTGTATCTAGGGCAATCTTTGACAATTTCCCAACATTCCCATTTGTTGAATGATGTGTTATGGTTCTTTGAATTGTTGAATGCTTGAGCTTGTAGTGTCTACAAATATGTGGGATAAGATAGTGTTGAAAAATGCGGGTGTAACACAAATTAAAAAAATTAAAATATTGATGCGGGTGAAATGCATATAAATTACATAAAAATGACATAACAAATTAAATAAAAATTACATAAGAAATTACATACAAATTACATAAGAAATTAAATTCAAATATTGATGCGGTTGAAATGCATATAAATTACATAAAAATGACATAACAAATTAAATAAAAATTACATAAGAAATTAAATACAAATTACATAAGAAATTAAATTCAAATATTGATGCGGGTGAAATGCATATAAATTACATAAAAATGACATAACAAATTAAATAAAAATTACATAAGAAATTACATACAAATTACATAAGAAATTAAATTCAAATATTGTTACCTGATCCGCTAAACTCGTCCCACTACGCAAGTTACCGGAAGCAAGAGAGATGCCGTTTTTCCAACAAGTAAATGATGCGTTCAGTTTTTTCCAACAACCTTGAAGACCTTGACTAGTTATGGAGTCTTTTCCATGTACATCGCAAAACGCTTTCGTAATTTGACTCCACATTTGTCGCTTATCCATCTCATTACCTGTAAGCGGGTCATGAGTAGTGCGAACCCAACTTTCACACAACGTAACATCTTCAATGAGCTTCCACGAAGATATTTTTTCTCTCTTAAAGTGTAGAAAATATTGAAATGTAGAAAGTATAGAAAGTGTAGAAATATTGAAATGTGGTGTAAAGTGGAAGATGAGGGTTAGGTATTTATAGAAAAAAAATTTAAATTTTTTCTGTATTTTAAAAATAATTTTCTGTATTTTTTATAATTTTAAATTAATTTTAATGTGCTTAATTAATTTGGACCGTTGGATTTGAAAAATATTCAAATCCAACAGTCAAGATCATGCCACGTGTCCAACGGTCATAAATCTGATTGTCGGGCTTTTTTTTTTTTTAGGAAAAAACGTGGACCGTTGATCTTTGATCGAACGGTCCCTTTTAAAATTGAAATTTTAAATTTTGTTACCGTTGGAAATCCAACGGTCTAGATAAACTAGCCATTGGAAATCCAACGACAGATAAAGCGCCACGTGGCGCCTACAATCAGTGGCTTGCTGCGCCTGCGCGCTAGGGGCCCCCCATGTTTTCCTATCGGCTACTCGCCGTTCAGCCGCGTGAAGTACACGCGCCACGGCAATTTGCCCGGCCCCTTGGTCAGTGAGAAATGGACTGGCCCAGAGACCGGCATGGGCTGCGTCCCAGGCAAAAGGGTGGGCTGGAGAGGATTGACAGTGTCTCAACTTGTTTTTGTGCTGGGTGCTGGGCAAAAAAACCCACGGTGGACTTGCTCTAATGTATGGGGATATTGACCCTTATTAGTAAATCAAGATAAAATACACGTATGAAAATGAAATAAATTACATCGGCTGAGATTAACTACAATCATCTGCAACATTAACTTGCTTTTTGTTTAGGATGACACTTTAAATACAATATTATTAAAAATGATTGACAAAATTGAATAGAGAATAAGAGAAAACCCTAAAATCCTCAATTGACAGAAATCTCAAAGAGTTTGATGTGAGATTTAAACAGAGTGTAGGGTGTATACTTAGTGTGAGGTGTAAAAATAATATTGAAAAGCATGTATGATGTCTTAAGATAAGTTTTAATTTAAAAAGTAAATGCGAATATCAATACAAATTGTTTCCTAGGCATTTTACCTTGGAAAAAAAAAATCGTGGTCGGGAAGGTTATAGTAGCAAAAGCCATTGAAATTTTAATTTTATACGTTCGAAGAATCAATTTTGTAATTAATAGACTAGGATATGGAAATGGAATAACTGCATAAAGATAATTGATTAGTTATTCACCAAAGTATTAGGTATTTGGCATGTAGTCAACAAAATACAGGGTGTATAAAACAACTTAAAGATATTCTATTTTAAAGGACAGAAATGCAAGTTAAGTTACATAACAAGCCAATTATAATAAGTATTGAATTCTTCATTCCTGTTATATCGAACGTAAGACATTCCACTTGCATAAAAAAAACGAATAAATTATATTGATAGTAACATCATTAAAATAGGTTAAATAACCTTATTATTTGTTGAGTATCAAAGCACCCTATCTTATATTTTTGCTAGATTGCATCAATTTTCCAAGGGTTCAACGTACTAATAACATGTGGGGGATAAATTGTGTCCCCACCAAATGGTGCAATGTATGAGAGATTTTTCAGTGTGACTGGCATACGAGGTGGTACATCACGTGTCATTATACAAATTGTGAGATTTGTATGTTAAAAAGTTAATAACTTAAAATATAAAATTTCCTATCACTTACATAAAAACACATGTTGTACCACCCCTGTTCTCGTCACAATGGAAAATTTCTCATGAAGCCTAGTTGGCGTTGGGATCCATCCATGTCCATGTGTAGATCCCTAGGACCCTAGATACATCCACGCTGGTGCATGATCCTAAGTAAATTCGGAGCTTCTCAATCCTAGCACAAAATCATCAACGGTATTAATTTTGTTACCATCAACGAACCCTAGTAAATATTTTTACTCCATTTTTTTGACACATTGTAAATCAAATTCTTAATGAATATGGGTTCCAATTTAATCTGTCACATCCCCGCCCGGGTGGGACCACTTTCCGGGCCCGCTCCACCACCGTAGCACGATATTGTCCGCTTTGGACCCCGACCACGCCCTCACGGTTTTGTTTCTGGAAACTCACGAGCAACTTCCCAGTGGGTCACCCATCATGGGAGTGCTCTAGCCCCCTTCTCGCTTAACTTCGGAGTTCCTACGGAACCCGAAGCCAGTGAGCTCCCAAAAGGCCTCGTGCTGGGTAGGGATGGGAATATATATTTAAGAATCATTCCCTGGGCGATGTGGGATGTCACAATCCACCCCCCTTAGGGGCCCGACGTCATCGTCGGCACACACGCGACCAGGGTTAGGCTCTGATACCAATTGTCACATCCCGGTCTGGGTGGGACCACTTCCAAGGCCTGCTCCACTACCGTAGCACGATATTGTCCACTTTGGGCCCCGACCACGCCCTCACAGTTTTGTTTCTGGGAACTCACGAGCAACTTCCCAGTGGGTCACCCATCATGGGAGTGCTCTAGCCCACTTCTCGCTTAACTTCGGAGTTTCTACGGAACCCGAAGCCAGTGAGCTCCCAAAAGGCCTCGTGCTAGGTAGGGATGAGAATATACATTTAAGGATCATTCCCTGGGCGATGTGGGATGTCACATAATCACATTACGAATGCAGTTACCTTGATTAAAAATGTGGCTCAAGAATATAATCTCTCTAACCAGAGCCGGCCTTGAGAATTGGAAGGCCCTAGGCGTGTCTTTGAAGTGGGGCCTTAAATCAAGTTCTTTGACCCATGTCATTGTACGTTGATATGTATAAAAAAGAATTCGCAAAAATACATATAAAAAAATAAAAAAACTATTTCTATATCAAATATCATTAAAACTAATATCAAAATAAGGTAGATATACAAACATTACTTAAATATTACACGTCTCACGTTTTTAGACACAAATGCACTAAATGTTTGCAATCAAGAGTCTAAGATTGAGAGTGAAGAACAAGAAAACTTGATTGATGAGTATAATAAATTGAACAATGCCAATTGTTTCTTTTGTGTTTTTTTTTCTAAAATCAACATTACACTAACGAATCGAATATTAAAATAATTCATAAAATAATAAATTATTGAAAAGCAAAATATAAATTCAAAGTTTTGATTACCTTAAGTACAATCTTAAAAACGATGTAATAGTGATTTAAATATTCTATATAAATCGACAGATTGGGAAGTTGAAAGAAAAGAAGATTGCAAAGGCACTTGATTTTTATAACTTTATATGCATTTGGACAGATGGATTGGGAGTAAATTTGAAAAACAAGAAAAAACTAGTGACTAAAAATGCAACTCCATATTTCGAACTAAACCCCCCAAAGAAAATTGAAGCTGAACCTTTCCACTACACCAACAAATGAATTATGATATTTCTTACTTTTTCTATTTTTTTTATATTATTTATAGGATATATAAAAATTTTGGGGACCCTCCGAACTAGGGGACCCTAGGTGGGCGCCTACATGGACTACCCTTAGGGTCGACCTTGTCTCTAACCTACTAATTTATTATACTATTATTACTATATATATTTGTTGTTAGATTGTTAGTGAGAAGAAAAAAAAACTGTCAATTAAGACACATCGTGATGTATAATATATATCGAGGCTGCATTTAACGTGTGTCTCGACCATACTTAAGCATCACATTGAACACCAAAACATGAAGGAAAAAAAAAAAGCTCTAATGGTACGGCCCTCCGTCATCCCCAGAATGAAATGAGTTATCTCGTAGTTTTTGGTTTGTGAAAATAAGCCCTCTTGGGGACTTGTTTAAGAATAAGAAAGCGGAATCTCATGTAAACATCATGGAATAGGGTTTGATTCTATTCATTGGGATTCCGTAAAAATTCCATTCCAAAAAAGAGAAAGTTTGAAAGAATTGGGATTTTTTGGAGATTGGATGCAGTTACTAATTCATGATCTGGCATGTACAGAATGAAAACTTCATTCTCGATTCTACGAACTGAAACATCTTAGTAGCTAGAGGAAAAGAAAGCAAAAGTGATTCCCGTAATAGCGGCGAACGAAATGGAAGCAGCCTAAACCGTGAAAACGGGATTGTGGAAAAGCAATACAAGTGTCGTGCTATTAGGCGAAGTAGTGGAATGCCGCACCCTAGATGGCGAGAGTCCAGTAGCCGAAAGCATCACTAGCTTACGCTCTGACCCGAGTTGCATGGGACACATGGAATCCTGTGTGAATCAACAAGGACCACCTTGCAAGGCTAAATGTTCTTAGTAGGATTTTATCTATTACACATTTTTAACTATTAAAAATAAAAAGATCTTGCGAAAAAATCGAAAGAAAATACCAAGTCATCAACAAAAATGGAAAGAGAGGGATTCGAACCCTCGGTACGAAAGACTCCTACAACGGATTCGCAATCCGACACTTTAGTCTACTCAGCCATCTCTCCTCCCAATTGAAAAAGGATAATAATATGTTACATTTTAAAAAATAAGGATTGAAAGAGCCCTTCATAATTTCTAAACGCTGGAGTAAATCCTAAAGAGATTCCGCTCCCTCATGAATTTATCTTGAATCGGGATCTTCTGGCTCAACTTTATCCCAATTTTGCTAAGGGAGCAACCCCAATTTTGACCTTGAATTGGTCAAAATATGCGGAATTTCTTACTTTTCGTGGAGGATTAGATCCAGTAATTGGAGGTCTATGGCTGACCGATATTGCACACCATCATTTAGATATTGCAATTCTTTTCCTGGTACCGGGTCACATGTATAGGACCAACTGGGGCATTGGTCATGGTATAAAAGATATTTTAGAGGCTCATAAAGGCCCATTTACTGGCCAGGGCCATAAAGGCTTATATGAGATCCTAACAATGTCATGGCATGCTCAATTATCTATTAATCTAGCTATGTTAGGATCTGTTGTAGCTCACCATATGTATTCGATGCCTACTTATCCATATCTAGCTACTAATTATGGTACATAACTTTCATTGTTCACACATCACATGTGGATTGGTGGATTTCTCATTTTTATGGTAAGAGACTATGATACAACGATCTCGACCCGTTTGCCAAGCAGAGTCTCATGAAATCTTCCTTTTTTTCTTTCAATTACATCTGAAAACGACTTGTAAACCTTATTATGACTGTCCCTCATTGGTTGTCCGCAGATTCCATTATCAAGAAGTGTATCCACAACATCTTGTACCAATTTCTCCCGACACATTACTAATTCCCCTGGTGTAGATCTACTTGTTGTTAAGAGATTGATAAGAGTATTTTTCCGATAAGTAACTTTTCTATAGAGTTCATTAATATCTGAGCTCATTAGTTTACCCCCATCTATCTAAATGATCATTCTCAACTCGGGAGGAAGAACTGGTAATAGACATAAAACCATCCATTATGGTTCTATATTTGTTCAAATAAAATGCTTAGCTAATTCCATGCATCTAAACAAAAATCCCTTCTTCTTCCAACTTTTCGATCTTCCCATTCATTACCCGTGGCCCCAAGAGATCCATGAATCGGGATCCTAATGCATATAGATACAAATGGTCCAATGGGAGCAAGAATTTATAGGAACATTTGGAACATTTCATTTCTGAGCAGAAGAACCGTTTTCATTTTCAAGTAGTGTTCGATCGATTACGTATTAATCAATATTTGAATGATATTGATTTTGATTGGTCTAAGGTTATCGACAAAAAGGATTTGTCTAAGTTTTTTTTAGGCGGTCTACTAGTTGGACAGGGTTCTATGGTCAGCCTGCGACCCCTGGATGCCGAAGGTATCTTTGCGGTGGTCTCGTAGTTCCTACGGGGTGGAGACGATGGGGTCAGTTCATAGATTTTTCTTCCTTTTGCTGCATTACAATCAAAGGGTTAAATGGAGATGAATTATTTTTAATGAATAGTCCAATGACTCCAATTGTAGCTTCGAAAATGGAATTCAAAGGAATCAAATAGGAAATGATACTCTGAATCATAGAACTATAATGAAATATACGATCAACCAACATTTATTAAATTTGAAAAAGAGTCAGAAGAAATTATTCGCTCCTTTTATTTTATCTAAATGGGCATCGGGCATTAATGTTGAGCCCATCTTGGCGATTGTTCAGTGAGTAACTCATATATATGAGTAAACGTTCATGCTATTGGTTGTATATATAACAATGTGTATCTTTTTAATCACGTGATCACTAATTCTATAATGATAGATAAATCATATTATTGTATAAAAATCGTAACACATTTTATTGCAAAATGACTAAGGAGGGTAGGTAAGTGTCAAAGCATGGAGAAGATGAAGAGCACACCTAGCCAAGTAAGTGTCAAAGCATCTGTTAACTTGGATGTCCTATGATCACAACTAACTTCTTTCTCCACGACGAGCAACTTTTTGGTGTACTTGAAACCCTATCACGAAACATTATTAATTTTAAGTTGTAACATGTAGATTTGTTTTTTATTTATTTATTAGTGAACTCTAGAAATAAGGCTTCTCGGCCATATTTATTTATTAATACAACACGTGACTTGTGTTTCCGATACTTATCAAACATTTTTATTAATACAACACGTGACTTGTGTTTCTGATACTTATCAAACATTTTCTCCTCCACTTGATTAAAGTAACAAATGAAGCAGCTTTCTTGGTCAAGTGAACAGGATTACAGGGAAGACAAGTACAGAGTTAGTGCTAAAGAGTACCAATACACCAACATCTTATCAAACAAACCCACCAAAAGAAAATAGATAAAGGAGGAAGTAGTGCACCCACTGTGGACGCAATTTCAGGTACTTTCTCACTCGCATCGTTACCAAAATTGCAAATATTCCACAATATTATTCCGGGTGTTTTAATTAGTGGTACAAATTCATAAATTAAGTTTTTAAAAGTAGTTCGAGGTTTAAAACACGATCAAATTAGAGCAGTCCAATATTCCCCTTATAAAGAAGTAATTTTTGCACTTTTCTTTTTCACTTTTTGCACTTCCTTTTTTAAATTATGTTGGTTAATTTGTTTTCCCTGATCATTTAATCTAACTACTAGGAAAAAAAATAAAATAAAGGAGTGCATATCATTTTCTTTTTGCATATGTTCAAGTGTGAATAAACACCACCGCTACTTACTTGAAGCATACACATCAATCTCTATGGATACGTCTCCCTCAAAAAAGAAAAGAAAAAAGCAAGGCATTTTAATTTTTAGGTGGAGGAAAGCGAAAGCACATTTGTCCTTAGGTATATATACATGACACGTAAATTCTTAGGAAAATCACATCAAAATGTATTTAGCAAAGCGTATATGATGTTATTACTTACAATTTTTCCGATACGTATTAGTAATAGTCCGATAAATTAAAGAATCTATATTTTTGGGTTAAATACAAAAAATACTTAAAGTCTCAACCTTCTAAGACATTTCATATAACTACTTCACGTTTTGAAAATTAGACATCTAATAGGTTACCTAGGACTTTACCAACATTAAGTGATTCTGCTACTAGCATTAAAGGAGGAGGTGAACAAACACTAAAGTTGGTTTATACTAACTGACGTCTTTGGAGTTCTAATCCCTCAAATTGACCCTTTTTAGCCAATTTAAACCATGAATTTGTATAGCAAAATGGCGTCGATTTAGATAGTCAAATCTCCATATATGACTTGAGAATTAAAACATGTTTAATATTTGTTCATTTCCTCACTGAACGCTAGTGAACTCAATGAATGTTCATTTTTCAAAACTTGAAGTTGTTATTTGGAATGTTTTAAAACGTTATAACCAATTTGAAATCAACCATAAAGAGATTAGATAGTTAGTATAGTTTTATACAATAATCCAATAAATCTTGACAATAGTTGAATCTTCCATAACTTGTATCGATACTACTATGTAGCATGTACTATTATAGCAAGCCTTGTTATTTGCTTGATTTTAAAATAATATCTATAGAGATCCTCCATATAGATTTTTCTTCTTTAAAAAAATGTAAAATAAAATAAATCACATCACACATGTGACACGTGCAACATTTTATGATCATTAAGGAGACCAAGATCATGACAGGTGCCACCGTACAACACCCCAGCGACGGCGAAGCACTGCTAAGGCGGCCGATTGACGGAAGATGGGCCCACCGTGTGGTGGTTGGTGCGGGGTCCGTTCGGAGATGCGTCGGTGCACGGGCTTTGCATTATTGCCTGAGGTTCTAGATCAACTTCGCCACGTTTTCACACCGTCACCCGCGAAAATTACTCAATGGGTAGCGTGCTTTGGACTTGGATCCCCTCCGGATCCCCTCCATAGAATCTTAGGGAGGGAATCTTAGGGATTAAGCCCAGTAGACCGTTCATAAAAAATCGTACGGCTAAAATTAAATGATTTTTATATTTTAAAAAATAAAGCAATTTCGTTTTGCGTAAAAAACATTTAATTGTAACCGCACGATTTTTTATGAAATGGTCCATGAGACTTGATCCCTAGGATCTTCATGGAGGGGATCCGGAGAGGATCCAAGTCCACGTGCTTTGATTGGCTTGGGACCCTGCGCGATACTCCTTCCGTTAACGTCGGTGGAAACGTTTTCCGTTATGGTTCGTTTTCGTATGGGTAGATTCTTTCTATGCTTGTTTCCCGAACAAGCCATCGGTGGCTTGTAGCCTGACGTTTCGTTATATGATTGGGTGAGAATCTGAGAGGATGAATATTATTGGCTATTTAAGCAGGCCATGTCGCGCGTACCTACGGCGCGTCTTAGCGGGTACTAAAGATCTAACGAAACAATGTATTTTACCGTTAAACAACAAATGCATCAAAGCAATAAGGAATCTATTTTGGATGCATTACCTTGCTGCCACGTGGTTGGCTTAGCCCTCTCTCCTTTTGGCAGACCTCAAACCTACGAATTTTACTGAGGGTGGTGTTAGTCAGGAACTTGAATTGTCTGCGCTCCGGTTTTTTATTTTTTTTATTTGAGCGAGTACAGTTAAGTCACGTCAATTATATTAATTTTTTTTATAAAGATAATGAGACAAAAAATAATATGAATATAAAATGTTGACGTGACTTAATTGTGACCGCTCAAATAGGAGGGGGTAGGAAGTGGGAGGGTAGAAAATCCAAGTCCGTTAGTAATATAAGTAGGTCTCATTTCTATTAGAAAAATAATTTTACATATAACCTACAAACTATGTTCTTCGTGGAACTATTTAAACCACAAGGTTGATTATCGATCTAGGAGGATTGGTAGTTTACATACAAGTGAGCCAATTATGATTGATCTTACTTTGTGAGTCCTGCAAATATGAATGATAGAAATCAGTCCACATACAGTTGCCACAAGTTCTACTGTTTCCCAATTCACATAAACAAGATCGATCTAGTTAGTAAGGTAATCGAGAAGACATGGTTGCTCCAAAACCTCAAACACACTAAATCTTGTAATTCACATCTATGACTTAACGCATTACACTTCTAGTATGACACAAATACATCACAAAACACACCATAAAGTTGACCTCTTGTTTTGCCAATCGTTAAAGCAAAAAAGGAAAAGGAACCCAAAAGGTATAACTAGGAAAAGCCATTCAAGACACACAATCTAACAACAAAAAGGAAAAAGGCTAATTAAGTCGTTAAAACAATGATAAGTAAGTAGAAATTAAGCACATGAGCTCCAATCACGCTCAAAAGCAAATTAAGATTGTGGCACCAAACCCAAATACCAATTGCATAATTTGCATGCACGAGCTGTGAAATGTGGAATCTGATTCATTAGGGTTTCGGATTCCTTCACCCACAAGTTTTACTTTGGATGATCCACTTTTTGAAGCCATCTTTATCTTCGCGACAATCTTCTTCCCACTATTGGGGCCTTAGATGTAGGTCTTCTGCGCGCAGAAATTTTTCAGTGTACTCGAAACACGGAGTAGTACATCACATACTATTATATAAGTGAAGAGAAATTTTACTTTTCAAGTGTTCCTCTACTTGTATGCACGCAGAAATTTTTGAAGCCATCCTTAGATGTTGGCCTTCATTATTCTTAAGGTTGTATGCACGTAGAAATTTTTCAGTGTATTCGAAACATAGAGTGGTACATCACATGTTATTATAAAAGTGAAGGAAAGTTTTACTTTTCAAGTGTCATTCCATTTGTACAATGACATATGATGTACCATCTCATGTTCTGTGCACACTGAAAAATTTATCTTATGCATGGCTTAATGGCATTGTAACATGGACAACCACTCCTTGAGTCTAGAAGCTAATCATTTATTGTGTTCCACAATTGCTTCAACAAGACTACACTTCGTAAAGTAGATATTGGATACCTCACTTTTCTCATTTCCTTGTCCTGCGGGACATCATCAAACGACTTAATAAAAAAAAAACCCGTTGCTTAAAGTATTTGAGTGATTTGTAGCCGTTGAGACATGTGGGGTTAAATTTCATTGGAGTCAACAGTTAAAATCTTTTGAGTTTAGACTGGTAAACTAGATCAACATACGGCCATTTCCTCATATTGTTCATGTTTATGCATTTGAGAGCTGTTATCAGTCAGCACTTCGACACAGTCAGCATGCTCTCATTTCTTCTTTGTCGTGTTTTTTCTTTCACTATAAAGAAATGTGTTCTAACAACAATTTTAAAACATTTTGTTGGAAAATGTAAACGAAAGTATTTTTAGAGATTTGATTTGATTTGGTCTAAATTTTCTTGTCTTGTGAACAAATGCTTGATTGATTTATTTTTTAATATTGCTTTATTGTATTTTTATAAATACCTCCCTATGAAGAAAAATAAATTATTGAAGTTGTGATTGAAAATTGTGAGACTGTAGAGAATTCTAAATTTAATAAATAAAAGAAAAAACCCTTTAATTTCAATTATACTTCACTGCTTTCTGTCGGTGCCCTGCAGGTTAAGGTTGCATATTGGCATACTGAATTCGGGCGAGTCTACATGACATGTCTCTTGTTATCTTATCTTGTGAACAATGCAACGTAACTATGTGCGCGGGCACTTATACTTTTTCGGTATCAAAACAAGGAGTGATTTCGCACGTTGTTTTCATTTTATTTATGACTATTGAATTGAAAATCAAATGATAATCGACGAGCATGAAAAAAAAATTACAAAAGGAAAAAAATGATGTGAGAAAATCATTTCTCAAACACAATATCGACCACAACAAATCAAGAATTTTAATAAACCAAACTAAATCGATCATGTAGGGTTTGCTATGCTTTGGCCAAAACATTACCAACATGGTTAGTTCAGTTTAAAGTTTTAGTTCATAAGTTGAAAGAAACCAAATCTCGTCCACCTTTACTCAATACTATAACGCTACGTAGACAAACAAAAGTAGTACGTGGGTTTCATCTATATAGAATAGATAAGCGATGAGCAACGTGAATAGTTTGTCGTGTGTTTAAATTTAAGAAATTCACAATATTTGTGATAGAAAGTATTTTGGGTCCGAAAATGGCCCAACACTTTTCCAATCCAAACTCAGATAGCCCAATTTTTGTTCGAGTTTGGGTCACATGGGGCAGCTGCTGGCCCAATAACAAATTAGCAGTCTACCTCTTAGTTTTCAAGGTTTCAGTGCGGAAGCCAAAACTCCCACCACAGCAACAGAAATTTAAATCTCAACGGTAATATGCTTCGACTCCTAAAATCTCTTTCTGGACTCAGCCCCAAGCTACGTTGACTATGGCAGCTGCAATTGAGGTCCAGGTATCGCTGCTACCCGAAAACTGATGGCGGCGCCGATAGGGCTTAGAAAACGGAGGAGAAAAAGGATGGTTAATTGCAGTTACACGAGCAAAGGGCATCCTTTTTCTCGACAACATTGTTTGAAAATCCGCAACATTGTTCGAAAATCAACGGAGAAAAACGTGGCCGATATCGAGTTTGTCATGGATGTGAGCAAGAGGGAGTTTGTTCCGTGCCCAAAAGTTGATTCGTCAGTTGTTATAATCCGCCCAAAAGCTGAAGTTCCGAATGTTAATCTGAACGAGTGGTAGGCTTTCACAAAAGCTTGTTTCTGTAAGAAGAACAAAACGCTTGGGGCGACATTCAAGCAAAAGAAGAAGGTGACGGAGCTACTGGGGATGTCCAATTTGGCAGGCTCAAATGGTGAAAGCAAAGATTATATTAGTAGCAGCTACAACGACGACGATGAAGGAAAGAGTGATGAAGAGGATTTTTTCCGTCTTCTTGCTCGGAAATAGGGGCGAGTTCTTTCAAGGAGAAGTTCATGGGGGTTCTGAAATCATGTCATTGTGAAGACAAGAGGCCTTCAAAGCTGTCGAATGAGGAGTTACTACATTTACTGGCATTGTTTAATCAAGAGGGAATTTACTTTCATGATCACTCTAATAGTGGGGATGCAGAGAATGAACCATTCACTTTTGCTTACGGTTGATGGCTATTAGCTTTAAACTACTTGGAAGGAAATTCAAACTTTGAGTATAGAGAAAAGCACACCGTTCTAGTCAATTTGGCTACATCCAGATTTGCGATGGCTATTAACCTATTAGCTACATGGCCTCACAATCTCACTCATTAGTTGGGGCGTCACGTTTTCTGGGATTCTTGAATACAATTAGGCAGTATATCCCACTATTAGTATCTCTCTCATCATGTGACAACAAAGGTACTAATAGAGATATTTCCAAATTACATGTTAGAATATTGGGTAAATTACAAAAAATTACCTCAACTATTCGATTGAAAACAGTTTCATACCTCATCTTTAAAAAGTTTCAATGTCATACCTTTACTTACGAATTTGTTGCAATGTCATACCTCCTGTCAGTTGACTGTCAATTCTTCAGTTAAATGCTGACGTGGCGTGTGACATGGCACATTTTTTATTTAAATTTTTAAATTTTTAAAAAATATTAATTAAATATTAACTAAATTTTTTTTTTTTCATTTTTTTTTCTTCTTCTTCTAGCGCTAACCCTTTTTTTTTTCCTCCTCCTCCTCATTCTTCTTCTTCTTCTAGGTTGCAGGGGTTCGGTCCCCTTTTTTTTTTCTTCTTCTTCTTCCTTCTTCTCCTCCTCCTCCTCCTTCTTCTGGGTTGCAGGGGTTCGGTCCCTTTTTTTTTCTTTTTTTTTTTTCTTCTTCTTCTTCTTCCTTCTTCTTCCTCGGGTTGCAAGCGCTACCCCCTGTTTTTTGTTCTTCTTCTTCTTCTTCCTCGGGTTGTAGGCGCTACCCTTTTTTTTCTTCTTCCTCCTCCTCCTCCTCCTCCTCCTCGGGTTGCAAGCGCTACCCTTTGTTTTTTTTTTCTTCTTCTTCTCCTCCTCCTTCTTCTTCTTCGCGTTGTAGGCGCTACCCTTATTTTTTTTAATTAATTTTTTAATTTTTTAATAATTTTTTAATAAAAAGTATGCCATGTCAACATTTAACTGCAAAACTAATAGTCAACTGACGGAAGGTATGACATTGCAACAAATTTGTAAGTAAAGGTATGACATTGTAACAACCCGTCCCGGGAATTTTATTTTGACGTTATGAAATGACTATTATGCCATTGAGTTCGAGCGAACGTTTATGCATGAGTTTAATAAATTTTGGGCCAATTATTTAATTATCCTAGTTATTGGAGGCCAATGAAAAAGTGAGAAAAAATAATAATTGTGTGATTGGTGTTCGTAGTCCACTCACACCACCGACACATTCTCTCTCTCCTCAGTCACTCTCTCCCGTCTCTCTACCTCACGAAACTATCTCTCTCTCTCTCTCTCTCTTTTGTTCTCTTAGCCACGACACACTCACAACCCATACCAAAAACTTGTAGATTGACGAAACAAATTACATATTCAGACTCGTGAAGTCCATACGAACTCAACCATACCAATTTCAGGTAAGAACTACGACGATTTCACGTCCAAAACTCAAGGTTTATATTTGGCACTATTCATCAACTTTTTATACGTTGCGTTTTAGGAGAATCTGAGATCACATGAGTGTTTGTTGGGTCCTCTAGAGGCTCGGAGACGTTCGTTTGATAAGCTTTGACGTCGGGATCGTCGAGAACAAGGGAGGCCAAATTTGTGCAGATTTTCCGACGAGATTTCCGTTGGTTTTCGAAGTTTTTGAAGGTATAGACTTGTTCTATTCTCAATTTAGAGCATTTTGGTGAAAATTTCACGAAGAATGGTTGAGAAACGAGTGAGAAATCACACACGGAAGTTTTCTGGTCACCGGAAAAACCAGTCCGGCGACCACTGACAGGGATGACGCGTGCACGTCACGCGCCGCTCGTGGGGGGCGCGTAGCCCCGTGGCTTTCCTGGCGCGTGGGGGCGCGTGCAGACTCCAAATTTTTTTCTAAAAATACCACGACGTCACGGACGTCGTGTAGGTTGCGTTGGTATATTCGTATGCCAAAATTAAGCTATGTATGAGAAGTTATTTCCGTATTTGCGTGTATGTGCTTAAATGACGTATTTTAGTAATTTCTCATATAGGTGAAACGTATTCTGAGGACGACCGTAGCCAGGCACGACGCGGGGGCTACGATCTAGCGACCTACCAGTGAGTGGGCAGTATTATTTTCCGTATAACCTATATATATATATATATATAATGATTTTCCCAGAATCACATTTTAAATGGAAAATACATTTTATCGACTTGCATATTACTTGATTTTGATGCATGAGTATTTAATTATACATTTCATGCATATGTTGGTGCCGAGGACGCCAGGTAAGTACCAGGTAGGTACATGCATAGTTGAGAACGAACAGTGATGAGATATGATGTGAAATGATGAGATATTAAGAATGGTTAGCTCATAGACCTGTACATACTGTTAGTGCTCACGCCCAGAGATAGGGGCACAGTCTTTCACGTGTCGTTCACCTCCCGCACCGCATGCTCGCCTTGGATCCAAGTTAGGTGCACAGTCTTGTCGTATATACCACTTTTGAGTGCGTATGACATATAGGTGACCCACGTTCATACGCACAGTCTTCACGTGATTGTAGCACTAGAGCATTTATTATTGATACAATGATGATGATGATGATGATATGATGAGATATTGATGTATGTGCAGCATAGATATGATTATGAGATTGAGATGTTATGAGCTATAATTACAGCCGAGGGCTGAGATGACATATGTTAGCGATATGATTATTGAAATGCATAGCATGACATTACTTATGAGATTCAGATGGCATTGAATTGCATTGCACGGCATACATTGAGATACTTTAAAAACGTTTTATGCTGAGAAAGATTGAGATATATATGCACGTCTTATTTTCTGGGAACTATACAGGTTTTACGGAGAGGGGCTAGACTTTTGAGAAAAGATTGATTTTGAAAAGAATTATTTTTGCTGACCCACTCCCTTTTGTTTTTCGCCTCTCCAGGTTCTAGATAGCTTGAATTCCGAGTTTGGCACTTCGAGGATCTTCCGGCTTTCTGACAGATTTATCATATGTAGGGCACCGATGGTGTAATTAAACTCTTTTATTCATGCTTGACTGCATTGACTTAGTACGCTCTGAATATGTATAAGTATTGTAATATCTCTAGCACACATTCCTATTTAGGTTGCTAGAATTCGGTTTGAAATTATTCGTACTTCGTTATCGATCTTCGCTTCCGCACAGCGCACATGGCTACGTCACACTCACGTGACGGCCAGCATGCCCTACTTTCGGGTACGGGTGTGTCAACATTGAAACTTTTTAAAGATGAGGTATGAAACTGTTTTCGACCCAATAGTTGAGGTAATTTTTTATAATTTACCCTAGAATATTTTTCAATTTGAGGCTCTCACACTGTATTATAGGAAAATTTTACGTTAAAATGATCTTATGATGCCTTCATAGATAATTGTTTGTAGTTTTTGTTTAGCTAAATTGGTTGAAACGATCAATTCATAAATATCAATTTGATGAAATGATCATTTTTTATGTATCATTTGATATGTAGTCAGTAATTGATTTTGACCAGGTTAAATCAATTATGATTTGTAAAATTGATCATTTCAGTCAAAGTTGCTTGCCTCTGTCCCTTTTCTATCATTTCACCATAAGCAGCCTTGAGAAAATAGATCAATTTATTTATGCCTGAAACTCAGGTTGGAAACAAAACAGAAAATATGATTTATTGATAACAGTATTTAGAAAATTACAAACTGCTAATAATAATAATAAGGGCAACGCAAATGAAAATGAAAAAAAATATATATTGAATGAGCAAGAATTTACTAACAGATGAATGATAGAGGCTTGCAAGGTTGCAATGTCCTTATCGACAGAAATTTGGCCTCTACACTTGTGCAGTAGTTCTTGTAGACTTCTGTCACCAAGATTCAACCATCACAATCAAATTCCTTGCACTAGGGAATTGATTCTATCAAACGTATTGAGTGTCTCTCTCCAAAATATTAATATTATATGAAAACTGGGTTGTGGAAGAATTGTTTCTGAATGGAACGAGTTGGTGATTTTATAGACTTATTCACGCCTTTTGGACGAGAATGAACAACTGCCCTTTGCAGTTGTGTCGTTTGATTGATAACTAATCATTTCAGTTGCAATGTTTGATTTGAATTCAAACTCAGTTATCTAAACAAGGATTCCGATCCCTTATCTTAATTGCTCTAATTATGGGCTGCATCCCAATCCATTCCAAACTCTTTTATTCTATACTTAATTCAATATACTAAGTCCAATAGTGTAAGACTTATAATTTGAATTTGCAAAAACCAATCCACCAATGCGGATTAAAATAAACTCTTTTTTTTTTTCCATTCAAAACTCCAACTACTCCCAGTGCACTTGAGCATTCCTCAAATTGAATGTAAATGTAATCTCATGAACTAAAATGATCAAAGATCCATTTCCATCATTTGATTGTTTGATACAGAACATTACTGATCGAAGGAGATCTTCATGAAACTGAAGTTGAATCATTCCATAAAAGCGAATGATTAGAAATTGGGCTGACCTTCTCAATTGGTCGGTTTTTACTTGTAGCTTTCTTTGCTTTCTCTTGGTTATGTTCAAGGTCTAAAATATCGATGATATCGGAAATATCGGTAGTCCAAAAATACGAAAATTTCGATGGAAATATCGGGATATTATCGATATCGATAAAAATTGAATAAAAACCACGGAAATTGTAAGAAAAACTTGGAAATTTTTATTGAAACTTTGCAGGATGTTTGTTTAGTCAATTATCTATTAGTTTATCACAAAAAATTGGAAAGAAATGCATTGCATGATGGATTTAACTGATTTAAGTTGATTATATAGCGAGCTGAAAAATATTGTGAGTGTAGAAAATATGTAAATATTTTAGCATATTTTCACAAAAACATAAGTGATATGGTGGTCAATGTGTTGAAGAAGTAAAATAGGAGGGGTTTGAATCCTCTTGGTGTTTTTTTAAATATAAAAATTTTAAAAACACGAAAATTTCGATAAAAATATCGAAATATTATAAATATTTTAAACCTTGGTTATGTTTAACCACTAACCGAGTTAGACAATTATGTGCCTAACTTTCTTATCACGTTATTGCAGGAAAGTTTTGTCATGACCTAGGCGGGCGTGCTTTGACGTGCAACCATGGTCACCTTGTTACAATTATGGTACTATGCGTGGCTCCACCAGCTTAAAATTAATTGAATGGCGGTACTGGAACTGAAGCCTGCTGTAAGCAGCTGAACAGATCTTTATTGAAGTAGATAACCACCACTCAACTCAAGTTATCGGATCAATGCAAAACAGAAAAGTAATGGATGGGGACTTGGACAAATCCCCACTTGTATAATTGCAATCAATTTTTGAAGGGCCAAGAAAAAGGAGCCTGCCAAAGGGCCCAAAAGCACCTGCAATTTACAAGATGGTTGCACAAGAACTGCACTATAATACATATATGAGCCATCCACCTAACATGGGGACTTGTTAGATACCATGCACGATTGGTCTTTAATAGTTCGGAAAACGATAGGATGAGTCGCGCATGTACAACTCTGGCCATACACTCTTTTGAAGCATGGAGTGGAAGCCGGTCCCGACCGCTCATGCTTGCCACGCCTCACGTGCGGCTGATCTTAGCAACTCTTCGTTTATTCAACAGGTTGCGATTTGTACAGATAAAATTAAAACATTCTAAGTGCTTATGGATGTGACTGTAACTGGCAGCTTCCTCTTCATCTTGACCGTTGGAAAGTGAACAATGTCATCCTTCTCAGCTACCCATCTGAATGGAAGAACAAAAAACAATATCAGCAAGTGGAAATTGCAGCAATTGGGTTTTATTTAACAATTTTTTAACTAGGAACAATTTTAATACCTATAATTAGTGACAAGATGATGAAGAAAGATTGATAATTCAAGCCTGGATAGCTCCAAACCAGGGCAAAGCCTCTGTCCTCCACCAAATGGTGTAAAACTAGTGTTGTAGTTTACAGCAGCTTCTAATTTCTGTCAAAGAAAACATATAGGCATAGAACATTTAACAAATTAGAAACTGGACGTTCTACCTATGATTTGTTGCCTTTGCAATACAACTAAAGGTTAATAGATCTGATCTTTGATTCGACTGACTGACACCCGATTGGATTATCATTACACCAACTATCCCATCTTGCCAGCGCAAATTATCTCAAGTGGTATAATTTGAGCAAGCCAATGGGATAGCTGGTTTGATCCAACTTGACAGTAAAAGTGTTTGGAAAACAGTGCAAGGGAGTCATCGGTATTGGTAAAGTGAATTGTAAGGTAAAAATGCAGTGTAAATGTTCTTAATCACTAGAACTACAAGCGCTACGAAAGTTTACCGTGGCTGTTACATTGTATTTAAACTTCAATTGAGCACATCAGATCAGAATTACAATGAAGTGATATAAACAGGATCAGATCAATTAAAAAAGAAAGGAGTTTACCTCCCATCTCCATGGATCAAACTGATATGGGTTTTTGTAGTTTTCTTCATCCATATGAACAGAAGTAAAAGACGCCAAGACACACCATCCTTTTGGAATCAGATAACCTGGAAAAAAAAAACAAAAACAAGAAAAAAGAGCATAAAATCATAAGCAAAACAAAAAAAGAGATATTACTGACACTTGAAAAAAGTCGTCTTAAAATGTATACTGATATATTATATACCTTTGATTTCAACATCCTTTTGAGCTTTTCTCCAAACAGCATTGATGATATTTGCCATTCTAAGAGTCTCACTTATCACCTAAATAAAAACAAATTAATAAAAAAAGTTGGGGCAATTGGCTAAAATGAAAACTAAATCTTGATTGTCAAAATAATGATACGTTTATAGACTTGTCATTTCACCCTTACAGACCCATCATTCTTTTGACATGGTTAGTATAGCACTTAAATGTTGTAGAATCCTTTTTTTTTTCTTTTTTTGAATTAGTGTCTCCGGATCTTTGACCCGACTAATCACTAGGCTCCCTACTTGACCCCGCAACAATTGGGAAGCAAGAAACTCTAGCAATTGCTAGGTGGGTACCTTGGGAGGTGTCGAACCCCAGACCTCTTGGTAACAAACCAAGGGCCTGACCATTAGACTAAACACTCCTAGGTAAATGTCGTAGAATCATAAGAACAGTCCATTCCAAAAAGTTGGCACCTTCAAATTTAATTTTTAACAAAAAAAAAATGTAGGAAATAATATGAAGAATCATTTATCTCTTTGAAACAACTTGTGACTCACATTTTGAGTAAATGGCAAGGACATGTAATCAGTCCATGCATAATTTTCCGAGGAATCAAACTTCTTCTGCCTCTTGAATTCCATGTTCTCCTCCTGCAAATATAAATAAATAATAACAAAAAGCACGCAACAGAAGCTTTCACTTTTAAATCGAAACAAGAAATTGAAGAAAAACAAGTTCATCTGTTTCCTTTCACTGAAATGTTCATCAATTCTTACGCATATATGGAAACCTACTTTTGTAGATATACAGCAATGCTACTAAAAATATCAAACTCACTCAAACTATTTCACTTTTTCACCCCCTTTCTCAGCGTTCTTATTGCCAGAGAGCAGAAGAAGAAGAAAAGAAACAAAAAGGTTTTATTCTGTGACAATGAACAGCATCGAACAGTTATTAGATTCATCTTCCACGGTCTTCTTCTTCAAAACTTAAACTCATCGTACTATGATAAAGCGGTGAGTGTTATATTCACTTGAGGTGATGACAATATTCTCATGTTAATTGTAAGAGTGGTCCTCACCACTCACCAGAGTGCATGCATTCGAGTTTCTAAATGAAACGACGGCAACTTTTATAAAAGAAGTCAAATACTTCACAGATAAAAGTGACTGGGTCCACAGACCCAGTATAAAAACGAATCCTAGCCGTTCGATTAAGAAGCAAGTAAAAAGCCTTGTGATGCCAGCCAACTGATGCGATATACGTACGTACCCGTAATTTGTCTACCGCCACAGGGCTGTCACTTAGGAATTTGACCGCTAGGGTCATGGCCATGGGGACAGTCTCCTCTCCTGGGATCATCATCTCTATTATATTTCCGGTGATGAAATCCAACGGCAGGCCATGAGTCTCGTTGTTTTGGTCACCACCTTCACGTAACAGCACATCCATAGCGTCTTTGACTGGAATTGTGTTTTGGGTACAATTTGTAGTTTCCATTGCCATCTTTTTCACCTCTAATATTTTCCCCACCATCTTCAGCAATCGCTCTCTAGCCTGCCAGCATATGGTTACGATATATCCACACAAACAAGACCAATAATTGAAACAGAACCCTAAGTATGAGTAGTGTTGGAGTAGCGGAAATCGAACTTGAGATCATGGATGCAAGAGTGAATCAACTGAGCCACACGTACTTTACCTTGAGAGATTTATACAGCCTTGTTCCGGGGAGCTTGATAGGTATGCAAATTAAACCTTTGATGAACTCTTCAAATTCTATCTTGAGAAGGTCCAATTCTTCACCAGGATCAATGCTCATTAATACTTTAACCAGAACTTCAAATGTAATCTGAAACACCCAAAAAAAATATACATTATCACTGTTCTCACATGTATGATGAAAGAAGAGTACTACATACAGTCAGTCGCTCATGCACACAAACTGATCTCGGTTGTTAATAGATGCCCAAAATGCACCAACATCTAAAATCTGCACATGAAATTGGAGGACTAACGTATGCGCTTCTCTATGTGAAACGGGTAACGTTTTGTTATCGTGTATCTAGCATGTTATGTTACAACCAGCTAACATGGTTCACTTTATTAAAATTTTTACGTTGGCATGTAAAATTTACTACTTGATCATAGAGACAGGGGACCTTTTGGGTTTCATCTTGGACGTAAATGGGAGATTGCATGTCTCTCCAAAGAGCCAGGTTGAGCTTGACTGAGTTTTCGATGTCGGCGGTGATTCGAGCTTTGAACTGTGGTGATTTCAGAAAACCAGCGATGAGTCCATGCACTCTCTTATGAAGGCTTCCATTTATTTGGAGAATTGAATATTTTCCCATCAGTTCTGTAATTGATTTCGGATAAGCAGGAATGAAAGTATTTCCATGGTTTTGCATTACCACCTTGTTCACCTCAGCATCCGTGGACACTATGATAGGAGTCCCCAATATGTTTGTCTTGAACACCTTTCCATACCTATATATTTAGAGAGGGAGATTATTACTCAAAAATTCTATCATGCTCCGGGTTATGACATGCATCGTATGAACACGGAGTTGAATATACTATTCAGTTAAGAATTTGAGTAATCAAGAATCTAACGGTAAAGAATTCCAATACACTATACGCTGATGCATATTAAAAAATCATTTAAGAATTTGAGCAATCAAGAATCTAATAGTAAAGAATTTCAATACACTATACACTTAGGGATGTCAATGTATACCATATACTGATAAACTAGAAAGTCACACTGTGTGTACACTATACATTATCAAAAAGTCCGTTGCATACTATATATACACTGATACATACTAGAAAATCGGGCAATTAAATTTGCTACTTTTGAATTGATGACATGATATGTATGGTCATTTTTGTTGGGAGGCTGAAATCTATGGAGAATAGGATGTGTTGTTAATTTATAATTAGTACAGAAGTGCAGAAAACAATAGGGGCATTTTGATATGGATCCAATTGGACTAAAAATTGGACCTATTTCAAAAGTAAAAAATTATTAAAAATTAGACCAATTTCAAAAGGTGGGCTAGAAAATTGGACCTATTTCAAATTTTTCCAAAGCGGCAGAGATTGGTGGAAGGTCTAGTTCTAGCTAATTAGTGTATGTAGCAGGCCTTTTCTTTCCTTCTTTAAACTTCTTGGGGTTGCTCCTTTCCCACTCTTGTTTCCTTTTTTCTGCTGTGGTCACCACCAGCCATGAATGAAGAAATTCCATTCTTTTATTTCTTTTCTATTTTTACATAGATGTTGGTAACACTCTCTTGTTGCCCTGCCGGCAGCCCAATAATTTCTTATTTTCTTTGTTTTTAAAATTTTTAATAAAACAATATGCTATTATGTACTTTTTTTTAATTAGCGGTAAAACGTGCGTTCAAAAGCGAATACATTACTCTAACTAACAGACTCAAAAATTATTTTTTAAAATTATTTTCGGTGGTAAACAAATGTTCTTTTATATGCGATATTTTACTTGAAGAAGGTGAAAGACACATCTAACTTATTATAATAATTAAATATCAAACTTATTATTTAAGTGAATCAAAACTGAGACTTCTTACTTATAAGTAGAGAAAACACTAATACGATGCAATGTAATGAGTGCGTTATTTTTCTTTTTCTTTTTTGTATTATTAAGAGATACTTTGTAAAGGGAAATTTTAACTTAAAAGTTGGGGTGGAAAAATAAATGTTATTAATAACAACTTTTAACAATACAAGTGGATTTTTATGGTGAATACAGTATTATTCTTCAACCCACTGTATTTTGAATTTAAACATTTTCCTCTTTTTAGTGCAGCTTAAAATAATAATATTTCTTAAAAACAACTTTGCTATGAAATCATTATTTCATGTCTCGTCGTTGATTACCACTTTAAATTAAAAAATATATTTGAAAAGAAAAAAAACCCCTACAACATATATATGGAAAACACTAGAGAGACTAATTTTTTAAACTAAATTCACAAATCAAATGACATGCCACTAATAAAAAATAAATATTAATTATTACTAAAGTAATAATCTAATTACCAACAACCGTGTTATATAATTTATAATATTTGATTTAAAAATTTAATATTCCTAACATTATCCTATATAATGTACATTAGTTTCCATCAGTTTTTTTCTTTTAGTCTATTATTATTAATAAGAGTAAAGAGGGTTCGAAACTATTATTATAATTTAAATGAGAGAAAATTTCAAACTTGAAATGAGTAAAAACTCAACGCTCTATGCACTAAGATATTCATCCACTCGGTTATCGTTATCCTTTTCTTTCTTCTTATCTCTCTTTTCTGGTACATGTTAGATGATTCCCATTAAAAGCTATACCTTTACCAACTCGAATCTCTTTACCCACACATGAACCGATCAAACCCTTAACTTTTAGGGAATTAAAAAAAAAAAAAAAAAAAAAATATATATATATATATATTTTTTTTTGGAAACAATTATATTTTATTTATTCAACATTAATTAATCATGGTTGAGTGGCTGGGAAAAAATTACAAAATTGAAAAGAACATCATCAAAAAGCAGGAGTTCTTTTTAAGTTCATTGAAGTACAGAAGAGCAATATATATAATTAATTGATCTCATGCTACTTGTAATACTATCTCTATCACCGAAGGCATAAGCAGGAGAGAACATATCTGTTGATATGATCTGAGAGAGATGTGCTTTAAATTAGAATATTTGGATACTTGATGTGCTTTTAATTAAAAGATTTGGATACTTTATACAGTTAGCATTAAGACCATAATTCCCTGATTACGATAATAATAATAATATGAAGAAAATAGAAATTAAATCAGGAAATAGTATTTTCTGACAAAATAATCTAACATTATATTAGTAAGGTAGAGAAAAGGGAAGAAGAAGAAAGACAGAATTCTTACAGAGATCTGCGTTTTTCCATGAAGCTGACAGGTCGAGAGGTGTAGCCACAAGCAATGAAGTCAAGGGTTTCTCCTATCAAAGGCCAACCTAACTTCCCCTTTGGAACTTGACCCTTTTGATTTTCCCTCTCGTTCTTGTTCTGGTTCTTCTTCTGCTCATTAAACCAGTACAATGATCCTACAAGAATTCCCACCAAAACCCAACATCCCAAAACCCATCCCATCCTCACAAAAAGCAAAAAGAAAAAGAACCTTTTGGTTCTCTCCTGAACTCCTTGTGATGTTTATGTAAAACCCTAGTTGTAGAAACCTAGCTAGATCCAACCTTCCAAACCCTGGTGTAAGCCAAATGGCGAGGATGGATAGAACGATAAGTAGGAGCAAGCTATGTCCAGAATCCAAAGCGGAGTAACACTAGGATTTTTTGAGCAACCCACCTGTTGCTTATGAGTTTCTCACTGTTCCATGCAACTCCAATCTCCAACTAGCTAGCTCTCTCTCTCTCTATATATACTGTAGTGTTTGAGAAAGAGAGAGAGAAACAGATATTGACAAGTCAATGGAAAAACTACTTGTTTTTAGGGGTGAAATGAATGAGGGGGATCGAGTGAGAGATTCGGAAGATCTATATGAGGTCTCAAGAGTCATTAATGAGGTGGTCATATTATTATCTTTATTGGGGGCACCAAGTCCCACGCTTCCATTTGGTTTTTTCCCCTAAATATTTATAATTTTATAGAGTGAGGATATATAATTTAAAATCTCACATAGGATTTTACAGTGGATTTTACTTAATGGAGTAAGGGGAAAAAGGACTAATTTCCCTATCATTTTATATAAAATGGTTAATGGACTAACAAATAATCTCCCTATCATGCTTTTTCATTTTTATTTTTTGAAGATGCTTTTCACTATTCTTTTTCTGGTCATACACGTCTCTCTCTCATTGTTTTTATTCATTGATTTGTTTAATTTAAAGGCAATAAAAAAGGAGGATATGTTAGACGAGAAATAATAGAAGTACAAAATAACTTTTTTTTTTTTGGACTTAAAAACCAATAATAGGGACAAACATAAGATAAAGAAGAGTAATAGGGAATTTAGAATGGTTTTTAGACTAGTATTGAATTACTTTAAGCTAATTTAAAATATGAAAAAAAAAATGGAACTAAAACTATAGCTTTGTGATGACCTTATATTCTTTGGTTTTTGTGGCACTCAATCTTCACTTTTTTTCAAATAAATTAGTAATTCAAAATCTCATAAAAGTAGTTGTTAAAAGAGTAAAGACATATGTTTACTTGCATAATAAATTAATAATTCAAATCTCATAAAATTATATCTTGAATACAGAAGATTAGTAATTCAAATCTCATATAACTAGTGCAGTGATAACATTGTGGAGTAAAAAATAATCCCAAAAATTCTAGAGGCGACACATGGACTTTTATTCAAGAATGACAAGATTGTCCTCAATAAATGGGCAAGCTTCTTAGATTTTCGCACGTGCAGCTCACCTCCCTGAATGACCCAGCAGCTAAATACAACTGTCCACAGCTCAACTGTCCATGGCAAGGAATTAAAGATAAGGATTAATTACCTAAATCCTATATTTAATACATTCCTAATTAAAGATTGACTCAAATCAAGTAAGTAATCCTAATTTAAATCAATTAAGGATTATTACCCCATTATCTCAAAATATTATCACCTTTTAAATATCTTGGGAATATTTAGAGAATATTTTCTCCATAAAAACCCTATATGGCCAGCCCTAGCCCTATATATATCCCATATTCTACCATTTTCAGAGAGTTTTTTGCAACCCTAAAAAGCCTAAACACTTTACTATCTCAAAGAAACTAACTTAGGCATTGGAGATCCGTTGACCTAACCCCCCCCACCTCATGGGCGCGTGAGGCTTAGGTCTCTGATCAAAGGTGTTAATTGTTTTGCAGGTGCATTTTCGTCAAGATTGAAGACGGCGGAAATTTGCATCCACAAATTGGTGCTTTCATTGAGAGCTGATTCAAAACACTCGAAAAAGACTCGCATTTGTTTCTTGAATTTTCTGTCACATTGAATTTCTCACATGTTGTATCAATTAATTTTTTTCCTATAAAAGTTTCTTGATCAATCCTTGGAGAAAGGATACAATGGTAGGAAATTCAGAAACTACAACGAACGGAACACCGTACGTGCAAGGATTTGGACCGGAGATTGGAGATGAGGACATAGTCCCACGACGGAGGTCCTCAAGGCTCAACACGACAGTAGGAGGAGCCCCACCGCCGCAAAGTCGCGTCACTACCGTCACCACCGCGACCCATCAAGTCGGTAATGTGACGAACGCCATCGCGCAATAGACCCTCTTGGTGAACCAGCTCGTTGAGCGCATCTAGATGCAACGCGCCCCAGACGAGGTGTCTAGAAGCAGGACAAGGGTGGAAGAACGTGACTCATTCCAGCGACGTCCCAGCAAAAAGCAGCTCAGCCCGCCACCAACCGTGCGTTCGGGTAGTGTGCACTCTCGTTTAGGCCCTCGGGAAAACGTCTTCACCTGCCCAAATGCACAGAGAAGCGTTCATTCCTGACTCGGTTCACGAGTCAGTGTGCATTCGAGGTTGGGTTCACACTCCAACGAGCACTCAAGACCTTCGGGGATAAGCGTCCACACGAGGCTAGGCCCGCAAGGAGATCCTCCACGAGGCAACGGAGTAGGCGGCCGCATGACACCCAGAGAAGAGCACATGAGCAGTCCAGCTCAATTCCACTGGCAGCCCCTGCCCAGAGAGACGGCGTAAAACACAAGGCGAACTTCGTGTATCGCAGCAACGGTAAAGACAGACATGACTAACCGAATAGCAACATGGACCAGTGGGTCAATACCGGGGACAGCTGTAGGCTCCGCTGCCCCACCAGGTGCAAATCCAGGAGGAAGTTCAAAGGCTCATAGCAGAGTAGCTGCGTGGATGCCAACGCGTTGATACTACTGACATACCCTCTGTAAAGACGTGGCCAACTTGAGTAGGTCACTATTCACAGATGAAATCGAGAGGACGAAACCACCAGGGAGGTTTAATCCGCCACATTTCACTTTGTTTAGAGGAGATGAAGATCCGGACAGGCACTTGATGACTACCGAAGTGCCATGACCATCTATGCCAGCAATGACGCTCTCATGTGCAAGATCTTTGCCACGACGCTGCAAGGCGAGGCGCAAGACTGGTTCCACACTCTACCGACACGTTCAATCCAGAACTTTGATGAACTTTCCTTTGTTTTCACTAAGGAATATTCGTTATACCGTTCGATCAAGAAGAAATTTGACCACCTTTTCAACATGAAGAAGGACCCGAATGAGTCACTCCGTATTTATGTCAAGAGATTCAAGGCAGAAAAGGCAAAGATCATCGGATGAGATGATAACATCGCATGCTTAGCTTTCCAAAAAGGACTCCCAGCAGATCACCTACTTTTCGGAGAATTGATTATGGGTGAGAACCTGTCCCTAGCAACTTCTTATGCTTTGGCAGAAAAGCACTCCCTTTGGGACGAGGAAAAGCACTCCCAAAAGTGGCCTGCGCAGCCACACAGAGCCTCGAAATCGACTAAAAAAAAGGCGAGTGATAAACCACTCAACGTCAAAAGCAAGCTAGGAGACAAGCACAGGAACCGGTCACCAGTGAAGGAAGGCACGGCGCCCAAGTCATACACTAGGTTCTCGGTCCTGATCAGCCAAATCCTTCGCGACCTCAAAGATAAGCCATGGTTTAGGCCGCCGCCGCCTATAAGGGGCGACACCTAAAAGATGGACCAAATTAAATATTGTGCATTCCACAAAGGTCCTGAGCACACAATCGATGATTGTATCTCATGGAAGAAGTACCTCGAGTAACTCGTGAAGGAAGGCAAGTGCGACCAGTATGTCGACAGACCAGCTACCTGGCCAAGGTGAGAAACAGTTGCCGATGTCGAACCCCTAACCAAGACAATATGAATCAACGGAATCTTTGTCGAATCCGAGCATCTGGGGGCCACCAATAACTCCAAGAAGAGAAAAATCCAGCAGGTGAGATTAGTCAATCAGGTTCAAGCCATAGATGCTGTACCTGGACCAATCGTCAACTTTATCGAGTAAGACGTTGAAGGAGTAGACTTTCCTCACGACGACGCCCTGGTGATCTCTGTTCAATTGGCCCACGCCATCGTTCACAAAGTCATGGTGGACAACGGAAGCTCAGTCAACTTCATACAACTGTCAGTCATCTAGAAGATGGGCCTGGAAAGCACGATCCAACGCAAAGCAGAGATCTTGACCGGATTCAACGGCCTTACCTCAACTGCCATTGACACTATCATACTCGACGTAACTAGCCCGCCGATTGTCTCATCGCAGACCTTCATGATCGTTAGCGACCCATCTCTTTACAATGGGATATTGGGCCAACCCTGGCTAATGAAGATTGAAGCTGTAACCTCGATCAAGTATCAGAAAATCTAATTTCGCATCCCGAGAGGAGCAGTTGGAGAGATCAAAGGCGACCAGGCCATGTCTAGGCGATGCACTGTACAAGTTCTCAAGGAATCGAAGAAGAAATCTTTCGCCCCAGTAGCAGCAGCTGAAGTGCAGAAAGACGACTCTACCTTCGCCAACTAGCAATTACAGCAGGCATGTCAAAAAGATAGTGTTAAGGTCGACAATGCCCTGGAAGATGAGTCAGGATGGAAACCCGAAGAAGACGCCGAAAGCATCATTCTTGACCCCTACCAACTGAAAAAGATGGCTAGAATTGGCTCACGTTTGAGCCCAGCAAAGAAGGAAGAACTCACGGTTTTCCTTAGTGAAAATCGTAACATCTTCGCATGGTCACCCTCTAACATGCCCGGCATTGATCTAGCGATAGCTTGTCACAAGCTGCACGTCGATCCTGCTGCCAAACCTGTGATCTAAAAAAGGCGACATTCCGTACCCGAGCAAGTAGCGATCATTAAGGCAGCGATCAACAAGCTACTGGAGGCCGGATTCATTGAGGAAGTGGCACATTCAGCATGGCTGGCCAACGTTGTGCTAGTGATGAAAAAAGAAAAGGGCAAATAGAGAGTATGCGTGGATTACATCGACCTCAACAAGACATGCCCTAAAGACAACCACCCCCATCCCCGAATCGACCTTCTCGTTGAGTCATTATCCGGGAACCAGCTCATCAGCTTCTTGGACACATATTCAAGCTACAATCAGATTGGCATGCACAAGCCTGACAAAGAAAAAACTTCATTCGTGATCGAATGAGGCATATACTGTTACAAGGTCATGCCTTTTGGCCTCAAGAACGCGGGAGCAACCTACCAGCGACTCGTAAACACGATGTTCAAGAACCAGATCAGAGTCACCATAGAAGTCTACATCGACGACATCATGGTGAAAGGCAAGCAGCGGTCAGACCACATTCACAACTTTGCAGAAACTTTTGCCATTCTTCGAGAGTACAACATGAAGCTCAACCCAGCTAAGTGCACATTTGACGTCTCTTCAGGCCGATTCTTACGGTACCTTGTAATCCAACAAGGAATCGAAGCTCATCCAAGGTAGATCAAAGCGATCCTGGACATGAAATTGCCTACAACTCTAAAGGAGATCCAAAGTCTGATCGGATGAACGACTGCACTCAATCGCTTCCTTTCGCGATCTACCGACTGATGCAAGCCCTTCTTCAAGGCAATAAAAAAGGCGCAGAATGACAAATGGGACGATGAGTGCGAAAAAGCATTTCAGGACCTGAAGCAGTACCTGACGTCACCTCCACTACTATCCAAACTGGAAGCAGCGGAAAACCTATACATTTATTTGGGCGGTATCAGAATTAGTAGTGAGCTCTGCCCTCATACGAGAAGAGCAGGAGGCCCAACTGCCTGTATTCTACACATCCAAAGCTCTCCTCGATACGGAAACCAGATACCCGAAGATTGAAAAACTAATTTTGGCACTAGTTGTTGCAGCTCGGAAGTTGAGACCGTACTTTTAAGGGCACCCAGTCATCGTCATGACCCAATACCCACTGCGATTAATTTTGCATAGTCTAGACGCTTCCCAACGAGTAATGAAGTGGGTGTTGGAAATTGGTCAGTATGGCTTAGCATACCAACCCCGCACAGCAATAAAAGCCCAGACACTGGCGAACTTTATAGCATAATTCACCCAAGCCTTAAGAATGCAACAGCACAGTCCGAAAGCACCCCGAAAGTAGCCGAGCACGCCATAGCCGTACCTGCCTCACTTGATAGAGACTTTTAGCGTTTGCAAGTCGATGGATCATTCAACCATCAAGGCTCTGGAGCAGGCCTAGTTCTCACTACCCCAGACGGCTCAATACTCGAGCAGGCGATCACTCTGAACTTCAAAGCATCGAACAGCAAAGCAGAGTATGAAGCCTTGCTAGCAAGTCTCCCATTAGCAAAAGACCTAGCGGTGAAGATGCTCGCAATCTATTCCAATTCCCAGCTGATCACCAACCAAACTTCAGGGGAATACGCAGCAAAACATCCATGGATGGCCCGATACCTCGAGAAGGTACGAGAGCAACTAGCGAAGTTCTAAGCATATACACTCACTTAGGTTCCACGAGCAGAAAATGCCCATGCAGATGCACTGGCAAGCCTAGGCTCCGCATTAGATCATCAGCTCAGACGCTCAATCCCGGTCGAGTACTTGGAAAAGCCCAGCATAGATGAGGAACCAGCAGGCAAAGTGGCACAGATCAGCATGACCTCGAGTTGGCAAGATCTCATCATCGACTACGTAGTCAATGGAACGCTCTCCGCAAACAGACTAGAGTCTAGGAAGCTCCAAATGAAGGCAGCACGCTACTACATGTGGAACAGCATGCTCATTCGAAGATCATTTTCAGGACCACATCTCCGCTGCCTATCGCCTCCTGACGACCTGAAGATTCTTAGCTCAATCTATGAAGGCGTCTGTGGAAACCACTTTGGATGCCGATCATTGGCGTAAAAAGCTCTCAATGCTGGTTGTTATTGGCCAACCATGCATCAAGATGCTAAGGAGTATGTACAAAGGTGCGACAGCTGCCAGCGCTTCAAGCTCATGCCCGCACTACCTGCTAACAAATTTTATCCACAGAAGAGCCTATGGCCATTCATGCAATGTGCGATCGACTTGGTAGGACTAATGCCGCCTACTACTAGGGGTAGATGCATGATGATTGTAGCGACTGACTACTTCACCAAATAGTTCAAAGCCGAACCTATGGCCATAACTACCCAGACGGACATAAAGTGCTTCATATGGAAGAACATCATCTGTCGCTTCGGCATCACACACTCCATCGTCACCAACAATGGCCCACAATTCTTGGGCAAAGACTTGGCAAGATTCTTCGAGAAATATGGCATCAAGCAGCACATGCCTACGCCCCGATACCCACATGGCAATGGGCAGGCCGAAACGTCTAACAAGATTATCCTCGACTGCCTGAAGAAGACCCTCTCAGATAAGAAGGGCAAATAGCCAGACGAGCTCCCCGGTGTCCTATGGGCATATCGCACCACTAAAAGACGAGCAACCGGCGATACTCCATTCACCTTGACGTATGGTTCTGAGATGATCATTCCTCTAAACGTTGTAGTGCCAAGCATCAGCACTATATTGCCGAACCTCGAGCATAACGAAAAAGAGATGGTCACCAACTTAGGCTTGGCAGATGAAGAGCGAGAGAATGTTATCACACGCATTACGGCCTATCAACATCATCTCATTTCCAGCTACAACAAAAGGATAAAAATCTGGCAGTTCTAGCCGGGAGACCTAGTCCTCAAGAAAGCCTTCATCACTGCCCGATGGGAAGGCTCCAAAAAGATGGCACCCATCTGGGAAGGTCCGTACAAAATCAGCCAAGTAGGCGAAAAGGGAAGCTACACCTTTACCACCATGAACAACAAAGAAATCGACAAGCAATAGAAAGCCTACAACCTGAGAAAGTACTACGTGTGACCTCCCACCATTCCTTGGACCCTGTTCAAGATGAGAAAGTTCGAAGACTCAAGCAGCTCGATGAACAAAGACCTCGCATGCCAAGGATTATCAGTTGTTATGACATTATTGCTTATGAGCAAAGTTAATAAAAGCCTCCATTTTCAATGAAAATTGAATGAATAATTTGCAAACCTGGGCCAAATGCATAAACAAATTGATTACCTCATGCGATAAGCAGACATGGTGAAAAAAACACCCTATGCCCGGCAGACATGGTGCAAGACACCTGCTGCCTTACAGACATGGTGAAAAAACACCCTCTGCTCGGCATACTTGGTGTAAGACACCCGCTGCCCTGCAGACATGGTGCAAAAAATGCCATCTGCCCTGCAGACATGGCAGAACCACCCATGTGATGAGCAGAAGGTGCCCTCTGCTCTTTCCCCTAATGTCAGCCACCACCTGCGCTGGTTGACTCCCAGAATTGGCCACGATTCTCATTCCCCTGGAATAGACTTAGCAAACTGAAGGATTCAATTATGCGGGATCTCGGGTCTCTAACCGGAATAGACAATAAAGTACAGGACCCCTGCCCATGAAAGATGTCACGTGAACAATATGGTTCACCCTCAACGTGAAAATCTTCATGAGTGGCTTAATTTCAAAGTGTTGCAATACTAGTTAAGCAACCTACGGGATCAAAGCTGCGACTCTGAAAGATATGGCCTCTGAGGAACGACTTCGCCTACACCTCACGCCAAACGCCTCTGGGAGCCAGGGATGACGCTCAAAGTGGTCACACGGATCGTCTACTTCTGTAAGTAAGACGCCCGGCCGACGACCCTACGGCTATAAGCCCAAGGCATCCCATAAGCCAGAACTTACGCCTGCCATGACTACGCGAACTCGCCTGCTTGCTTATAAACAGTGTTTTTGGCCGACGGCCTATGGTTTAAATTTTGCTGGGACAAAGTCGAGTGTCACAACTATAGCGGCCACGCGGACCTCGTCTGCTTCCAAAGAGAAGCACGAGTCCGGCCGACGACTCTATAAGTCAAAAATCTCGCAACAGGCCCCGGGAGGGCCAAGGCTCAAGAAGCCACAAAGATGAGTGTCACAACTATAGTAGCTACGCGTACATCCTCTGCTTCCTACGCAAAGCATGAGCTCGACTAACAGCTCTATAAGTTAAAAATCTCACGTTTTTTCTCTTGCAGGTAAGGCGCTCGAAGCCCTAAAGCCAAAACTGAAGACTAAAGTGACTACGTAAGTCAACTGCTCTATCGGAGTAGCTCACTCAACTACCCGTCCTACAGCAAAGTTTTGCAAATAGTCTCAAGCAGGCAAGGCTCTTGAAGCCCTAAAGCCAAAACTAAAGCCTAAAGTGACTATGTGAGTCAACTGCTCTATCGGAGTACCCACTCGACTGCCCGTCATACGGCAAAGTTTTGCAAATCACCTCAAGCAGACGAGGCTCCCGAAGCCTCAAAGCCGAAACTAAAACTTAAGTGACGACGTGGGGTCGAAGTAGCTCACCCAGCCACCCGTCCTACGGTAAAGTTTCACAAAAGACATGGCAAAATAGAAGGATAAAGCAAAAACAAGGAAAACAGTTTATTAAATTTCTAGCAAATTGATAAACTAGCTCGAAGGCTGACAAAGTTCAAGCAAAGCAAAACAAAAAGGAAAAGGAAAAAGTTCCTAAGTCTAAGCAAAAAAGACTACTCCTTAGTAGTTTGCGCAACCACCGATTCCTCGACTGCCACACCTTCAGCAGCCGTGCCATTCCCAGCAGCTAAAGCTTCCATAAGTTCATCCTCAGCCACTTTTGCTTGGACTGCCTCACCTTCAGCTATTCCACCAAAGGCAGCCTCAAATGAGAAATCAAGCAAATCAATTGGAGAAATGGAAAAGGTCTCGAAGTCCTTCTCGAAAAACTCACAATCCAACGGCCTGCCTTGAAGATGGTCTACATAGCCAAGCTTGTAGAAATCGACCTGACAAGAAGCAAGTGCCACTTCGTGACTAGCTTTCTCATCCTTCAACTGCACGTTATCTTCAACAAGCACAATGTGAGCACTCTGCAGCTCATCCAGTTCATTTTTCAAGTTTTCGCTAGCAGACAGCGCACATTGCAGATCCATTTCCTTAGACTCAAGCTTACTGGCAATCTTCTTGAGACAAGACACTTCAGCATGCACGAAGATGAACTTATCGTCCTTGGAAAAATAAGTAGATCGTAGCTCCAAATTGACACGCTTAAGGTTCTCAACCACCGGAGAAACACGACTGATTTCCTTTTGTATAGCTTCCAACATCGCCTGAGTCGCACTAAGCCTAGCATTCAAATGGGCGGCCTCTTCAAGAGCAATCTTCAACTGCAAAAAAGTGGGGGCAGAGACACCAGACCCTTCAAAACGGCAAGTTCAAATTCGAGCTTCTCAATCTTTTCAACAGCTGAGCAAAGCTGAGCCACCAACGCCACTTCAGTTTCTTTAGCACACTTGACAGCATCCTGATCAACGCACATAGACTCAGCTGCCAGGATCAAAGTCTTATGCATTGAGGCAATCAAGGAGGACCTCCTTGAGTAGGCAGGACATTTCGCAAACGAGTTTGAGCGGATGACAACTTTCCCGACACTGTCAACGAACTTAGCACATGCATCGACGTCCTTAAGTAGGTCAGCCTTCAGTAGAGCACAAACCTCAAGGAACTCTCCAGCCTCAAACTCGGTGGATTCTCACAACTGCCCGTGCGAGCAGATTTCCCTTTTTTAGCGGTCAAGTCAATCACAATAGAATGAGGAGTGGGCCTAAACACCACTTTAGCAGCAGAATCCACCTTCTTGCTTTTCATAGAAGCGAGCCTCTCAGAAGCAGATTCAGACTTAGCTTTCGACGAACGCTTCGACACAAACCCAGACATTAGAGGCACCGCCGAACCCTTCCGTTGGGCAAGTCTCTCAGCAACGGTTGCAGTTGCCTTCAGAGCAGCAGGTTTCACAAGCTCAGACTCGACGACTTTCTTCGCTTCCTTATAGGAAGTGAGATCAATAACAAGCTTCTCGGCAGCAGACGAGCTCCCACGAGCAGCAGAAAAAGTCATTGGCTTCTTCTCAGCAGAAAGCTCATGAGCAAGTGATGAAGATCTTTTCTTTCCACCCTCGTTGGTAAAAGGCTCTACAGCAGCGATTGGGTGGGCCAACGCCTCATCCTTTATTCGTTTTATCTCTTCCTTCAAAGGCAGATCACATTTCTCTCGACGAAGAGAGCTGAGCAACCAGCACCACTCACGGTATTTAGCAGGAATGCCCAAGGTGATGTGCACTTTCTTTATATTTGCCGAAGTCCTAGGAGTTGAGCCAAACTTCGAGTCTACGCAAAGTAAGAAAATCGATCAATAAATTGAAGTCATGGAGCAGCTCAATAAAAAATTCAAGCAGAACAAGAATGAAGCAGTTCACTTACCGCTAATAAAGGTAGTCGGGACACGCAACTCAGGCAAAGAGTCAGACTCCCACTCCTCACTCACCTCCAAGGTGTCTCTCGCCCAGTCATGATCACCTTTGCTAGAAGCATCAAACAGTCTTTGGCGAGATCTCAATTGCCCCACACCTTTTTTGTGGCCGATCTCAAAGAAGTGCCAGAACTTATTTATGGTTAAGCTAAGATTAAAGAACCTGCTCAAGTTCGAAAATCCCACCATCACACGAACTGCATTTTGGGAGTATTGAGCAGGTGCAGATTTCATGGAGTAGATCACCTCCTGGAAAAGATGCGGCATGGGAAAAGTAAATCCCAACACGAAGTAGTAAGGGTGGAATTTGATAGCTCTCTTCCTAGCAGATGTACCCTCTCCATATGGTTCATGGCCACTATCATCTTTCACCCGCTTGACACGGACCCTAGACGAAATTGCATACTTGTACGCCTCAAGAAAATCCCGAAACAACTCGTCGGAATTGACCTTGACATGCGGAGCCTTGAAGTAGCCTACCTTGCCAGAAGAACCACCTTGACGATACAAAGGTGGAGGATATTCATCACTTTTGCTATAGGAGGAAGACATCTCAAAGTCTCTATAAAAAGCACAAGAGAAAATACTTAAAAGGAGGCTAAAAAAAAAAAAGGACCGCGAGCCCAGCGCCCATGCGCCAGGCCCCACGGCCCTCACTCTCTCTCTCTCTCTCTCTCTCTCTCTCTCTCTCTCTCTCTCTCTCTCGGTCCAGACCCAAGCTGCAGGAACCCAGCCACAAACTAGGCACCACAGCCCAGGCCCGACTCTTTTCTCTCTCCCTCGTGCCTTGCATGTGACCCGTGCCACTCCAGCCCAGCATGGGGGGAGGCCGGCGGTTCCTTCCCATTCTTTTCCTGTGCCCAGCTCATGCCAAAAACAGGCCCAGGCTGCACGCACCAGCAAGAGGACCGGCCTGAGCCGGCCTCTCTTCATTTTCAACCTACAGTGGGCCCGAGCCCAGTGTGCTAGTCAGAGAGATCTGGCCGTGCCGATCTCTCTCTTCCTCCAGCCGTACCACTTGCTGCACTATGACCTACTTGCCACGCCATCCATGTCGTGTGCCACCAACAACCAGGACACCCATTCAACCAATTTTTCAAGTCCCAAGGCTCCCAAAAATTCAAGAAGAAAAATTCAAACTTTTTCTTACCTTGGTGTAGCACAAAGAAGAAGAAGAACAACGAGAAACGACTCTTCGCAAAGGAAAGAAAAGAAGAACGCTAGGGAAGAAAAGTATCCTCTGGCTTCTCTTTTTGTTGGAATAATGATTGTTCTCTAGATTTATTTAATCCCCTGCTTAAGGCAGAGTTAAATAGGTATTGGGGGCAATTATTTTCCTTTTCGTAGAAGAAGTCTATCTCCAAATCAAGAAAGAAGATCAAGTTCAAATGGGCAAACAACTTTACAAGTCCAAGCAGCTTGAGATTTCTACACCTACTACCCTTTCCTTGTGAGCAGCACAGTAGGTGTGGGGGCATTTGTGGAGCAAAAAATAATCCCAAAAATTCTAAAGGCGACACGTGGACTTTTATTCAAGAAGGACAAGATTGTCCTTAATAAATGGGCAGGCCTCTCAAATTTTCCCATGCGCAGCTCACCTCCCTGAAGGACCCAGCAGCTAAATACAACTGCCCACAGCTCACCTGCCTATGGCAAAGAATTAAAGATAAGGATTAATTACCCAAATCCTATCTTTAATACATTCCTAATTAAAGATTGACTTCAATCAAGTAAGTAATCCTAATTTAAATCAATTAAGGATTATTACCCTATTATCTCAAGATATTATCTCCTTTTAAATATCTTGGGAATATTTAGAGAATATTTTCTCCATAAAAACCTTATATGGCCGGCCCTAGTCCTATATATACCCCATATTCTACCATTTTCAGAGAGTTTTTTGCAACCCTAAAAAACCTAAACACTTTACTCTTTCAGAGAAACTAATTTAGGCATTGGAGATCCGTTGACCTAACCCCCCCCCCACCTCGTGGGCACGTGAGGCGTAGGTCTCTGATCAAAGGTGTTAATTGTTTTGCAGGTGCATTTTCGTCAAGACTGAAGATGGCGAAAATTTGTATCCACAAATATAACATCGACATAGTCAGTGCTCCACACGATTGACGTAATTCAAATCTCATAAAATTATGTTTATGTTATGTTATCACTCCACTAAGTTTATGAGGTTTGATTACTAATCTTATTACTCGTATGATCTTAAGTACCAAACGAATTACTATTTGTTTACTGATTCAAATCATATCCTGGTCATTATTCGTTAGTGCAAAGACGCGTTCTTTAAGGCTGATGGTTAGAGGGAGAAATGTGGAACCGGCCCTTTGTTAATGTTATCTTAACGAATACAGAAGATTTAGTCATAGAACCTCAACAAAATAAAGGACTTTTAATCGATTAAGCTATTATCGCAAATTTAGGTGAAATTTAATCATGAAACTTTGGATGTTTTTAATTTTGTTTAAATATTTTATCTGAGTTAAGTCGGGCAATCTCTTTACATATTTTAGTTAGAATTCATACCATAAAGTATAGTAGTCTTTATGTTTTATATGAAAGTAAAGTTATAGAGACTAAATTTATAGATAAAATTTTATAAATTGAATGATATGAAAATTGATAGTTTGATTATTACTTAATGTCACATCCCGGCCCGGGTGGGACCACTTTCCGGGCCCGCTCCACTACCGTAGCATGATATTGTCCGCTTTGGGCCCCGACCACGCCCTCACGATTTTGTTTCTGGGAACTCACGAGCAACTTCCCAGTGGGTCACCCATCATGGGAGTGCTCTAACCCCCTTCTCACTTAACTTCAGAGTTCCTATGGAACCCGAAGCCAGTAAGCTCCCAAAAAGCCTCGTGCTAGGTAGGGATGAGAATATATATTTAAGAATCACTCCCTTGGGCGATGTGGGATGTCACACTTAAGCATTGATAAACGTGCTTATTTTTAATAGTGACATATCATTTAATTTGTAAATTTTATCTACAAATTTAATTTTCCTAACATTATCATTCGTGTAAAGTTTTATGTTGTTGCTACAATACTTCATGATTTTAAGGGCACCTATACATTAGTATCGGATTTGTTTCTTGAAATATCGCTGATTCACTTGAGACAGTAGGGCAGTTATCCCGAAGTTTGATAGCATTCGCATTTGGCAATTCATTTTAAAGTTGCGAAACATGAAACATATTGATTGGTATGAAATAAATCATGTGAAAGAAAAGAAAAAAAGAGAAGGGAAGGACAAGGGTGATGACCATTGGATACTGACTATTGAGTGCTGACAGACAAGTGTCTAGTCGATTATACATTTATTTTGACCAAAAATAAATTCAATATAAAAAAGGACTAACAATTAACAATGGTACACACGCTTTTGAAAATAACAAAATTTTAGCGAAAAAAATTTGGTACTGTTTATTTTAACGAAAAATTATATTTTTACACTAAAAATGAAATTTTGATATTATTCACTTTACTCTTTATTTTGTCTTTATCGTTAAAACTCAAAGTTTTCAAGTTCTTTTCATTAATTTTCTTTAGAAAATATGGACCAAATCATCTTCATCAACCTTATGTTTATAGTGTGAGAATTGTTAACGGACACGATCTAGTTAATATCTTTCTTTATTGATAAGTAAAATGTCTTAGTCATTTTGTATTACAATTTAGTAGTATTCATTTTATTTATAAGTAAGATGTCTTAATTTCAATTCTCGCCAAAAGTAAATTTGAATCATATTATTGCTAGCCTAATGTGAAGCTAAGTTCACCTCTCATTCCCGTTAATGTAGATAATATAGTTTTTTTTTTTAAATTTCTTAAATTTGAATTTCAAAAACTAAGAATTTACAATTATTTTATTTCTCAACCCTAATAATGTTGATGCATATCGTTGCATCAAATAAAAAAGTTGTCGTCACACACTCTATTTATTTTTAAACTAAAAAGAACTCAAGTAGATAAATAGTAGCTTTCAACAACTTTCGAGTGAGTCTATCCTTAGATGTCGACATACAAGAATTTTTAAGAGTGCACACAAAAACAATGTCGAATGTTGCCGATTTTCACTCAGCCATTTTATTAAACACCTTAAGTGCATAAAATGGTTACACTCGGACAACCAAGGAGTAATCGGAGGCAGTACCTAACAATTTTTGTTTTTTTTTTTGCCTCCACGTGATAGGATACTGTTAATTGTACAAAGAATATGTTTGTTAATTGCTAGGTGTCTTGTAGCTGTTGGCTCAATGTTTGTTAGTTAAAGGATAATGTTTGTTAAATATGGATAATGGTTGTTAGATATTGGTGGGATTCCCTTATGGCCTTAGCTTGCAAATTTGGTATTAATATCGGTCACTTATGCAACGCAAGGTTATGATTTGTAATAGACAATTGTGAAGTAATACAAGGAGATATTAGCATACAAGTGAAAGGTTAAAACAAGGGTTCTATTATTGGTATCAGCCAGTGACAGATCTCCACGTTTCCCTTCTTGTATTACGCAAACATCTATGCGTTTTAACACCATGGATACATGAGTAATAGTTCTTTTGGAAATCCAATCCTCCGTCGCAACGATTAGTTTGATGATGCAGAATCTTTCCAATGTAATTGCATCAATGGAGTCTCGATTTGCAGCCATAGAATCTCATTTTTCTGCTGCTGATTGTCCTCATCATGTTTAATCGGATCATGGTGATTCTTCAAATCCAATTAGGGGCTTTGAAGAAACCTTTTCTGATCCAATTGCTCATATGGGTCAGCGATTTCATTGTTAAGATTCATCATTTCAACTCAGGCCACCGCTCATCAAGCTTGAATTTCCTCGATTCTAAGACGGTGACGATCCATTGGTATAGGTTTATCGTGCAGAACATTATTTTGACTATTTTACCATTGATGGTAATCAAAAAGTGCGGATGGCATCTTTCCACATGGATAATGAAGCTTTGTAATTGTTTAAATGAAGGAATTGCATCAAGAATTACCCGAAATAGGAAGATTTTTTTCAGGTCTTCTGCAAGGAGTTTGGCCTTCCAAATTCAAAGATTTCACCGAAGTTTTAGTTCAATTGAAGCAATTAAATTCTCTCAAGGATTATGTCTTGGAGTTTCGACGATTGGCGAATCGAACTACGAAGATCGGCCCAGTAATGTTGAAGAGCTACTTTATTGGAATATTGAAAGCAGAGCTACATTATGATGTCAAGTTGCTTCATCCTTCTGATGTGCATGAAGCAATTGCTTTGGCTTTTCAATTGGATGCCAAATTAGTAGACCCCAAGATTCGATATTTTCCCATAAATTCTAACTTTTCTACCAGTATTGTTACAAATCCAAAATTATTGCCTCTGTTATCTAGTAATAGTCCCTCTTCTAGCACTAATTCTAGGGCTAGTGCCTCGAGGAAAATCTCCTTCTAAGAGCTTTAAGATTGTCGTAAGAAAGGGTTATGCTAATCTTGTTCAGAAATATGGGTGAGGGGTTATGTATGTTCCAATCAACAATTACTGTTGTTAGATGTGTCTACTAATAGGTTTAGTGATATGGGTTGTGAGGATCAACTTGTTGAGATCACAACCTGTGCAGTTTATAGGACATTAACTCTTTAGCATATTTAAACCATGAAGGTTTTTGGTTTTTGGTTTTTTTTTTTATAAAAAAAAATTGTTCTGTGATTATGTTGCTTGATTTGGGTAGCTCTCACAATTTTATTAGCTTGAATGTTGCGAAGAAGATGGGATGGAAGGTTGATGTTACCAAAACTTTCGAAGTTATGATTGCAAATGGTGGTGCCATTTCTAGTAAAGGGTGTTGTCCTCAGGTCATATTACAGATTCAGAATTATGAATATATCTCTGATTTCTATGTGCTACAATTAGAAGGTTGTGATGTTGTTTGAGGGGCTCAATGGCTTTGAACTTTAGCACCTATTCTTTGGGACTTTGACAAGCTCAAAATGGAGTTTAGTTTAGGGCAAAAACATTACTGTATATCCAGTTTCCCTTCTCTTTCACTTATGCCAATTAATGCTTATCATGTAAAAAAATTGTTATCTCAGGAAATCTTTGGTATGGTTTTGTTCTATATTGACTTTGAGACACAAGTGGCAATAGCATAAGATTTAACAGATATTCAAAAGGCTGAATTGGATGATTTATTGTCTCAATTTGCTGCAGTTTTCCAGACACCAACCACTTTGCCTTCTTCTCGATCTCATGACCACATAATCCCCCTTTTGGAAGGTAACAAGCCTACGAGTGCTCGACTTTATAGGTATAGTCCTTTACAAAAATATGAGATTAAAAAATGCATTCAATATTTGTTGGATTCTGGTTTTATTAGGCTAGTAACAATCATTTTTCTTTGCTAGTATTGTTGGTTAAAAAAAAAACAATAGTTGGATGATGTATATGGATTATAGGGTTCTCAATCTGTTAACCATCAAGGATATGTATCCTTTACCATTGATTAATGAGTTGCGAGATGAATTTTTTGGTGTTGATTTTTTTTTTTCAAAATTGGATTTGCGTGCTGGCTACCATCATATTAGAGTTCATCTTGATGACATTGAAAAAACAGCCTTTCATACCCATGATAGCCATTACGAATTCCTTGTAATGCCATTTGGTCTCACAAACGCTCCAATCACCTTCCAAAGCTTGATGAATGACATTTTTAGCCCATACTTAAGGAAATTTGTATTGGCTTTCTTCGATGATATTCTAGTTTACAGTTCTTCTTGGGAAACACATCTCCATCATTTGTCTTTGGTGTTTCGCATTCTTGAAAATCATCAACTCTTTGTGAAGAAGACCAAGTGTGATTTTGGTAAATCACAAATAGAGTACTTAGGCCATGTAGTTTCTAGACAAAGAGTTGCTGTAGACCCATCAAAGCTTCAGTCTGTACAGGATTGGCCGATTCCTCAGTCTGTTAAAGCTTTACGGGGGTTTCTTGGCCTCACATGTTATTATCGAAAGTTCATCCCTAATTATAGGAGGACTTGTGGGCCTTTAACTACACTTACAAAGAATGATGCTTTCAAGTGGACTAATGAAGCTATGGTTGCCTTCTAGACTCTCAAGGATGTTATGATTTCCCCTCAAGTTCTTTCTTTACCTAAATTTTCTAAGACTTTCACTGTTGAAACAGATGCTTCCAATATCGGCATTGGTGCTGTTTTACATCAAGAGGGCATACATATACCTTTTACAAGCAAGGTTATTGGCTTTAGAGCTCATGCTATATCTATTTATGAAAGGGAAATGCTAGCCATAATTCACGCTATTAAGAAATGGCAGTCTTACATTGAAGGAAAACACTTTATCATTAAAATGGATCATCACAATTTGAAGTATTTCCTTACAAAATAGAGTTCACACTCATTTCTAGCAAAAATAGATATCTAAACTACTTGGGTTTGATTACGAAATACATTATAAACAAGGTTGTGATAATGCTGTTGTAGATGCCTTTTCCAGGATGCATTTGAAGGTCGAGTTGGCTATTATTCCCTATCCTTATATAAGTTGGTTGGATGATGTAAGGAGGCATGTGGAACAAGACCCTTAGATTGTACCAAAAATTAAAGAATTGTCCTTGTCCACTGATAGAGCTTTTACATCTATAGCTAACAACCATTTTGACAATGGTTTTCTTAAATATAAGGGCATGATTGTTTTGAGCCCATCTAGTTGTTAGAGGGATAAAGTTTTTATGAGCATCATTGTAGTCCGGCAACAGGTCATTTGGGTTTTCTTAAGACTTCTCAAAAGAGTTTCCAGGTCATCCTGTTGACAATGAATGAAAACAGATATCATGCAATGGGTGGCAACATGTCAAGTCTGTCAACAAACCAAGAATGAAACTATTGCTTCCCCTGAGTTACTCAACCTTCTTCCCATTCCTTCTACTGTATGGATGGGCATAGCTATGGACTTCATTATGGGTCTTCATCCTTGCAAGGGTAAAATAATTGTTTTCGTGGTAGTATATTGACTCTCAAAGTATGCTCATTTCTTACCACCCTTACAATGCTCATTTTGTAGCTCAAATATTTGTTGACCACATCATCAAGCTCATTGGTGACATCAACAATAGTGAGTGATCGAGATCCTGTTTTTCTAAGCTCGTTCTAGAAAGTTTTTTCTCATTTCAAGGTTCCAAGTTATGTTTAAGTTCAGTTTACCATCCTCAGACGGATGGTTAAATGGAGGTGACTAATCGAGGTCTAGAAACTTCCTTACAATATTTTTGCAGCCATCAATCTAAAAAATGGGTTCATTGGCTTCCATAGGCAGAATGGCATTACAATACTACATTCCATACTTCTTTAAAACTTACACCTTATGAGGTTGTTTATGGCCAACCTCCTTCTACTGTGCCTACTTATGAATTGGGTACAACTAAACTAGATGTGGTTGATCGTAGTTTAAAAGAGAGAGGCCGAATATTGTCCCAACTTAAGACTAATCTCGATGTTGCTCAAGTAAGAACGAAACAGTAAGCTGATAAACACCAAAGTGAGAGGTCTTTTGATGTCGGAGATATGGTATTTCTTAGACTTGTACCTTATCAACACCAATCTCTTGCTAAGCATTATGTTCATAAACTTCAGCCATAGTATTATGAGCCATTCAAAGTGTTGGCAAAGGTGCGTTCATTTGCATACAAGATTGATCTTCCCGCCACTTCAAAACTTCATCCAGTCTTTCACGTCTCTTGCTTGAAGAAACAATTAGGATCTGGAATTGTTCCTGCAGCACCATTGCCCATGGTAACAAATGAGAGTATTTTGGAAGATTATCCTATTGCCATTTTGCAATAGAGAGTGATCAGTCATGGTACTTCCTCTATCACTGAGGTTATGATACACTAGAAGCATCATTCAAAGGAAGATGCCACTTAGGAGAATTATGCAACATTCAAATAGAGGTTTCCTACATTTCAACCTTGGGGACAAGGTTCATTTTGAAGGTTAGGGTAATGATAGGATACTGTTAATTGTACAAAGAATATGCTTGTTAATTGCTAGGTGTCCTGTAGCTATTGGGTCAATGTTTGTTAGTTAAAGGATAATGTTTGTTAGATATAGATAATGGTTGTTAGATATTGGTGGGATTCCTTGATGGCCTTAGCTTGCAAATCTGGTATTCATACCGATCACTTGTGCAACGCAAGGTTATGATTTGTAATAGACAATTGTGAAGTAATATAAGGAGATATTAGCATACAAGTGAAAGGTTAGAACAAGGGTTCTATTACCACAGGGTCAATTGATTCTGTTGACCCCAATGTGGATCGTCAATGGTATATGTGCTGCCCATGATCTTGTGGGTAAGTTTTAAATGAAATTTAGCTGAAACGAGTATTTTCTAAATTGTAAATACTGAAATGATAATTTTCAGTATGTTGTTAATGTTTGCTCACAACAATTAAAATATGGGTGGTCCTATCCTATCTACACTTATTTTTACTTCTCACACAATCCTCTTAATTTTCGATCGTCGGATTAAATGACATGAAAAAAATCAATGAATAAAAATAAACAAACATGTATAAATAAACAAAATGTGTGAACAGTTTTTTAAATATTAGTGACAGAAAGAAGATCCTCTCCAGATCTATTTTGTGGGGATCCCCACATTCTAACCGTTTATTATATATATGTTGACTACAAAAATCACCTAGCCTACGTGGCGCGCAGACCGAGTAATTAGTAAGCTAACTACGTCTTTTAAATGTGTGTGGGGCGTGCCAACTTGTCGGCTGAGCTCGACCGATGAGTAAAAATGTCATGATGTTGTGTGGATGCGCGCGGCTGACTTATGTGTCTTGCAACTGCGGCCGAGAAAGGAACACGTCTCAGCCTCTGGGTCCTCAAGCCTGAAGACAAGGCTACCAATTACAAAGTTCACGGCTCGTCGTCATCCGATTCGGCAACAGTCACCGTATTGGTGAAGGTAAAACCACGCCGAATCGATACTAGAGTATAGGGGCACAAATACTCAAAGCGGATGAAGGTCTTGATAATGAACGTGGTTCGGCCGTCCAAGTGCCGAACTCTAAAACCCACTTGTGAATATGCGATCATAAAATAACTCGGCATTGAGGCACCGAGCCTAAGTATCAGTAACACCTCACTTCGCCGAGATGGCTGGTAAGATGACCTCTGTTGACGGGGATCCTAAAACCCTCGTCGGCCGAGACTTGGATAGATAACCAGTCGACCCTGTCGCAGTGCTGTTTATCCAAATTGAAGGTGATTCACGGACGGCTGTTTCTATGACAACAGTGCTGTTTATCCAAACTGAAGGTGTTTACCGGTTGCCTTCACAGTGCTGTTTATCCAAATTGAAGGTGTGAAAGCGAAAAAGAAAATAAAAATCTCAAGGGTGTTGAGAGGTTTCGCGTAGAGCGAGAAATTGCTCAGGGCAGATTTGTGTGTTGAGTTGGAGGTCTTTTGCACGCTGCCACTGCTTCTGTATTTATAGGAGCCGAATCCTCTTCCAATCATAATTCTACTCGGATTGGGACTCCTTACCCCCATCGGACTGCCTCGGCCACTCCTTCTTCAGCTAGGACACCCATCGAGACTCCTTATCGTACTGGGACTATTTGTCTTCACGGATGGATTTCGCTTCCCTTATCATTATTTGAGATAAATCCTTTTCTTGCTAGGACTCGGCCGACTCAATTTAGTCGGCCCACGAATCGACTATCCGCAGTATCTCCTTCTGAGCCGAGAAATACTTTGCTCGGCCCAAACTGTTATTTTGGGCCCAAACAATATCGTGCGGCTAATTTTCATCAAATATTATTTGTATTTAATTTTAAATAAAAAATTTAAATAATTTCTGATCATATAATATATAATGAATAACTATGAGAATTTTTATTATCCCCACAATTTAAATTCGGATAAAATCGAAATCCATTAGTGACATGCTGAAAAGTTGAGTATTTTAACAATTGAAAATTCAAAAAGTGCCGGCAAAATGAAATGAATGGGTGCCAAAAGAGTGTGGTTTGTGATGGCAGCATGTGAACGCAATTCGTGAAAGGATGAGTGTGGGGGTGGTGCACTCTGAAGGCCCAGTGCCGCTCATAAGTCATTGACCCCTTTTATTTTCTGCTTGTATTATCATGATTCGTGACACTTCGATGTCACCCGTCACTATATTCAACATTGATGATGATCGTCATGAACATGTAATTACACGATTGGAAGGAATTTCACGTAACATAAATTTTTTCTTACAATCAATACATAATTTCAATAATTTGTCGTTAATTAAAATTTAATTAACGTGGTGACACCGACTGCTTAAAGTATTTCTCGAAAGTCCAGACAGCATTATTTTTTGACTGCTCTCGCAAGTGACTGATTTGTCCATTATTTACTGTTGGGAACTTTTGGTCAAAAGGTGGTGTCGGAGTTTGGCAGAGATATGAAAGGTTACCAAAAGTTACAACTGTAATCCGTTCAAGATTTTGCTATTGCAGCACTTGTGCTATAAGAGCTTTTATTAGAGCAGTTCTACCGTGGGCAATAGCCCAATGGACTGGCTCTCAAACAGGGTCAAGTAGCCCGAGCAAGGAAGTCCAACGTGTGCTAGCGAGGGAGCCTGAGCGGGCCCGAGGAAGAGGTCCGACACGAGTAGCCGGCTCGAGAGCCCGCAGGCCAAGTGATGCAAGGATGAAGTTAGGGCGATGTCAGCCACATTTTATATATTTTTTGCGTCAGGCGTGTGTGCGTCGTCCGACAAGGTTTCAGACCTGGGGCCCACGGCGCATTTCAAAAATGTTACAGTTAGGGAGGCCACTTGGCTTCCCCATGTCCGTTGGATTTCAACGGCAACAATTTATGAACCGTTGGATTTCCAACGGTAAAAAAGGTTAAAAAACCTTATTTAATTTCAGTCGTTGGATCTGAGATCAACACTCCACGTTATTCACCTTTATAAATTAAAAAAAAGTTTAAAATTCAAAAATCTTATCATTGTGCCACGTGGCACAATCTGGAATCCAATTTTTTTAATCCAATGGCAGAGATTAATTAGGTGAATCAAATTTAAAAAAAAAGTAAAAAATTAATAAAAATCCGAAATTTTTTTTTTGAAAAATTAAAAAAAAATTGATTTTACTTTTTTATAAATACATTCTCATTATCTTATACCTTACACCACAATTTCATATTTTCTCAACTATTTTCAACCACATTCCTATCTTTTTCTCAAAGTTTTTATCCATTTTTTTTCCAACAAAATGACTAATGATGCAGGTACGAATTGAACGCTTATTGAAGATAATGCCACGTGGATTATATGGAAGATTCAGAAAGGATTAGGTTATAGATAATGACACGTGACATTCCGTCATTCGTTAAAAATTTGATCGAAATCTATCCTAAAAAATTGTAAACAGATTGTGACACGGGGCGTGACGTGATTGATTAAAAATCTTATCGGAAATCTATTCTCAATGATTCTGAAAAGGTAACGACACGTGGCACGAAAGTATTGGATAAAAATCTTATCGGAATCCAACCCCAATAATTGTCTTTTCAGATAATAACATGTGGCGCAACGAGAACGATTAAAAATCTTATCCGAAATTACAAATAAAATTATTTTTTATTATTTTATAAAAAATAAAATACTAATATTTTATTGTCTAATGCCATGGCTATTCAGTGTAGGGATGGAGATGCAAAAGGCAGTTATTGTTCACCCAGTAAATTAAATAGTAAATAACCCTAGGAAACCTTAGCAGAGTTGCTCTTAGAACCATGTCAACCTCTATAAAAAAAAAATCCAAATGCTACTTAGAAAAGCACTTGAGAGCACTTTAACAGATGCCTCTTATAAAACTCCCTTTTTGTTTGCATAAATCCAGAGATGATCTATTATAAATAATGATGCAATGTATAACCTGCTGAATTCACACATTCATGAAAACAAATGGAAAGCCTATGTGAGAACTTGCCTGCCACACTAATGCCGCTGCAATGACATTTATGTTGTAAGTTAGTTTCTATCCTGTTTGAAGAGATCCAAATTTCACAAAAGAAAATTGTAGAATTATTTATAAACTTTAACCCAATTGGAGTAATGGTCCATCAACTAAAAATCCATAACCCTTGGTCTCTTAACTCTTTAAAACATGCAACTCTGATCATTTTCTTCAATTCCGTTAAAACTTTTGTCAAAACGAGTTACGTGCTGCGCGCACATGAAACTGAATTGAGGGCAAATATGAAAAATCAAATGAGAAAAATTGTAACAATAGTCCCTCAACTTTAACTCAATTGTAGCAATGGTCCTTCTAACACAACTCATTGTGACTGAATTATGAAAGAGTTAATGAAAAAGACCATAGTTACATGTTTTGATGAGTTAAGGGACCAATGGTCATGAATTTTTAGCCGAGAGACCATTGCTACAATTTTCTCAATTTCATAAATACCAAAATGCATGTATTTTCACCAGACCGTTGTATCAACGAATACATGCATCAATGCAAACAGTTGCATAGCACCCTAAAGCTTCTTGAAGTTCGAGGTTCCACTTGTCAGCGAGAATGTCGAAGCCATACTCTCAAAGAGGGAGACGAAACGCCAATTTGAAACCGATCCTTGTTTTACCAGCATCCACAAATTCTCAACTCTCACACAAGAAGCAGCTCCAAGCGTCACCATCGACAAAACATGAATAAACTAACCCGTAGGGATATGCTGTGTAAAAAAGTAAACCTAGGACATCCATAAAAAGCTCGGTTCAACTTCTTCTACTTCCACAGGCGGCAACAGCTTCTTCATCCACATTGTTATAAAACAAGCTCAATTTACTTATTGCAACAGCCTCTCCAAATAGTGATGCTCTTGTAGATTTCAATATACGAACTTCAACGTAATCACCCACTACGGGATTCCTTTCCTCATTTGAATCAGCATCCCGATGTTGTAACAGCACGTTAGCAAAAGAAACTCTATGACCTCTATCACTTTTGCCCATGAGTTCTGTATCTGGAGCTCTCTTATTAGGTCCTTCTACTAAGACAAGCTGGGTAGTTCCCACCTGTGAGTCGTAACACTGACCTGTGCTCTTACGGAAAGCCTCGATAAGTTCAGTCAGCCTCCTCTGCTTCACATCCTCTGGAACATCATCATCGTAGTTTCTATTTGCATGGGTTTTCTCCCTCATGCTATATGCAAACATGTAAGCCATGTCGTAACCAACAGCCTTTACAAGACTAAGTGTGTCTTCATGGTCCTGCTCTGTTTCCCCACAAAACCCTGTATCAAGAAACAAACATGTTAGATGGGAAAACAATGCATACGCTGAAGGAAAAATGAGATATTGCAGCTTTCAATCATCTGGTAACCATAACAACATGCATAAAAACATTCTTGGGCAAAGAAGGCATGCTAGTGAATACATGTGGAAAATTAACAAGAAACAACAATTCTGCTTTTAAGTTCAGATTTATAAAATCTAGATAAAAAACTGAAAGTTATAATAAAATTATGAGAGGACATTGAAAAAAGTGAGAATACGATGCAATTCCCGAGTTAGACAGTAACCATTTTTTTTTTAATTTTAATTTTTTATAAAAAGCAAGTAGTATAATCTTGAGAAAACTAGAAAACAATCCACATGAAAATAAGACAAATGTAATTAACAGGTTTGCTGACCCACAGTTAAACATCAAAAGGAAAAGAAAAAGGCATGCACAAGTCTAAACTGATCCCATGCTGGTAGCGTCCAAAATAAAAAATCGAAGTTGGTCATAAGATTCTGATATATCTAACAACCTTTGAAGAAAGAAACTAGATGTTGCAAGTAAAACCCTCCTTTTAAGAATATTTGATTACTACTATTACCTTGTAAAAGATCCTACTGGGCACTACAAATCACACATGCACAAATATAGTAGACTTAGGAAACAGAAGCTGAAAGTTTCTTCTCACCGAAAGTTGATTGCAAGTTTAGTAAGCAGGATTACCAAAATATATAAAACATGGATAAGAACATTTACCACATATGAAATCACTGCTGATGCCCACATCTGGAATAATTCTCCGTATCTTCTGCACAAGATCTAAGTATGCCTCGCGAGTATAGCCACGACGCATCCTTTCTAGCACTGCGCTACTCCCAGTTTGTGCAGGCAAATGAATACTTCTACATATATTAGGTCTGTCTCGCATTAAATACAGCAACTCATCAGGGAAATCTTTCGGGTGTGGGGATGTGTATCGGAATCTCATCTCTGGATATTCTGTGGACAGTTGATCCAAGAGATCAGCAAAACGCAAACCAACTTTTTTCACCTTGCACATGCTGGAAAAGCCTTCGCTGTATCTCCAATTATTTCTGGTTTCCACTTCCTTTTCATTCTCAGAGGCATCATTGTAGCTGTTTACATTCTGTCCTAGCAGTGTTACCTCTTTCACGCCTTCTTCCCAAAGCTCTCCCACCTCCCTCACAATAGATTCCACAGGACGCGAGCGCTCTCTGCCTCTTGTGAAAGGAACAATGCAAAATGAGCACATATTGTTGCAACCCCTCATAACAGAAACAAAAGCACTTATTGAATTTTTGGAGATTCGAACTGGACTAATATCAGCATAAGTCTCTTCCAGCGAAAGAAGAGTATTGATTCCTTTCTGACCATAGTCCACATCTTCTAATAATCTCGGCAAGTCTCTGTACGCATCAGGCCCACAAACCACATCAACCATTTTGTCTGAATCAAGTATCTTGTCCTTTAACCTCTCCGCCATACATCCCAAAACTACAACTTTTGGAGGACGTTTGGACTGCGACCTCCCTATTTTAACATTGTCCTTCCATTCCCTCTTAAGAAACCAAAAATAATTAAGCCGATGCCACACCTTCTGTTCTGCATTGTCCCTGATAGCGCAGGTGTTAATAAAAATAACCTCTGCTTTCTCAGGAACATCAACGACTTCACTATACCCAGCATTCTTCATAATAGACAGAACGATCTCCATGTCATTAATATTCATTTGACACCCATAAGTCTCGTGATAGATACGACCTATTGGAGCAACTTCAGTAGCAGTCTCATTCACATTCCTATACATAAAAAAAGAAAGAAAAACATAGAAACAAAAGCTAAGCATGAGATACAGCGTGCACGACATATAATTCGGGTGCAAGAACATCGAAAGACATTGATCAACTTTCCTCTATGAACTATCCGGACAATTTCTCCTACAAACATGGCAAAACATCACAGTAACATTTTGGACCAAATGCACTAGCATTGCTCACATAAAAATTTCAACTTGAACTTGTATCTCTTATAACTCCACAGCCAGCTAATTTTGGATGTTTAAAAAAGCTGCTTTTGTGCTGCAGATTGTACATCAAAGATCATTACTTTAAGGCTTTCTAAGACAACCCAATTCGAATCATTGCATAAATTCCTAAAAAATTAACAAAAACATTGAAAGACACTCTGTGTGGGCGTGAACTGTGGACTCACTGAGGCTGGGCTTCAGCACCGGCGAGAGCAGCTTGAGCGACGAAGTGGCGGAGGCTGGGGCCACCGGACTGGCCGGAGAGAGAAGCATTGGTGCGGGAATTCGAGAAGTTTCTGGAGATACTGCGGCCAAGATTCTTCCTTTGCGGCTGAGGCGGCAGCTGCTGGCGGTGGTGGTAGCATTGGAAACTGGACTTCTCCGGTCCCCAATTGAGGAACCTCAGAGTGAAGCGGCACGGCCTCTGGAGCTTGAGACGCAGAGCGCACTGCGGCTGGTTCAGGATCGAGGACAGGGATGACGACAACGACGACGCCATAGGTGAGATTGTGTTCGCGCTTCTCGGTTTTTATGCGTCACAGAGAGTCGGATAGGGGTTACGAATACTGTCAGGAACCCGGTAATAGTGTCAGAGACGACATGTCGTTTCAACTGGGCCGGGCCTATAAGGTTTCTCACTTTTGTCATTTGGGAGAATATCATAAATGGCTTTTTCCATAAAAAGAATATCATAAATGGCATCTGAACTTTCAGTTTTTGTGCAATTACCATATGAACTAAATCTTTTTTACAAATAAACATTCAAACTGATAAACTTTATAGGCCATGTAGGTCCACCACCAACATTATTGATATTGTTTTAAATTAACTACCTATTAGTAAGAGTAGGATAATCGTAGTTTATCACTAGTTTTTTTTTTTTTTTTTTAAGAACAAAACCACTTATTACGAAGTGTTGGGTTTATAAAAAAAAAAAATGTTTCAGTGATATTAAGAGTAAAAACTCTCATATATTGATTGAATATTATTTCGTTGTATGACTGATGTGTGACCCAATTATTATCCAACCCAAACTTCATATTTTGTTACGTTTTGGGCCTTTGGCATCCAAATTGCTCGATCACCTTATCTATTGTGCTACTCGTGACACGAAACTCAACTTTTTGCAAGAAAGGGATGCGACCCGCTATATGTAAGACTTTCCTAGTGTTTATGGTCTTTGTTTTTCACTCAAGAATAATATTAGGCGACTAAACTTGTAGACAAAATTTTATAAATTAAATAACATGAAAGTTGGTAATTAGATTATTACTTGAGCATTGATAAATGTGCTCATTTTATATTAGTGATACAATATTTAGTTTGTAATTTTTGTTTAGTGGGCGTGTCACTTAGGTGCCGAATGGTTCAAAGGTCTAAAATTTGAGTGCTTAATTGCAAAATCTCTTGATTTCATGTGGTAATTTCACAAAAATGAAAATGTTTTAGGTGCTATTTCTGCAAATCTTCCAACATGGAAAATACCAAAATCATTTCCAACTGGAAGCTCAAACTCAGAAACTGAAACAGAAAAAACTGAACAAGTCACAACAATGGAGAGGGTGAGAGCCAGTAATTGTCTCCTCAGATACTCCCGCAATAAGTCACTCTTTGATCGTCGATTGAATCCCAGTTCTCAGAATTCAATCGACAACTCCCCTTCAGGTAATTCACAATCCAAAAGCTCCAATTTTTCTTGTCACTAATTTTATTTATTTATTTAATTTTTGATGTTCTAGCTTTTTTTGTTCGTTTGTTTATTTGTTTATTGATGTTCCAGCTAAAATTGGTGTGAAAAATTTAAGGCATGTGATTATTTACTATGGTTGAGAAATGCTTCATTTGGTTGATCAGTGATGGCATTGAAGAAAATGTAAAGATGAATTTTTGTTTTGTTTTTGGGTTATTGGAGTTCAAAGATTGTGTTTAATTTCTTAAAATTAATGATTTTTGGATTAATTTCTGGTAGAAATAATAAGAAATTGAACTCTTGAATAGGTTATTCTCATGGTTTTGTCAACAAGTGTAGAGATTTCCATCTCTACAATGGTAATCACAAGTGGAGTGTCCAGACATGTTTCGGATTCTTAAGATATCGGGGAGAAACTTTTCGGGATTCTGTCGAAAAGGGTCGTCTTGAAAAGGCTTTCCGGTGCCGAGGTTTTGGTTCGTTGGCGGCGAAGGTTGAGAGGAACCCTTCTTTTTCGACGTTGAATGCTGATGATATCAGCTTTTTTAAGGGAGTATTAGGGGAGAAGACTGTAGTTCAAGAGGAAGAGAGGCTGGCCATTGCAAATACAGACTGGATGCACAAATACAAAGGCTCGAGTAAGCTTCTGCTGCAACCTCAGAGCACTGAGGAGGTTGGCTTCTTCCTCTTCAGTAGTCTTATTATTACTACACAAGTTTCCAGGATTCTTTTAACTTTTAAACTTTTAAACGTGGGAATGTTTTTTGTGCCTATGTCTCGTATTGCCTTCGGTATTTTAAAATGTATTACCGAATTAAGGGGTTTTATGCATTTATTTCTTCCTTGCAGGTGTCACAAATTCTTAAATATTGTAACTCCAGATGCTTGGCTGTTGTTCCCCAAGGCGGAAATACTGGTCTTGTGGGCGGAAGTGTTCCAGTTTTTGATGAAGTAATGCGGTTTGTTCTGCTTATTTGATGGATGAGTGGTTGCTGATGGCATTTTCTACCATCTGCCTATATATAAAAAACGAAAGCTATATCTGAATGTTTTGTTGAGACTGATTTTTATAGTACGCATAATCTGTGTGGTTTCGTCAAAAATTTTCACCTGAATAGCCTTCAGTGGTGTTATTTTGCAGGTGATTATCAATATGAGTTTGATGAATAACATTATATCTTTTGACCAGGTAGACATGCAGTGATATTTATTTCTTTCTGGCGATCCAACAAATTTTTAAGTCAATTTTACCGATGGTTGTGACAATCGAAATGCATGCTTGTAAAGTAATTTTCTATTGCCAACTTTTCAGGTGAGTGGTATACTGGTATGCGAGGCAGGATGCATATTAGAAAATATGATTACTTTTTTGGACAACCAAGGGTAAGTATGTATAATTTATAACTTTCTTTGCTTATAGGATCTGCACTTTCCCAATATCTTTACCAAAATGCTAGGATCAAATGCTATAGAACAGAGATACAGTTTTTATTTTTTAGTTATATATCATCCCTTATAACCTCGTCCTGACCTGCCCACTGCCGTTTCCTGTATTCGTAATTAAATGCTTCCTTGTACAATTCTTACCTCTGGTTGCGCAACTTGCTTATAATTCGGTTTTGGCATATATACTGTTTTGAACTGTTAGATTGTTGTCAGGCACATTTCCCCTCTTTTTAAATTACACCTGATCGAAATCTAGATAGTTTTGTACTTGTCATATTTAAGCACTTTATGCTTCCATTCAGATTTATTATGCCACTGGACTTGGGTGCAAAAGGAAGCTGCCAGATTGGTGGAAATGTTTCAACCAATGCAGGTGGTTTGCGCCTTGTTCGCTATGGATCACTTCATGGAAACGTACTTGGTAAGCAAGACATATAACTTTGATGTTTGACAATCATCTGCTTCAAAAGTCATTGTTTATCTGAGTTTAGAATCCACATAACTTTAACCAATAATTGTTGACTTAGGTTACGAATTCTTGTTTTGACTTCTGAATTATTTTAGAGCTGCTAGAAACTTGGTCATGGTTAATTTTAATGACCTGGTTCTTAGTAATTCTTTTGTCAATAGTTGTTCTGCACTGAAGTATATTTTACCGTATCTTGCAGGTATAGAAGCTGTTTTGGCTGATGGTAATGTTATTGACATGCTTGGAACTTTACGCAAAGATAATACTGGGTATGACCTAAAGCATTTGTTCATAGGTATTTACTGAACACTTCATTTTTTTTCTTTCTATGTAGAAGACTGCGGTTCTTTTAGTGAGGATTGCATCTTATAATTTTTGTTTATCACTGACGCAGGAAGTGAAGGATCTTTGGGTATTGTGACCAAAGTTTCTATACTTACCCCTCCTAAGTTATTCTCAGTAAATGTAGCTTTCCTTGCATGCCAAGATTACTTTAGCTGTCAGGTAAGATAGTTTCGTTGCACCGGAAATTCTTGTCCTTCTTCATAAGTTTTACTAAATTAAGCCCAGTAGGATGCAGATGTTGATACCCAGTTATTGTTTTTCGTCTACAATGTTTATCAGAAACTTCTAGTGGAAGCAAAGAGGAAGCTTGGGGAGATTCTATCGGCTTTTGAATTCTTGGATAGCCAGTCACTGGATTTGGTCAGCTTTCTGTGACCAATTACATCTTTTCTTTACTAGTGCATATCAGGCTTTCATCCTCGGGCTTCATCTTTCTTTGTTTTTGCATTTTTGAATTTTGAAGAAGCGTGCAGTTAGCATCTATATTTGACTACAAAAGTATATTACCTCTTCTATTTTGACTTCGATGACAATATGCTCCGGTACAAATATCAAGTGCATAGCACTGGGAAAGTTGGATAATTTGTGCAACAAAATTTGGCTGTTTTTGGACATAACCTGAAACATTGGCCAAAGAAAAAGAAAGCATAACCTAGAAAACCCTGCTGCCTTAACACTGTTTCATTGAAGCTTATTATACTTTACGTAACAGGTTCTGAATCACTTGGATGGCGTCCGGAATCCATTACCTCCCACAATGCACAACTTTTATATTTTGATTGAGACAACAGGCAGTGATGAAACTTATGACAGGTTGGCATCTTTTTCTTTATTCACCTGCGTGAGTGACAGAGCTTTTACCCTCACTTATATTATTTTTTCTTTAGCATTGAGGTCTAGTTCCTCACATCTAATTTTGAAATAAATGGTTAAAAAAGACGAGACTGACACGCCGCTGAAAATATAATCTCCACAGTATCTTTGGTTTGTAATTAACAATAAGCAGGATGCGAATATTTATATAAAACTACGTGAGTTGTTTGGATACAGACAGAAGCTTGAAGCCTTTCTACTACATGCAATGGAAGCTGGTTTGGTTTCTGATGGTGCTCTAGCACAAGACATAAATCAAGCATCATCATTCTGGCGTATTCGTGAGGTAATATTTTCTCCTATTGTGGTTAACGAATGCGATGCTTTGCATTCGACAGTCAGGAGTCGATACATAATGTTCATAGAGAAACTAATTTTTTCTCTCTGCTAAGCCTGCATTTTACTGTCTGTTCCCAGCAATTGTTTTCGACAGTTGATACTAAATGGTTCATTTTTCTGGTTGACTGTCTTTAGCTCAATAAAAAAATCTCTTATCATTTTCTTGTCTTTAACAGCTATTTAATACAAGAAGCAATAATTTCAGCCATCATGTCATTAAAATCTTCATGGATCGTCTTTGCCTCAAATAATTTTTTCATATACACGAAGAAGCAAATATTTCCATCTTTTCTTAAACATCCTAAGTATGTCCTTCTGTCGGTCTTCTATTTGTGGTGGTAGGGAGTGCCAGAAGCTTTGATGAAAGCAGGAGCTGTTTACAAATATGATCTATCATTACCTGTTGAAAAGATGTATGATCTTGTCGAGGAAATGAGAAAAAGACTTAGTAAGTAAATGCATCCTGTTTGCTTACGATATTTGAAATCAGCTTCTTGCTGCAGTGGCCATGTGATCAATATAGGGTTGGGCGGTTAGGTTGTGGGCGTAATGTGATCTTGCGATATCTATATTTCTTTGTATTTGGAGGATAGTATTTTATATAACTATTTTTAAGTTTTAAGTTTTTGTATTTTAAATGTTTAGGCGATTCAGCTAACGTAGTTGGATATGGCCACCTTGGAGATAGTAATTTGCATCTCAATATTTCAGCTCCACAGTACGATGACAGGGTAAGTTCCTTCTACCTTTAGTTAAAGAGCTACTTATATATTCAATTTATTACGGTGTATTTAATATCTTCGACGAATTAGCAGATTTTGACACAAATTGAACCATTTGTCTACGAGTGGACGTCCAAGCACCGTGGGAGCATTAGTGCAGAGCATGGCCTTGGACTGATGAAAGCTAATGAGATTTTCTACAGCAAGCCAACTGCTACGGTGAGTGTTATTTAAAATGAGATGGAGAGTGACCTGCTTGGTTTCCCTCTGTTTCCTGCTTCGAAAATGTGCAGTTTCTTTACAGAAATGTGTAAACACGCGATCTACGTGGACAGGTGACACTGATGGCTTCCATCAAGAAAATGCTGGACCCGAAAGGGATACTCAACCCGTACAAAGTTCTTCCGCGCTCCTTTAGTTCCAGCTGAATTAAGGTTTGTGAATAATCTTTTCCGTTCTTATTGTTTACTCAATTATTTCCTCAAGACTGGCCTCGCATTTGTTTGTGAATCTAATATGTGTAGGGCAAAAATGGCCACTGACCGACTCAAACCCAAACACGGAATTTTAGAGCTGACAAACTATCATGGACAACATTTTCCACAACATTGGATTCGATGTTCTATAAAAATCTCATGTAACTAAAATTGAGAAACAAGATGTCCAACTTGCTGCGAGTCTTATATCCTGAATTGTAACTGCTTACCGAATAATGTAGCTCAAGCTTTTAGAGTTATACTTTGTGCAGATGAAACCGAGGCTTTCCTCATCCTTACCCTCGAGTTGTCTCTTGTACATTGCAACTTTACACAGCCAACTCATTTTTATGTCAACGGTTCAGCCGCTCTGGCACCCTCGAACTCCTGCTGCTACGTTTCAAATCCTAGCTCACGTCGCTCGCAAGCCAATATCACAGTTTTCGTCTCCAGAGGTTGAATCTTCCTAACAACAATTGCTTCGAATAATGGTGCTTGCACTTGAGGATTGTATGCTTCATTTCTTGGTGTGAGTTGAGGCCATTACCTTTGGTTGCCACTTTTGTTGTACCAGTAATAAGTGGGAGTTCTTAGCTTCCGAAAATAATATAAATCAAAAGTTATTGGCTATGGCAAAGCGTGACGCGTTTGAACATTACACGATTCTGAAATCGCATGGAAACATGACACGATTTGATCGTTACTCTTAAGATAATTATGATCAATGGTTATGATGAGTAGAGGAAAAGAATACTCGTAATGGGTGTTGAGAATCAAACATTGGAGTATTGATTTCCCAATGGACAAATTGTCCGGGAACATAATCAAGGCAGGAGTATGCTAATCCTAATTACACACTTTGGTTTTCTTTACATGGTAGAAAGATTCAAAGATACTAGTCTTTTTAGGGTTATATATTAGAGAGTTTTGAATCCTATACCTAATTTATTCCTACCCACCGTCGGCAGTGCGCTAATCCAAATGGCTTAAAAAAACTGATCTTCCTTTAACTGCTTAGTGTGGAAACTCGAACACTACTAAAAGCAATTTTCAAGCAGAAAGTTGCCTCAGCTGCCCCTTAGGTCTGATTTGGTTTTTAATTCGGCCGACCATGTATCATCGTTAATAGTTTAAAAACTTCAATGTTAAAAGAGGTTTCAAGTTCGAATCTTTCCAAACCGCTGACAAATAATATTGAACCTACATGAAGTTGGGTGAAAGTGGAACCCTAGTTAAAAGATACAAACCGCCTTTCGGCTTTCACTTTCTAAGCAAAGTGGCCACTGGCCAAGGCATATACTGAAATAAGAAAAGATAATTTGCCACTTGGTCTAATGACAACGAGTCACGTACAAAAGTAGTCAAAATAGGATCTAATTTCCAAAATCTATTGAAGAAGGAGTGTGATATCCACCCACCTTATTTTACTTCTCACACGTCTTTTTAATTTTTGATCGTTGGATCGAATGAATTAAAGAAGATCAACGGACATAAATTATCAAGGATGTGTGAGAAGTAAAATGGAGTGTGTGGATAGCACACCCCCACACACCCCTTGAAAAAAAAGGCCAAATAAAAAGCTAGAGAGAGTAACAACCACAGGTGATTCAATAGTTGGAAACGAATTTCAAGTTCGCGTTACACACGGTACGTCTTGAGTTCAATTCTTGGCGCTGATGTATCACATGGTAGTGGCTAAAAGAAGCTGAAATGTCTTTGTACGTCTTTCTGACTCTCGAAAGGGTGAACTGCCGTTGCGAATCCAGGAGGTTATCCCATTAGAAGATGAAACGACGTCGTGTGGCAAGGCGCGCACCAAGAGAGCCTATTTGGCGAAAAACATATGCGAATAAAGAATAAGATATAAAAGTAGAAATCGGATATCGGGGAACACCCAACACCAGTTGTGAAAACAATCGTGGCCGCCCCCGTCCCCTCCCTTTGTCCCTTTCCCCCGTCTCCCCCTCTCTCCCTCGTCAACACCTCCACATTCTCTCTCTCTCTCTCTCTCTCTCTCTCTCTCTCTCTCTCTCTCTCTCCAAGCATGACCAGCTCCTCCGCCTCCGGCCGCAAGGTTTGCCCTAATTTCACACCCAATCACTTTTCCATGCAATTTCTGTTTCTGGGTTCTGTTTTTTGTTTTTTGATTGGGTTTTTGGGTTTTGGATTTATCAGACTTTGAGTAAGATTGCTTGCAATCGGCTCCAGAAAGAGCTTCTGGAGTGGCAGGTCAATCCTCCCGCGGGCTTCAAGCACAAAGTCACCGATAATCTACAAAGGTCTTCTCTTTTATTCTTCTGCTTTCTGTTTGTTTCTAGAGAAAGGATAATTCATTGGAATTGGAGGAATAGTAGGATTCAGAATTTACATAGTCTTATAGTTATTGGGTCTTTGGTTTTGGGTTTAAATTACCCCCTTTTAAACTGTTTTAATGAGGGAGACTGAAATTTAACTGCTTAGGGTTTATGTTGTGTATTTTTGCCTTCAATGTTTGTGATTTTCTGCTGCAATTACTTTGGTTCAATTCAATTATGTGTTTTGGGGATTTGTGATCAAAAAGGTGGGTGATTGAAGTCAATGGAGCTCCTGGAACTCTCTATTCTAATGAGACCTTTCAGCTTCAGGTCGATTTTCCTGAGCATTACCCAATGGAAGCCCCGCAGGTCTGTGCAAATCCATCTGATTGTGTGATATGAATTTGCTTCAACATATATTTGCAAATTAGTTGTCTTGGGTAGTTTTGATTTTCATAAAGCCTGTGACTTAACTGGTTTTGTTGTGTAAACTTGTGGCGCCTTGAACAGGTTATATTTGTCCCTCCAGCTCCACTACATCCTCATATTTATAGCAATGGTCATATTTGTTTAGGTAACCTATGGGTTTCAGTTAAGCTTTTGATATCTGATTTGTATTTAATTACATCACAATTTTTTATTTTTTTTTGCTGGTTTGCTTCACTCACTTATTTGTTGAAACTTGAAATTGATACTTGTCCTTATAATGGACTTACATCTTCCGTTGTTGCTTCTCCTTTTTTTTTTAACGCATAATTTATCATCATTGTTTGAAACACGTGGTAAGTGTTGCCTGAAAGTGTCGTACCTTTATCTCAATCTCTTGCTTAAAAGATGTAGTTTTCAGCTAGCTAAACAAATTTTGTTTGAGATAATAAAGCCTTCACTCCTTTATCAGCTGTTGTGAGACTGGTTGTACATAATAAATTATTTTTCTGGTATTGCCTAGTAAAGCTTGGCAATGGAAATCCAACTGAGTATTGATTATTGCTGTAGTTTACTAGGTCATGGAAATCCAACTGAGTGTAGATTTTTGCTGTAGGTTTGGTTGGTCACTACCTTTCTGAATATGTTCAGTCCGTTAACTAAGCTAAATTTGTATTTACCAGAGATTTGAATAATCGATAGATATTAGATACTAAACCGGGGATGGTATACCTTAATAACATCTTTAGGTTGTCATTACTTACTTGCGTGCTGCATCAAACAGTATCTTGAACCATTATGAATCCAATGAGTGAAAGTTTTAGTTATACCGTATTTAAGACAATATATTGTATCATTTTACCCTCACTCACGGCCTCACATGATGTGATATGTTGTTGAGATGGAATTTTGTAGATATTTTGTACGATTCATGGTCACCAGCCATGACTGTTAGTTCCATCTGTATTAGCATTCTCTCCATGCTATCAAGCTCCACCGTGAAGGTTTGTGCTGTACTTGTTTAATTTTTGCATCTTTGGTGGTTTCAGTTCTTTTAACTAGCAAGCCTAGATCATGTCCCGTCATTTATCATGCAAAAACATTCAAACAGGGAAATGACCATTATTATTTTGTGAAAGGTGGACATTCCGTTATTGATTATCAATTAAATGGTCTAGTAGATTGTAAATATTTTGGGGATGTGTATCTGAAGCCCTTTTGTGTATGCCTGCAGCAACGCCCGGAAGATAATGACCGGTATGTAAAGAATTGTAGAAATGGCAGATCTCCCAAGGAAACGAGGTGGTGGTTCCATGACGATAAAGTGTAATAATCATGCACTGGCCTCCGTCATTTGTCAAGAAATTAGAGTAGTTGGCTTTCCTGTTCGAAGGGCAACGAAGACAAAAGAAAAGAAGCAATTATAAAAAGTGGGAGTTGTCCCAATTGCTCAGCAACTCTTATAAATTGACAATGCCCGGTACTTGTAAAGAGAAGGGAACAATTTGTGTGTTCGACTGATTTGTAAGGAACAAACTGAGGTCGGAAGTTGGTATAAGCTTTCATAATTTAAGCCCCTTTTCTTCCTGAGTTTTTTTTCTACACTTAAATGCTCGCCTCTCGTAAGGGAAGTGATTACTGTTGGCATGCCCGGATTGTTATACTATGCTAATACTGTCGTGTATCTGGAAGTGAAATATTCAGGGAAGCTCGTTCAATTTAGCACACTGCCTTCCTGTAAAACGATCAATCTCTTCTTCCTTGCACGCCCACGCACACGCATAACAATAAGTTCACGCTTGTCGAGTGGTGCAACGCCAAAATAAAGCGAACGACCCGAGCACCCAATGTTGGATTCTCGAAAGCAGAGAAACCCCAGAATGTCTTCAAAGAGTAGGGCTGAGATACTGTTGCACCTTCTTCAGTGATTTTAGCTATCTGCAATTACACGTTTAAAATGTGTGATCTTACGGTAGCTAGGATCCAGGACTAGAAAGCTGAAATTAGAAATCCATAAGAAGCACACCCTAGTGCATTTTGTCACATAATACAAAGAATCATAGTCAAAAGCACAATGAAAACATTAAGGAAGGTAGCTAAACAATAACCTTCTTATTTTTTCGTAATCAATATTACTTACATGAGCTCATCCAGATAACGTAATAACTCCTGAAAGTCACTTATTTCTCCACTTGCACCACGAAGAGAATGCTTTCCAATTGGCTTCATTCGCTCCACACTCTTGTATCGCAAGGTAGACCCATAAGAACCTATCAACAAATCCATCATTTTGATACAATTAAGAAATATCAACAGACACACAACAAGGAACATAAATGGGTAAATTTTGAGTAATGAACCAATTAATATATTGCCAAGCCAATTAAAATTCTTTTCCAAGTGCAATTAATATTGTCCTCCTATATCTTTGCTAAAACAATTTTTTTTCTTAGTTGTCTAAGCTAATTACATACTCGATTTGCAATTTACTTGGTGAGCACGCAAATATTTTAACCAAAAGGCCAAGTCGTATCTGGATAGGATTTTGGGGTTTTTGTCTTGGGCAGCAAGTATAACCAACCCATCAGCACCTATATAAATTGGGCTGATCAAAGCATCAGAAACCCTAGCCTCTCTCTGTCTCTTCTTATTCAGCAGAAACCCTAGCAAACACTTTATTCACTTTCTTTGTTCCAATCATGGCCCAGTTCTCCAACTCCTTCGAACTGTTGGGTGCCAGAGATTTCCAGCAACTCATCGTTGCGGTCGATGAGAGGGCTGAGGGCTCGTTTCTAGAGGAGTCGAAGAGGAAGGCGGCCGAGGAGGAGAGGAGGAAGAAGGAAGAGGAGAAGCAGAAATTGCGACTCGATATTAAAAAAAAATTATGTTACGGAGGACAAAGGAATTCTACTACTGGATTCTACGACAGCGGGAATCGGTATAACCAGCATCAGGATTTCAATTCACATAGATATTCTCCTAGGCCTAAAACCGAGGATGCTAGATCTGTGTCTAGTACTACTAGTGCTGTGTCGCAGATATCCTTTGGGACGGTTAGTAATGGCGGTTCTGGCGTTGATTTGAAGAGAAATAGCAATGGGGTGAAGGAGGAGGCTGAAGCTGTTGTGGAAATCCAACAGGAAGAGCAGGGGGATAAAGCCCCGGAGCAGGCAGATAAAACCCCGGAACAGGGTGATAAAACCCAATTGGAGAGTAATGGGGTCAACGAAAGCAGCAGCAAGAAGAGTTCTGAAGGATTTGTGAGGCGAAAAATAAATGGGAGTGTACGGAGGAAGATGAAGAAGACTAAAAGCAAAGGTGGCGAGAATGGAGGAGCTGCCAATGATTCCAGTGCCGCTGCAACTGCTGCTGCTCCAACTGCTCCCGATGAGAAAAAATTTACTCGTGTACTCACTTTGAAAGAGTATGAGAAAAGGAAGGCAGAGAAGGACAAACCCGCCGCTGTCCAGCAGCCCTCTAAGTCTGAAGATCAACAACAACATCCTGAATATCGCCAGCAGCACCCTGCATATCATCAGAACCACCCTGCATATCATCATCAGAACCACCCTACACATCATCAGCAGAACCGCCCTACATATGGCCAGCAGTATCCTGCATATCAGCAGAACCGCCATGCATATCACCAGAACCGCCCTGCATATCACCAGAATAATGCAGGTCAGCTTAATAGACAGAATGATCGCTCCTGGAATCCAGAGAAGGATCGAAGAGGGAAGCAAGGGTTTGAAGGAAATCTTTCACGGCAGGCAAAGCCAAAGGCTGCGTTCGAGTTGGATAATATTGCTGAATTTCCCTCCCTCAAAAGTAAATAGTTTGTATTCCCTCAGGGGGAGAGGGAACGCGGTGGAGATTCCTAGATGAGGGATAGAAGTGCCAATAGAGGCACGATTTTGGATTGTGACGAAAAGTGGTTCACTCGAAATAAAAAGCTTTTGCAGTTTTGCCTTGTTAATTTTCTTGTTACATAATGTGTTTTAAGTTTTAATTCTTTGGCCAAATCAAGATGGTTTCAAATCCAGCCACAGTAGCAAGAGTTTTGTGCTAATTAAAACACCTAGTTCTTTGTTGTTGATCAAGTTGCATCACAAATTTTTCTTTATTTTAAGCCTTCATTGACTTTACAGAAATCATCTTATGAAGATTGATTGCTTAGAGAATTGAAACTATCTTTGTATGCAGATAGAAACCAAATCGAAAAGTATTGCCCGGTTAGTGACAGCTAACTATTCAGTACTCATAAACTGAGGTCGTTTCTTAATATTATCAGCACCAGGATTTAAGTAAACGTCATTTGTTTTGGCTGATTTTACAACCGATAGAGACGTGAACTTAGATGAACTTGGGATTGCAGCAGAGGGATGTGGAAGGTCATAAACTGAATGTTGCCACGGCGTTTGGACTGGATTTCTTGCCATGCCCAGAGCTTAAGTTTTCACCTTTTCATCTCTTTTCCTCTACTTAATTTGCAGTAATCTATTGAGCAATTGTCAAAGTTTTATCTTCCAATGAATTACTGACCAAGGCAACTGTTGAATATGTGAACTCAAATTCTGCCTAACCTATTGTTTCTGCTGTAACAACTGCACACCCTTGTTTTTCAGTACAATAAACTAAATCAATCCTCAGTTTTTAATTTGTTCCGTCGAGAAAGAGTAACAAAGGTTTTCGATTACTTTTGTTCTCTATCCCTAATGCATATAACCAGAAGTTCATTCAAACAATGAACTTGGTATGCAATCCAGATCCTCAATAGTGAGTGTGTTATTAATTTGTTTTACATTCTAGGGAGAAGATATGAGGGATAAAAATAAATAACATGCTAAGAAAAATCGCCCGGATGCACTTGAACGATTAAACACACACATTAACAGTTGACAGCCCTAACCCGCTGGTTGGCGAGTGTTCTAATCAAAGCAGATAGTTTTCACCTTGTATTTGACTTGCCCGCACATCAAATCTTTGCAGGCTCTTGACTTATCACGGCTAAACAAACATTCATACATATTAACAGAAACATTTATTTTCTTGTTTAGATTTTGTAATAATAATTTTTAGAATGAATAAATACATTACTGTTTTTCTTTACTATAATATTGGACCACATGCACTTGAAATACAATTAATTGTATACATATTTGATATAAGATTATACTAGGCTTATTATATTAACATCCAACAAATTGTTGAATAAATCCCATATACTTAATACACCCCACATTTACTTTTTCACTTAACAATTATCTTAATACACCCCACATACTTTCCCATAATACCCTCCACCCCACATTCTCAATATACACCTTATATTTTATACATACACTCCACATCTTCTATACACCCCACATTTCTCAATATACACCTTATATTTTATACATACACCCCACATTTCTTAATATACACCTTATATTCCTCCACAACAACACATTTGCAACTACAAGATTAATGTGATTAATTACTAATCTATGATCTTTCATGTTCGATTCATCGCCATATGACTAAGGGTATGTAGCAGATCACCAATTAGGACTTTCTATACATACCTTCTGAGTTGATTAAACTTAATTATTTGTATGAGTGTTGTTAATTGTTGGTATGTGACATCCCACATCGCCCAGGGGAGTGATCCTTATATGTATATTCTCACCTCTACCTAGCACGACGCCTTTTGGGAGCTCACTCTTCGAAGTTAAGCGAGAAGGGGGCCAGAGCACTCCCAGGATGAGTGACCCACTGGGAAGTTGCTCGTGAGTTCTCAGAAACAAAACCGTGAGGGCGTGGTCGGGGCCCAAAGCAGACAATATCGTGCTACGGTGGTGGAGCGGGCCCGGGAAGTGGTCTCACCCAGGGCGGGATGTGACAATTAGTATCAGAGTCTAACCCTGGCTGTGGTGTGCCAACGAGGACGTCGGGCCCCTAAGGGGGGTGGATTGTGAAATCCCACATCGCCCAGGGAGTGATCCTTATATGTATATTCTCATCTCTACCTAGCACGAGGCCTTTTGGGAGCTCACTGGCTTCGGGTTCCGTAGGAACTCCGAAGTTAAGTGAGAAGGGGGCTAGAGCACTCCCATGATGGATGACCCACTGGGAAATTGCTCTTGAGTTCCCAGAAACAAAACCGTGAGGGCATGGTCGGGGCCCAAAGCGGATAATATCGTGCTACGGCGGAGCTCGAGCCCGGGTTGTGATGGGGGCCCGGGCCGGGATGTGACATGTACCGGGATGTGACATGGTACATGTTCATCGTCACCAACTTAAATATGATTGTGATTTATGTGAGAGGTTCTAAGCTTGGTGTCCAAGTAAGCTTGTATAAAATTGGCCAACTTTATTGTTAATAGCCTTTCTGCATAGTCCTACATATTGTTGCATGTTATTGTCCAATCCGTGGCCTTAAGGAAGCACAGCCAAGTCACGAACTACTGATCGACCTGAATAGACTAATTTGGCAAGTCCTAAGCACCAGGCAACCATCGAGTGAATCCCGTCTCAGCCAATTAGAACTAGTAAAAACAAAGGAAAGAACTACATAACTTTTAGAGTCCAATTTTATTAATGACTTTTAGCTCAAAACATTTTTTGATAGTTGAAAAGAATGCTAAAAGTGATTTGGGATGTATTTAGAAATTTTAATTTTAATTTTAAAACCTAATAGGTCAAAATTGTTATTGCATAATGGAATAAATAAGTTATTTATTATTAAATTTTAATGCGAAGTGCATTCAACATTTTGTAAAGTGCTAATAAAAAAAGCCTTATACTATTACCCTCGGATTTGAATTATAGATTTTTTGTAACATAAGTGGCCATAAAAGCAGTTTTTGGATTGTGACCAAAACTAGTTCAATTGAAAAAAAAGTTTTTTTGAATTATTTGGTTGATCAAGTTCCTTGCACGTGATGTGTTTACTTTTAAGAAGCATACACGTGTGATTTTTATTTTCTTGAACAAAACCAAAAGTATATTTTAAAGGGTAAAAGACATTTTACTACCCTGATGTTTGGTGGTTTTCAACATTTAGTACATCAATTTTTTTTCATCCCAGAGTCATACCTAAAGTGTAAATTTTGGGACAGTCTCATACATCCGTTAGTCAAACTGTTAGTTCTCCCGTTAAGTGATGACGTGGCGCCCTGATTGAGTGCCACGTGTCATTAAAAATATTTAAATAAAAAAATATTAAAAAAATTAGTATTTAAATAAAAAATTATTTAAAAAATATTTTAAATTTTTTTTCTTCTTCTCCCCTAATAAGAAGAAGGAAGAAGAAAAGAAAAAAGAAAAAAAAATTCGAAATCTGGGCAACAAAAGAAGAAGACGAAGGAAGAGGGAAGAAGAAGAGGGAAGAAGAAAAAGGAAGAAGAAGAAGAAGAAGAAAAGAAAAAAAAAAAAAAAAGGAAAAACCGAAATCTGGGCAGCAGAAGAAGAAGATGAAGGAAGAGGGAAGAAGAAGAGGAAGGAAGAAGAAGGAAGAAGAAGAAGAAGAAGAAGAAAAAAAAAAGGAAAACCGAAATCTGGGCAGCAGAAGAAGAAGAGGAAGGAAGAGGGAAGAAGAAAAAGGAAGAAGAAGGAAGAAGAAAAGAAAAAAAAAGAAAAGGAAAAACCGAAATCTGGGCAGCAGAAGAAGAAGAGGAAGGAAGAGGGAAGAAGAAGAGGGAAGAAGAAAAAGGAAGAAGAAGGAAGAAGAAGAAGGAAGAAGAAGAAGAAGAAAAAAAAAAAAAAAAAAAAAAGGAAAATCGGAATCTGGGCAGCAGAAGAAGAAGAGGAAGGAAGAGGGAAGAAGAAGAGGGAAGAAGAAGAAGGAAGAAGAAGAAGAAGAAAAGAAAAAAAAAAAAAGGAAAAACCGAAATCTGGGCAGCAGAAGAAGAAGAGGAAGGAAGAGGGAAGAAGAAGAGGAAGGAAGAAGAAGGAAGAAGAAGAAGAAAAGAAAAAAAAAAAGGAAAAACCGAAATCTGGGCAGCAGAAAAAGAAGAGGAAGGAAGAGGGAAGAAGAAGAGGGAAGAAGAAAAAGGAAGAAGAAGGAAGAAGAAAAAGGAGAAGAAAAGAAAAAAAAAAAAAAAAATCTAGGCAGCAGAAGACGAAGGGAAAGGAAGAGGGAAGAAGAAAAAGGAAGAAGAAGGAGGAAGAGGGGAGAAGAAGAATTTTTTATTTATTTATTATTATTATTTAAATATTTTTTTTATTTAAATATTAATTATTTAAATTTTTTTTAATAATTTTTTATTTAAATATTTTTAATGACACGTGGCACTCAATCAGAGTGACACGTCATCACTTAACGGGAGAACTAACAGTTTGACTAACAGATGTATGAAACTGTCCCAAAATTTACACTTTAGGTATGACTCTGAGATGAAAAAAAAATTGATGTACTAAATGTTGAAAACCACCAAACATCAAGGTAGTAAAATGTCTTTTACCCTATTTTAAAAGGGGTGTGCTATTCACACACCCGTTTTTACTTCTCACACACTCCAATTACTTTCTGTCTATTAGATCTTCTTCAATTCATCCGATTCGACGGTCAAAATGCAAAAATGTGTGAGAGAAGTAAAAAGGGATGTGTGGATATCACACCCCATTTTAAAATTCTCTAATTTCCGAAAAGGGTAATTCTAACCCGAGTGCCAGGAAGCAAGGGACTTGGATCCTTTCCGGATCCCCTCCATGGGGATCCTAGGGATCAAACCACATGGGTCGTTCATCAAAAATCGTGCGGTTACAATTAAATGCTTTTTACGCAAAACGAAACTGCTTTATTTTTAAAAATATAACAATCATTTAATTTTAGCCGCACGATTTTTTATGAACGGTACTTGTGGCTTGATCCCCGGGATCCCCATAGAAGGGATCCGGAGAGGATCCAAGTCCGGAAGCAAGCACATCGGTGACTTTTGCAGAGTTTTTAAGGGTACAAGGTGTCATTAACCATTAAAAACAGAGCTATCATACAGATGATAAAGTACAAAATAATTGTTGACTAAAGTTTTTGCAGTGCTAAACCAACCAGCTCAAATTTCTCACATTTGACTATTACACTATTGCCCTCAAATCTACCAACTGCGCCAACCTTTTGTCGAATAAACATTTAAATTATGTACAAACCAAACAACCATTGTTGAATGAACAATCTCTCTCTCTCTCTCTCTCTCTCTCTCTCAACCATGGATTTCATGATAGAGGTGAATCACCAGAGGATCAAAACCAATGGAATATGGCTTCATGTAGTAGAAAAAGGGACAGGTCCTCTGGTTCTCTTGCTTCATGGCTTCCCTGAGCTCTGGTATTCCTGGCGCCACCAGATCGAATACTTGGCAGAAAACGGCTACCACGTGGTGGCGCCGGATTTGAGAGGCTACGGTGACTCTGACGCTCCTCTCAACCCCAACTCCTACACCATCTTCCACATAGTTGGAGACCTCATTGGCCTACTTGATCATTTTGGTCAACAAAAGGTGAGAAGCTTTTTCCCTACCGAAGTGCTTCCCGCACAACCCTTTTCTCCCATATATATTTCTGATATTTGGATTGAATAAATCAAATGAAAAATTAAGGAAAAAAAAAATAAAAAGAGGGTAAAAGGAGAAAAGAGCTGTGCATAAATCATTTTCCTTTCTCGAACCCAAATTAATTATGTATGTGAGGGGTTTAAGGATTTTTAATCTTATGTTATGCTGTGATTTGAGAAGGCATACGTGGTGGGACATGATTGGGGAGCAGTTGTTGGTTGGAATTTGAGCTTGTTCAGGCCTGATAGAGTGATAGGGCTGGTTAATCTATCAGTTCCATACTTTCCAAGATCAACAACCAAAACTACCGAAGCCATAAGACAACTTTTTGGTGATGGAAGCCATGTCATTCAATTCCAGGTAATTCCCTTCTCTTCAGATATTCGTGTCAAACTTCGTAGCCACACGAGATGTTTATGTTGTTAGACTGTCACTGATTGAGTTCTTACCTGAACTTGTGGTCCAAATTCAGCGTCTAACAAATACATGTAGGCATATGTCACTTAATTTTTGTTTCTTGGCTGAGAAGGAACCAGGAAGAGCGGAGAGAGCGTTTGCAAGGTATGACTATATGACAGTGATGAAGAAGTTCCTGCTGGTAACCAATAAAATGATAGCTCCTCCAGACATGGAGTTTATCGATTACCTGGAGACACAATCTTCATTGCCGCCGTGGCTAACTGAAGAGGATATCCGGGTCTTCGCCGAAAAATTTGAGGAGTCTGGATTCACCGGTCCGTTGAACTACTATCGCGCAATGGACCTGTAAGTGTACAGAAACTTCCCCCTTTATTCCCAAACTAAAATTGTTCTTCAAAATATGCATTAGGTACGCACCCATCACATGGTTGGAGACATATATATTCCAATAGGCAGTTAGAACATAATCAAGTTGAGCCTAGAGAACTATAGAATATTTTTTTATTCGACTTGTCTAAACTATGGAAAGAGGGATTCAAATTGGTTGCAGAGGAAGAACACACTGCTCTAGCCAACTTGCCTACGCACAAATTTGCGCAGAGTCTTTTTCTTGCTTTGCCCAAATTTGCAAAGAAAATCTTTTTCTTTTCTTTAGTAGAATGGAACCAGCTCAACTGCCTGCATTATGATTTAGTCCTTCTGTTATGTTGGCTGATACTTGTGGTTATGATAAACAGAACTTGGGAGCTTCTTGCGCCCTGGCAAGGATCGAAAATCATGGTACCCGTGAAGTTCATGGTCGGGGACAAAGATTTCGGGTTTAAATCAGGCGGAACAAGTGAATTTGTGCAAGGTGATGAGTTCAGGAGCCTTGTCCCGGACCTTGAGGTGGTTATTGTAGGCGGCCACCATTTCATTCAACAAGAGAACCCTCAAGAAGTCTCCAGCCAAATACTTTCCTTCCTCCGTCAACATCCTGCAGATCAGTGAAATTTTCGTATTAGTGTGTTTCTGCTTGAATGATAGTTTCTGCGTTTTCTGTAATTTTTTTTTCTTCTTAAGACTTGTACAAGATCTGTTCATAACCTCATGTGATACTCTTGATTTAGGGAAACACACTTGGGCATGTTCTTATTTGTAAGGCCCTACTTGTGTGCTACAACGTCATCTGATTGCTAGAATTTTTCACGAATTTAAACGGCACGGATAACATTGATGTGCGGAGCACAAGATTGACATTGAAGATGATATTGATGGATAAGTGAAATGTTTTGCAAACATCAGAGATTACTTGCGATAAAAACTCAACTAGTTAAGTAGAAAAAGATATTGTGATGTAAACGGAAGCCGCATTTCCGATATCACAAGGGCACAGTGAAAGCACAAACAACCATATAAGCAGCCATATACTAAAATACTTTTCTGTAGAAAAAGAAGCAAGATTCTTATATGTTAGTTTCTACGAGAATATTCAAACTTGAATGTAAGAAGATGAACGCACTATCTGACCAATTAAAACATCTGATACATTACTCTTCTTCTGGTCTGTTTCAAACTTCTCATCTTTCACTGTTTGACATCCAAAATTACCAAGTCACCACTTCCCAATCATTTTACTACAAATTATACGGATCCAACTTTGGAACTACATAGCATTTGATGCTACGACTTTTGTTGAATTATATCTGTACGTTTCTGAAAAATTGTAGGAGGTTACCAGTTTTTTATGGGACCCACCATTCAGTGTTTTGTCAAGAAAAATGGAAAACTATTTACATGCTTTGCCAAAAATGCTTTCCATCATTTTGGTCAGCAGCCTACTATTTCAGATCAAGTCCTAAAGGCATGCCAATAAAGCCAAATGGGTGGCACAATCCCTAAAGTAGTTGATCTTGCCATTGCTATTTTGCCATCGCTATTGATACAGATTTAGGCGGAGCAAGGGAGGCTTTTTCTATATCGGATTAGGCCGTATAATGGATCTCATTTTTTCAATAATTAGAATTTGGGGGAATCATTCGTATGACTTTGAAAAGTCGACTCTAGCATAGGGCAAAGTAAGCAAGCCCCATTTCCTTTATTCGAAGGTTTCCACTCAAATAATGTTGATGTAGAAAGAATACTCAAAATTGATAAAGAGAGAAACCTTACTCGTTCGTTCTAGCCAATTTTAGAAATTTCAGTACATTTTCATGTACAACAAAAGTTATTGAGGCAGCAGGAACATTTTTCAGAAGATTTGGATATGAAAAAAGAAGAAGTTAGCATCCAAGACAAAACCAAAGGGGGTTCTGTCGAATAAGGGCAACTTAATGCCTTCAATAACTAGCTTTTTCTTTTCTTTTCTTTCTTACTTTCCTACAATATCTGCACAATCAAGGGTAAATTCCATCCTTACCGTGCAGTTTCCCTTACTACATGCCGGCTATCCATATATCTTGGAATTCCTTCACTGCTACGTCGTTGCTGACAAACGAGACATTAGAAAGTTCCAATCATTAATAAGAATACAAGCGAATAAAACAAGTAGAATCACAAGGGACAACTCCATAAGTAATGCAAAAAGGGATTTCAGTAATCTCTGCCCGAACCCATCGTAATAATGAAAGCTCACACTGTTTCAGACTGGAGAAATTGCACAAATTGAGACCACGTAAAGAGGAAAAAGATATGAATATACCAACCTGCAATCGAGATCGTACCACCTGGAAAAAAAAAAGAAGAAAAAACAAGATCATCAAAGCTGCATAAGTAATAATCTAACAAGGAAATGAACATCTAGAAGAATTTTGGACCAGTGCTAATAATATGTATTGATGCATGCCTGGAATGGATATGATAGAAGAATGGCCGCAACTTTAGATGATCCCCTCAATGCTGCATAGTCAACTGAATTCTGTGCAGAACCAATGGACCATGAGATTCCGTAACCAGATTGCTTAATTTGCGAAAGAGCAGAAAACATAATATTACAATGCAACAAACATAATTTGCAAAAGAGCAACAACCACATTTTTTCTCTCTTTTACAAATTTGTATATTCCCCTACAATTCCCTACAAATATGGGATTTCTTCATTTGGAGCAGTAAATCCTAACCAACAAATTTTCCAACTTCCGAATAGGACCTCTATAGGGAACTATACATGATATGGGAATGTAATTAATAAATCCAGAAATTCTCAACGTATAGATGGAAATAGGGCGATTCCACAAAACATTAACTGCAATAACAGATAAATACCAGCACCGTATCAACACTTCCAGAATGCATTCTGCTTTTTTTAGACTTGAAGTTAACAGCGATTCTATGGAGTTCTTCGTATGCTGTGAATTGAATAGCACCATGAGAAACCTGCTGAAACAATAAGATGACCTGTAAGTTGCAAATTCTAAAGCATGAAGGACTGAAAACTTTTTGGCACGATTAAGACATGTGTATACTATACTATAGTGTACTTAAAGTCTTAACATGCAATCAACTTTAGAAATACACAATAATCACCAGAAGCACTTCCATCTCTCCCTTCGGCATTGTAAATCATCGGATATGTCAGATACCCCCATATTTTCGATAACAAATTCTTTGCATGTTTTTTCAGTTTCGTTTTACATTGATTAACTCAAGTATTTGACAAAAAACAAAGATTAGCTCCGAGTATTATTTTCCACAATCATTGCATGACATCACAACTATGAACATGGTATTTTTTCTAGTGAATCAGTAATGCACTGTTAGGTGTCTGTGGGTAGACAAGAGAGTAACCCCAAATCCTCTATACAAGCTGCACAAAGAGAGTCATATTAAGAATAGTATAAGATCATAGACAATATCATACCAGAAAAGACTGGGAAGAAGACCTTTATAAAGTGCAGCCCACCCTTCCTCTCTGATTATGGTTCTTAACACATCTGAGATATGAGAAAAAAGACTTAAAAAGTGAAGTAAAACAAAGGTTACGAACATAAGCACATGAAGAAAATTTCTCCAAAAGAGATGTCACAGATGATTGAGCAAAAGTATTAAGGTGATAGTTATTGCAAATTCCTTGAACCAGGAAGTTTTAAGTTTGGTATATGCTTGATATCATTATGCTAATCTTTCTATAAACAAGTTACCATTAAAGCAATCATTATGCTAATCTTTCTATAAACAAGTTACCATTAAAGCAAAGCAAACTTCATTACACTTATAATCCTGCCACGTCTTCTATATCCTACTTTATAGCCAATCAGACCAATCTTGTAAAAGAGGTTATCTTCAAATTCTAGAAGTCTATATCAACGATAGTTTATCTTCAGCACAAACTAAACAAATAAACAAATAAGCAACATTTAGCATGCAACAAACTACTAAGTGAGCCCAACGAACTAAGAACAGGATATCAAAGTAATTACTATCAAGTTAAATTAAGATACCCCGAATATGGTCGAGTTTGATGGAGAGGAGTCTGAAGCTGCAATCTTGTTTTTACAAGCCAAATAGGATTTGTGCACAAAGAAACCTGACAAAATCACAACATTGCTATCATCTATACGCAACCGTGCACTAAACTTCTGGCTACCTTCTAAAAGTATATTAAAGAAACAGAAAGTGGTTTAGTATTCCACTAAACACTTCATATAAACTTTCAAAGTTTGAAACGTATAATGTGATTTCTCAACTTCCCACCCCACAACAACAATCCCTCCAACAGTGACTCAATTTCAGCATACAAAAAATTGAATACCTAAAAATGATAGTCATGATGTGCGTGACGCAGATGAAACTCATAAGCAGGATTGCATAAAATTTAATAATTAGGAACATAACGTTCCATTGACATGTTTATTCTCTACAGTCATATTATTCAAAGTTAGCAGAAGACTCACCAAAGCACCAGCTTCAGCTGCAGAAGCAAGATGGAGACCAGGGCTCAGCTGCTCTTCCCTGTTCTTAGAATACCTTTGTTTTGCTCTTCCATAGCTACTTACAAAAACAAAAACAAAAACACATAATTCCAAATTGAAAGCAACCAAATTTTAACTGCATTGAGAAAGTCAAACCCCTTTGATTTCTCAACATTTACCAAACAAAAAAGCTTCAATTTTTACTTGAGCTGAAGCAATATAAAAATTTTATAAAAAAAAAGAAAAAAAAAAAAAACTTTGTTACTTACAAGAAGAAATATAAACCCCATGAAACAGTGGAACCAAGAACAGCAGGAGAGAAGCCTGCGTAGAGTCCCCTCAGGCCCTGTAAAACACAAAGCAATGTGACCCCAAATCATCATCTGACTAAAAACCCTAGGGGGGGTTGCAGGATGATAGATTTTTACCTCCAATCGAGCAATGGTGAAAATGGCGTGAGCCTGTTCTTGTAAGTCGGAAGATTCGAGACTCGACCGTCGTGGACTTGAAATCTGGTGCGGACGACGTCGAGGGGATGCATCGCCACGACGGTGGCGAATCCGGCAACGGCGCCCGCGGTGGCGGTTTCCCACTGCCACTGCGACGCCGACGACATTTGTATTTCGCTACAAAAAGCCGACTTGTGCTGTGCAGCTTTGGTTTCTGAAGAGTGAAGACAGCAGGCTGTTCTCGGCAACCGCTTGTGACTTCGTCGTTTTACGATTTTAAATGGAAACCGCCAGGTATTTTACCGGTAACGACTAGCGAGTAACGCAGTCGCGGCTTTGCCTCTTGACGCTAAACAGTAGCGTTTTGTGTTGAAGATGGCTTGAACGGTGTCGTTTTGCTCATTACTCACGTTGTGCTTCAAGGAACAACTCTCTCATGTCTCATGTCTCATTACTCATTACTCATTAGATGCATTTCAATTCTAATATAAATTGTCCCGAAATATTCGGGACATTTACTTAATACATTCAACATTTGTCGATCAAATATGCAACCAATTCATAATTTTTGATCTAAAGTTTTTAATTTTTTTTGGTGCAATCGGTTTCTAAATGCAACTAGGATTTAGACGGTTAGGTTTTTTAACCGGTCCACGAATTTCAAATTGCAAAGAAAATTGTTGATCCGAAGCATCACAAAAAAATGCTAGTATCGACTGATCTTGTGTTCGAATCCCCCCAATAGTAAGTTTGTAATAAAATAAGTTACGTTTCAAAAATAAATTAAAAAAACCTAGATTCCAGGGTAATTTATAATAGGGTTTTTACTTCTCACACATCCCTCTAATTTTCGATCGTCGGATCAGATGAAATGAAAAAGATCAACCGACAGAAATTAAAAAGCGGTGTAAGAAGTAAAAATGGGTGTACAGATAGCAAACCCCTTTATAATACTGCTTATCTGTTGAATAATGCCGAACAAATTTGGGAGGAGGTCTTTGATATATGTGTGTGTGTGTGTGTGTTATAAACTTGTAACAGATTTAAGTCCAGATACAACAAAGTATAAAACCCAAAAAGCACCTCCCATTTCTTCAACAACGAAAACGAAAAACCAGAAAAATGGCTGGGGGGGATGAGAGCTCCAGGCCAGCCATGGCTAATGATGATCATGAAGTCGAAAACCGCCACGATGAAGATGAAGTGAGAGTGGAAACAGAAACTGCTTCAGCTCGCTCTTACATGCGCCATGTTCTTTTCGATTTGGATTTCTCTGGAAATGAGTTGGAAGACTTGAGAAGAAACAATCTTGAAGTAAATGGACTCCATGCGCAAGAAATAATGGGAATCGAAGAACCTGCAGCAGCTTTACACGGCAGAGAAGCCATTGCTGCACAGCACCAAGAAAAAGGATTTATTCAAGAGACACTTGTATGGAGGAAACTCTACCCCGCGGCCAGTCCCGAGCCACCAACAGTCGATCCAGTTTCAAGAACCTACTACTGCCCTACATACCCAAGAAGCCATTGCAGCACTACAAGGCATGCCCCAACAGACACGAGAACAAGGCATAGGTTCGCACTACGGAATTCGCAACTCTGTCTCTTGTGATCTCCCACCATTCACAACCTTTCAAGAACCTGCAGCCTCATACAGTGCCCTGCAAGCTCAAGAAGCCATTGCAGCACAAGGAAGGCCTGAAGAACAAGAACTTGGACTAGGTTGGTCTTATGGAAATTTTGTACCTTCTGATCTCCTGCCACCAGTCGCAAGCCTCCGAGGCTCCATTCTGTTTCAAGAACATGCTGCCCTCATGTCTTGCAAGCCAAAAAATTCATTGCAACAGAAGGCATTCCCAAACAGCCTCCAGAACTAGGACCAGGTTCCTACTGTGAAATTCAGAACTCTGTCCCTAATGATGTCCCATCATTTCCAAGCTTCAAGCACTCAATTCAACTTCAAGAACCCACAGTTCCACAAGCCCAACAATCCCAAAAAGCCATTGCTGCAGCACAAGATGTCAACTACAAAATTGTCAACTACGTCCCTCCTGATATCCCACCAGTCCCAAGCATCCAACACCTGATTCAAATATGCAGCAAGCCTTTTGAGAAGCAGTTGATGCAAAACGATGTGATGTGAGACTTGAGGCTGAAGGATTGTGATGTAGAAACGCATATCTTGCCGTTGTTGAAACCATCTGAAGACCCTAAACAAACAAGGCATCTGGATCACAGCATACGACATTGCTGGTAATATGTTCAGGAATGCACAAACTGGAAAGCTCTGCTTTGTCATCTGTTCGAGGAAGTTACCAGTTACAAAACCCATCAGAAAAAAAAAGAATAAGGCAGAATTGAGATATGGACTGCAAATGAAAAGGTCTAAGTGTCAATAAAATTTCATTCGGTTCGATCAATAAACAGAATAAGTAACATCTAGCATGAAATGATTTACTAAGCGAGCCAAACGAACTAAGAACGGAATACTACAGACACTATCAATTTAAGGTAAGATACGAAGCAGACCGTAAAGCCTAGAATACGATCAAGTTTGAGGAAGAGGAGTCTGAAGATGCAATCTTGGTTTTACTAGACACATAGATACCTGACAAAATCACAATGTTGCTATAACCTATAGGTTACCATAAAGTTAACTACTCCCTACCTTCTGAAAACATTTGAATCAAACAGCGAGCGGTAATATTTTCCTCTAAACATCATTGCACCAAGAAAAACTAAATAAGCGGCCGAAATCGGAGAAAAAACTGGTTTTCGATTGCAACACATAAAACTGATAGCAAGGATTGTATCAACATATCTTCTCAACAGTCATATGATTTCATGGTTGTAGTTCACTCGTAACATTCTTCGGCAAAAAAACCCAAATTGAAAGCAACCCAATTACAAATGCATTGAAAAAGTGGAACCCCTTTGGTTTCCTGGTGAAAAATTATCAAAAAACAAAAAAAAAGTTAATGTGTTTGTAGGAGAACCGATGGTGGATTTTTTTTTATTTTTTATTTTTACCTCCAATCGATCACTGTAGACTTGTAAGTTGGAAGATTTGAGACTCCACGGTCTGGGACTCGTAATCTCGTACGGACGGTGGGGAATCTGGCATTGGCGGTGACGGTTTCCACAGCCACTTCGACGCCGGCGACATTTGTATATCACGGCAGATTTATTGAGGTTTGACGATTTCGACTACAGCAGCACCCGGCAGGACTCTAACAACAACGCCTTGTAACGCTGTCGTTTTAAAAATTTGAAATCACGCTAGGTATTTTACCTGTAACGACTAACGAGAGACGAGAAGTTTTTATTGTCTCTCTCTAGCCTTCGCTGCTGTGAGCCGTGAAGGACCAATTCAATTCAATAGGTTTTATGTTTTGGGATTTTAAGCATGTAACAATTTAAACACCACATATTCCAGGATTGGAAATAGGGACTGTTTTAGCTCCTCTTTACACAAAGCATCTGCTTTTGGATTCAGACTCCTCCGCCGAAGAGTTGACGGGCTTGAGACGAAACAATCTTGATGTTCATCGCAAGATCGAGCAACGATTATTGGATATTCAACAAGAATTGGCAGCAGCCTTACAGGGGCGAGAAGCTGTTACCGCACAACAAGAACAAAGCTTTCTTCAATGCCAGTAATCTTCAGCCCCACATGCCCAACAACCTGCTGCCCTACATGCCCATGAAGCCATTGCAGCGCGACAAGGCATGCCCCAACAGCCACAAGAACGAGGCCTAGGTTCGCACTATGGGATTCACAACTCTGTCTTTAGTGATCTCCCACCATTCGCAAGCTCCCTGCACTTGAAACAATTTCAAAATCCGGCAGGTTCATATGCTGCCCTGCAAACCCACGAAGCCATCGCTGGGGCGCATGGATTGTCGGATGGAGTTAGCAGCAGTGTCCTTCGTGATCTCCCACCAACAGCAACTGGGCCAAGCCTCAAACATTCGATTCAATTTCAAGAACCTGCAGCTCCACGAGCCCTGAAATCGCAACAAACCATTGCTGCTGCACACAAAAAACCAAAACTGGAACCGCCATCTTATTATGAATTTGACAGCTACGTCCCCAATACGCAGAAAGCCTTTTGAGAAGCAGTTGGCACATGGCGATGTGACGCAAGACTTGCTAAGGCTGAAGAAATATGACGCAGAAAGGCATGTCTTGCAGTCGTTAAAACCATATGAAGATCCTAAGCAAGGCATCATGACCAGAGTGTATGACATAGCTGGTAATGAGTTCGATCTGATGTTGCCAGTTTTTAAACCCCTCGGAAAAAGATAAAAGCGGAGTTGTTGAGACGTGAAACGCTGCATGAGAAGGTCTACAAAGTCAATGACATTTCTTTCAATTCGATCAAGTTTTATGCAAGAAGTTAAACTGTTCCTGGAAGTTTAAATAATTTGGCAACGTACAAATCATAAACTCAACTTTGTGAATCCATTTATGAAAATGCTAGGTCTACAACAGTTGGTAAAATAAACGTAATGAAGTAGCCAATAGGACTGATTGAAACAAATCGAACAAAACTTCTGCGGACACATTATTCTAACTCAAAGAAAGATAACTAAAGCAGCTCTATCATGGAATGCTTTCAAAAAATGAATGCTTTGCATCATGAAGATCTCCAGTAGTCTTCTAATAGACTAGGTAAACTGCACTTCCACTGTGATGAATCACTATTTTGCTACTCTACATTTTAACAATCCTTGCTACGCGAGCCTTGAATTTCTTCACGCTTCTCTCCTCCTAGAGAGTCACCAAAAGAAAATGTACACCGTTAGGTATTGAAGTTGCCTAACCACAACGAACCAGAAAAGAGTGTGGTAACGTGCAAGGATAACAAGTGCTGTCAAAAGCCATTTCCTGAAACCATTGACAAGTAATTTGGCTGCTTAGATGACACTATTGTGCGCTTATGCGTGTGCTGCAAAACTGAGTGTGTAGCCGTATGCACGTTTGGACGCACTACAATTGGGCAACCAATATCATTCTACACTAAAATATATATAGGTCTTGCATATTTGTGCCCATTAATCATTTAATAAGCCACTTCCAATGATGTATGATGTACCTAACAAACCACTCACTCAAATTATTTTCCAAGGTAAGCACAGATTTTCCTACTAATTCTTCCATGACATTCTCCAGCTCCTCAACAAAGTCATGATATAAAGCCCCAGATACTAAGGAAATCTATTTACTATTTAGAGACTGGATGAAAACGGGATTCGGGACACAACTTGAAACTCATAGTGCTTACATAGCATCCTTAAAGTCTTGGTGACCTTTACAAAGGAACAATAAATAGCCTAAGACTAGCCGAGAGGTTTCATAACTTTCATTAATGTGAAAAATCAAGCAAGCAGCTTTGTTAAGCCCCATTGACAAATTCATCATTTCCCGCATTTTTGTTAATCATACCACGAAAACTGGAATTGTAAACCAGCATACTAAGAAAACTTTCTTGGGTTTAACCAACGATACCCGAAAAACAATGAAAAGCTCAAAAAGGGTTTATAGCTCCCAATGCCAAACTACAACGCACACCACACATTCAAATTCAAAATCACAAAACGCAGGAGCAGAATTGCGAAATTACCTCACTCCATAGAAACTTTGGCACCAACTTCCTTCATCTTGGCAACAATCGATTCGGCCTCCTCCTTCGTAACCCCCTTCTTCAACAGCGTAGGTGCCTTCTCCACCAAGTCCTTGGCCTCTTTCAGCCCCAAATCCGTAAACGTCCTCACCTCCTTAATCACCTTGATCTTCGCTGCAGCATCGAAAGAATCGAGCTTTACATCAAACACCAACTTTTCAGCCTTCTCCTCGCTTTTGGCCGCCGTCGCTCCGCCCTTGCCGGCCCCTCTCAAACCGCCGAATCCCATCCCGGGCATCATCATCACCATCGCCGGCATCTCCTTCACGCCCAATTTCTCCCTCAGAACCTCTGTTAAGTCCGAGACTTCGAGCAAGGTGAGGCCCGAGATCTCGTCCGCGATCGCCGATACCGCCTCGGACGGCGGCGGCCTTTGCTCCGGTGCCGCGCTGGTGTAATTGCACACTACATGAGAGAAAATCTGGGGTCTCGATTTGAGAGATGAAATGGGATTAGGATTTTGGGGGTTTGGGGATTTTTGAATGCGGGAAAAATGTGGGGAAATGAATCGAAAATATCTCATTTTGTTGGGGCCGGGAGTGCGATTTTAGGGAATTTGAGGAAGTTATCTGAGCATGGCGGTTGTGGGAGGAGCATAGAATTTCAGAAGGTTGGAGCGTCCATGGCTTTGAAGCTCTGAGAAGAGTGAGAGAGTGACTGGTATGGCGCGAGTGGGAGTGACCCGCAGAAGCCTGCAGGCTTAAACCCTACGGGGACGAAGGCTTAAGTTTGGGCTTTGTCAAGTAAAAATCGATTACGAGCCCAAGTCCGTTTTTAGGCCCAAAAGCATCACGTTCTTGTTTGTACAAGATATCCGTTCTTTATTGAAGGACCGGCTATCCATGTGGTGTCTTCTAAGTAGCGGATTTAATTGGTAGATACTATTTAATATCAAAACATATCGACGTATTATCTATACGAGAATAGGTATTTGTCGGTTTGTCTTCCCGAATTTATATTGAGTTGTCAATTTTCTCGTTGAATTTTAATTTTAGTCGATTATTTCTTTGAATTTTTATAATTAGTTAATTTCTCCTCTAAGCTTTAACTTTAGCTGATTACTCCTAAAATTTTATAAATAACTAATTCCCCCTTAGTGTTAGATCTAAATTTTTTTTTGTCCATATACAGTTGTCATGTATTGTGTAACATCCCACATCGACAAACGAAGAGGGGGTGATATGTCTTATATGTACATGCCCACGCCCACTTCTATATAGCACAATGCCTTTTGGGAGCTCACTAGTTTCGAAGTTCATCGGAACTCCAAAGTTAAGCGAGTTCGGGCGAGAGCATTTATAAGATGGGTGACCTTCTCGTGTGAGTTCCCAGAAACAAAACTGTGAGGGCGTGGCCCAAAGCGGACAATATCGTGCTACGACGAAGCCGGTCTGGGATGTGACATGTTGTTTGCATGATCATATGGATGGAAAATTAGATGATTTTTTTTTAAATCTAGCATTAGGGACGAAATTAGTTATTTATAAAAGTTTAGGGGAGTAATCAGCTAAAATTAAAGTTCAATAAGAAAATTGGCTAATTATAAAAGTTCAGGGAGATAATTGGTTATAATTAAAGTTCAAGGGATAAATTAACAGCTCTATACAAGTTCGGAGAGCGAATTAACAAATATGTCATACGAGAATGACACATTATTTATTAATAAATTACAGACATTCAACACACTAAAAAAAAATTCTAATTCATTAAGGCCCTATTTGGCAGATCGGATAGGACTAGTTATACAGACGTGGGTGTTTGGCGTTCACTCGTACTAAATAAGCGCTGGATTTAAAAAAAAATCATCTAATTTTCCAACCAAAAGGCCGGGATTATTAGTCCGCCTTCTCTCTCTCTCGCCTTCTCTCGGCCCTTTCTCTAGGCGTCGTCGTCGTCCTCCCCCCCCCCCCCCCCGCCGTCACCTTCTCTCACCATCGTCGTCCTCTCCGTCACCTTCTCTCACCATCACCGTCCTCTCCGTCACCTTCTCTCACCATCGTCGTCTTCCCTGTCGTCGTCGTCATCCTCCCCCGCAACTGGGTCTTGCAAAGAAGCATGCACTCTCTTGGTCGGCATGGTGTCTGGGAAACCTCTCTTCTCAAAACGCCAACAAACTACTCTCCTTTTCTCTGTCAAACCGCCGCCAGTCCATTCAACTTGCGATGCTGCAGTGCAGGAGGTAACCTTGTCAACAAATCGTTAGTTTGTTTCGTTTGTTGTATCTTGATTTGGGTTGATGTGGATCCGATGACTCATGGTTGCTTACCAGATGTGCAGGCAGGCACATATCGAGAAAGAGTATGTATTTAGTAGGGAAAGACATGGAGAAATGATTTCAATTTGGGATTCTTCTGCAGTCAGGGAAGAAGAAGAAGGGAAAGAGAGGGAGGGAGTTTGGGGGGTGCGACGGAGAGATATGTGGAACAATTATTTGGGATTCTTCTGCAGTCGGGGAAGAAGAAGGGAGAGTGAGGGAGGGCGTTTGAGGGGTGCGGCATAGAGAACGGGGAAGAAGAAGGTTTCAGTTTTTTATTTTTTTTTATTTTTTTTAAGTTTGATTCCTCCTATCCGGTATAAAACCAAACACAGTATAAATAATACGGTCATTAGTCCGATACTGCACTAAACACCCGACTAATTTAGTCAGTACTATCTGGTGACTATTTATCCTATCCGACAGAAATAGTCAGTACAGTCCGAGTTGTTCAACACAAAAAACTTTCTTATTCACTTTTCTACTTTACAGTGTTTCAAAACATAACAATACTAACCTTCAAAATGCATGTTTGAAATATTTGTCAAAGAAAAATGTTGGTCTGCATACCTAATTTTATACAACTGTGTGTCTATTATAATGTAGTATTTAATTGTCACGTTGATGAATGGATACATTTAATCTATACTAAAACTCAAAAACAACTAAAACACTGTTCATAAGCACAGTGTGATACCAATTTTAACCCCGCTTAATTTCTGTTATGACGAAAATACCCTGTTTGGCTTGCTGTCGTGCAAAGCAGTACTGTTTGACACGTGGGATTCTGTTTGACACGTGGGATCCTGTTCGACATGTGGAATCGCATACTCCACCATCTTCTCGAACTCTCTCGCAGCTCCTCCGTTTTTTCCTATTCAAATTTCAGAGTGACTCTCAGAAAACTAAACCACCGTTGCTATCGAGTTCCCTCTTTCAGCAGCTAAAGCACCACTGCCATTCTTCTTACTCAAAACAAGGGACCACAATACCATAATTCTTTCCGCCAACATTCGAGCGTTGCATGCACAAATCCGTTTCGGATTGGAAGAAAATTTAAACCCAGAAAAAGTTGGGTTTCCTGGTGAGTTGTCCGGCAGATTTCAGGTGGCTAATTTCGTGATTACTGTTAATTTTTGCATCATAACATTGTGGTATGCTATCAAATCTAAATGGCAATTTTTTTTGTATGGTTTTTGTGTGGATGCAGGTCGGCAACGAACAGTTTGATCACATTTTGAGTTTTTCGATTGATTTATTCAATCCTTTCTGTTCTGATTCTGTCCCTCCATAGCATTTGCAGTACCATCTGCCTTGCTCTCATCACAACTTGGCTTTCAGTTCCTCAGGTAAATTTTCCACCTTTAGTCCAAATAGTTTCATTCTGTTTTGTTCTACCCTCTTTGCAGTCTGGTATAATACCATTGTTCTGACTTTGAGTTACTGCTGCTAGAATTATTCTTCCAAGATGGTTGCGATAGATTACACTGTTTGTCTTCATAGTGAGGTATTTGTGACAACTCAAGGGGGAACTTTCCCCATTTCTTGATCGGACACAAAAGATACTTATCTGGTGGACACTCAAAGACTATCAGGCCCGACAAGCAGAAGCTAGCATTACTCTTTGATAATCCAAAAATTGGGTGTGCATACATCAGACCTCACCATCAATTATTCAAGGTATGGATTGAACTCTGAATCTTCCTCGACAACTCTTTTTACTTTTTTCATATGGGTTATGTGAAATTCAGAAAATTTTCTCTTCCCAGGGTTCAATTTTTGTTATTGTAGTTGTTTTCTCTTAATTTGGATGATTAAATTTTGAACCTTTTATTTTCCCCCAAATCCACATCGACATGGGTTTGTGGTTGTTTTATGGAAGTGGAAGAAGGCAATGACATCTGCTCAACTCAAAGCTTTTCTTTCAATGGTTGATCAACAATTGAAGTTCAGCACTTGCCTTTGAAGGCACAAAGCGGGTGGATGGTAAAGGATCACCATACCTAACCGTTGCATTTTTTTTAGTCTATCTTTCACCACAGACCCACACGTTTGTAAGTATTTGCAACTTTTTTGGATTTTTTTAGATGTAATAAATTGTAATGCCCAATTTCATTTTTGAGTTTTGTTTAGGTTTGATTAGCCTCTCTGCCATTAGTTGTTAAACAATCTCTTCATATGATTGTTTTTTTTAATGTATGATTTTGGTCGGTGTTTATTCCCTCTGGTGTTATCCACCCCGCATCCCCTCTTTGTTGTTGTCCATATTCTTCTTTGTGAGTCAATGTAAATGTTTAATTTTCATGGGCTGTTAAAAAAAAATACTGAAAATTTTGATAGATGAAATCGATGTATGTTAAAAAAGGGAGTTTTTTGGGTCTGATTTGTTGAGACCGGTATTAAAACGAATTTGATTTGAGATAGAGAAGAGAAGATGGAGTGTATGAACATGTGCTCATGTTTATAGGGAGGTTATTTAGAATAGATTTAAAGATGGTTATATTTGGTTGATTTTTCTATGTTTACGTATCATCTATTTTCTCTATAATATCTCAATTTTTAGTTTGTCAGCGAAGCTTAACCAATGGCTACTATCACAGTTTCTAGGAAAGTGGAAGTGACAATTTTTGTATCAAGCATGTTGACTTGAATACCTCTTTTGGTGATAATGGGAAGATATATGGTTGCAAAGAATTTAAGGTAATCTTTCTTCTTTTTATGAATTTAAGGTAATCTTTATTCTTTTTACATTTCAATTGAAGTTTACTTTCACAAAATTTGCTTAACGGGTGCAAATAATTTTAAAACTATTTTGATGGTTTGAATGAGATGATTTAGAACACATTCTGTTTTATGTTTCTTTATATGCAGATAATCATATGTATTTGCGAGCGATGTAAGACTCTCCCTCTATGATTTAAACTTTATCTTTCAATACTAGACTCCTTATTTCCAACTTATGATAATGTTATCAGTTCTGATATGTAGACCAAATGGTATAATGCACGCAAAGCAACCGTCGTTGCAGCCATCGCCATCTCACATGACAGCGTGGAGCTATCAAGATATTGAAGTGGGCGATGATTGTGATCAAGTTGCTTCTACATGTCCACCGCGACATTTGCTATCTCATTCTAAATATGAAAATTGTTGGCAAGGTCCATCACCATCTCCATCATACCATCAAAACTACCATCACTTCTCTTCCCCAACAAATCATCCTTCAATTGTGAGTTTAATTCTATTGAACTTGCAAGAAATGGAGCAACTCTATCGTGACTTTTTGGAGCTACGAGAATAACTAAGAGTCTTAAGAGATGCAAATGGTAATGCAGCATTCCTTGAAGCAGAAGTTCATTCAGGTTCTGTTGTACTTCTCATTCGTTTCTCATAATTTAGGGCCTCAGATCAACATGAGCTATATTGTCCAGATTTTGTTTATTTTTTTGCAAGTGATTTATAGTAGTAGTAATATTGTGGTAGTTGAAAATCCGTAATTCTGTGATTGTAATATAATTATTGTGTATTTACTTTATTTAGTAACTATTAAGTGTGATGAAAATTTAATGTGTCAATCTCTTGCTTGGATTTTACATTTTTTGCACATGATGCCAAAAGACCATGTTCATCCAACACTTGGAGGGATGCCACAAGGGCCAAAACGTCAGTGGGTTGCAAGAGCTCAAAAAATACCTCACCAAATTCGGCTACTTGAATTATGATCACTCAAAACACGCCAACGATGGCAAGTTTGATGACCCTCTGGAATCCGGTCATACCAAAAAAAGCTACCACTTAAATGCCACCAGAAGTGTTGACACTACCACAGCGAAACAAATGATGGTACAACCCGCAGCATCGCGCGGGCTTTTTGCTTGTAGTTATCTAAAACTGAATAAAAAAAAACTACTCGTGATAATATCATGTTCACATCCTAGTCTTGCATAGTCAAGCACTATGGCAATGCTTACATTAATGTTTTTATAAATTATACTAACTCGAGGTAAGTAGTACGCATAATATTTATGTGTTTCAAATTTCCGACCGAAGTTTTTCTCTCTTTCTTTCTTACTTAGGCCTTTTTATGAAATTTTCTCATAGTGCATCAAATGGTTTCACGTGAGTTTTTATCTTAAAATCTTAATTGACATCAATCCTCATGCTTATCAATTGTTTAGTCCTAACTCATAAATCTCATTAGATGCGATTTTTCTTCAGTATCTGTACCTGTAAGCATTTAGTGTCGATGCATATTTGATAGTTAAATATGATCTAATTGCAAAAAATAAGTGTTCAAAGACATTTCTTTAACAAAAGCAATAAGAGTGTTTTATTACTAAGAACAACAAGTACAATGGGTGGCAAATGAGTACACTGTACATATTCTTTGTTCACGAATTGCATGATTAAAAAATGCTTCATACTGTTTTAAACACCTATACGGTTTCCATAATAGACCACTAGGTTAAGAATCTTCCGAAGTATATTCGTCACAAAAGAACAAAAACACGACAAACCTAGCATCGAGACCCTCATAAAAACCATCGCAATCGAGGCCACAATAGATCACCTAGAGATCAAGTGAGGAGACCATCGATACAGAGGTGGCAACAGGGGAAAGAGATCCTCTCCGGATCTCTCCATCCAAAGCCTAGAGATCAAGTGATTCGGACCTTTGAAATTTGATTCAACGGTAAAAAATTATTGTAACTTTTAATTTTTTTTATACTAATTTCTTTGTTTTTAGTTGTTAAATCAAATTTCAAATACTCGAATCACTTGATCCTTGAACTTTAAAAGAAGAAATCCGGAGATGATCTATTTCCGGCAATAGGCGTGGGCAGCAGGCCACGGCTACTAAAGTAAAATTCCAAAAAAATCAAACGAATTAAAGAAGTTTGACAAATGAAGAGAAGTAAGTGCAATTTCCATTAAAATACACCAACACTAAATTACATCATGGGATAATAATACCCACAATTTATCCTTGAAAGCACAAAATACAAACACACAAAAAAACACACAAAACTGCATACAAAAATTATACACCCTTAATCATATAACTAAGAGTTAACCTTCCTGCACCTCTTCCTAATCTCTCCCCTCGACCCAGTAAGCGGAGAAAGATTCCCCATCTTAACCATGGACTTGGCAAACTGCTCAAAGAAAAGCTCGTTGTTCTCTGCATACTGCTGCACCAACTTCTTCGACACCTCACTTTTCGTGACCAGAACTTCGTCCGAGTTCAGAAGTCCCTTGGAGGCCAGCAAGTTCTTGAAGTAGCTGTTGTCGAACTTTGTGGGGCTCACAAAGTCCAGGAAGAACAGGTTCTGGTCCCCGCCGGATCTCGGGCACCGGGTTCGAAGCTGGGCGGCGTAGGACTGGTCGAGGGTGGAATCGGCCAGGCCGTTGCCGGACTGGTTGTAGAGCCTCTGCCTGAAGGTGGTGCACCTGGCATTTCCAATGGTGTGGCTTCCTGCATAAGCAAAGTTTAGGGCACCAAAGTCTTTTGAGATAGAACCCAACATATTTTGGTAATTTTATGATTTTGCATGTTGGAGTTGTGGCTAGATACAAATTAAAAGTTGGTGATTACTAATAGCAGCAAAGTCTTTTGAGATATAAACAGACATCTGAATCCGTTTGGTAGATTTAACACAACCTAGCAAACCTAGGTGTCCTCCAACATAACGCAAAAATTGGGTAAATGAATTGTTGGTGCTATTCTTATAAAGTTCATCCATTTGGTAAATTAATCTACCCTGCCTTAGTAAAAATTGGCTCACTCCATCCTAAGACCATCTCCAACCCTGGGCTAAAAGCCAAATTACTCCCCAAAATTTCCACCCAAACTCACTCCAACCCAAGGAGAAAATTCGGGCTAAATGCTAAATGCTAAACCAAGGCTAGATTCCCCCCAGAATTTAGCCCAGAAATCGGTGTGGGCTCTACCAAACTGAATGAAAATATTTATCGAAATTTAAATTTTTTTTGATTAAATGTTCATAAAATTAATTTACGATAGTTTACATATTTATTTTTTTTTTAAATTTAATTTAAGAAAAAAAATAGCCTAAGTTTATTCTTCAATAATTTCGGGCTAAAATTTTAGGCTAGAAAGGGTTGGAGCAGAAAAACTGTTTCTGAGCTAAAAGCTAAATTTTTCGGGCTAAAAAATTTAGCTTTTAGCCCAAGGGTTGGAGATGGTCTAATGATACTGAAACAAAGTCAATCACTCGGCCAATATAGATGGTAAAAGGAAAAATTATAGTTCACCCATGCGAAATTCTCTTACTTTATCCTTAAAAGTTAAGTTGGAGATCAATATCGGTGCTCGGTCAGGTTCAATAGTGGACCCACACCCATATTTTGCAAAACAATGTGGTCACATACAAAATACTGTGCTGGGAAAAAATTTACCAGATAGTGCAACAAGGTCAATAATGTTGAGCTTTTTCAACTTGAACTTGGTGAGAATAGTTTGGAATGTGTTGTTTGGGGCAGGGATGTTGCTGTTCGAGCCACTTAAACTTGCTCCTCTTGAATCTCTTCTTCCTAGTGGCACCTCCCAGCTTGGCCCCCCGGTCTGAAATATTATGCAACAATTTACAGTCGGCATATGTTTTAGGCTTTTGTCACACACTATGCAACATACAAAAAAAAAAAAAAGCTAAAACTTGCTGAAGCACTTACCAGAACAGTTGAGTCTCTAGCAGCAAGAGCCAAAATGTCAGCACAAGACACAGTGCTGGGGCACTCCTTCTCCAATGCAGACTTGATTTCGTCGATCACTTCGAACCCTCGCGCTGAATTCTGGTTCGGGACAGACCTCTTTTCGGAGATTATGTTCTGGCTACTGTCCAGCAGAAGTGATGCATCACAACCCTGCAAAATAGTTAGCAACACAATTTATAAGTGCCTCGGTCACATAAAATGTGTAATTAGAAGTTTTTGTGATCGGTGACCTTCACGAAACAGTCATGGAAATGCAGTCTGAGCAAAGAAGCCGCCATTCGGGCTTCTCTTGCAACGGCTTTTGCAACAACGGACTTGACAATCTGTTTTGCTCTGGGGCAGGAGTGGTCATAGAACTGTGGGTAGAGATACCCACCAGGAGTTTTGTCACAGAAGCATAGTGGAAATAATGCAAGAAGAGAAAAAGCTAAAAGGAAGCTCATAGACTGAGCCATGATGTAGTTTCTTGGAGAAGAAGAAAGACTTGAAATTTGAATATTTTGGTTTGCTGAATCCTTTGGGTGGATTGATGAAATTTATAGAGGCGATTTGTGGAGAGAGAGAGAGAGAGAGAGAGAGAGGCTGGAGTTGGTAGCTTACTATTGCAAGCTGCTACATCAATAGACAGAATCAAAAGAGAAGGTGGGAGTTGGTATGTAGCTCTCATGCTTTTGGGAAATTGACTAAATCATAATTATGGTAAATGCGTTTCTAATTAAGATGATAATTAGTTAGTAGGTCTAAGCTTATTCTAGAGGAACAAATCTTTTTGACTCACAATGCAAGTCTGCTAGACATAGAAAAAATGTTAATTATGGACCTGGCCTTAGATCATCATCAGTACTATACTTACACTAATTGATTGCAAGACCATCAGATCTCGAAAAACTTATGTGCAGTATTAGAATACAATCGCGTGATATAACCAACTCACATGTTGCAATATGAACGGACGACTAGATTTTTAAAATTGACTGGTTATAGTGTCAATCAAATATTCACATTATTATAGTACGTCAACATGTATACCATATACATCGTTCTAGATGTTGACTTCCAAAAATTCACCTAGAACGACATGTAAGTATTAGAAAGAAACAATGAACCCGCTTTCACTCCACTAGGAGCTTTGCATCTTTTACATCTTCAAAACAAGAAATACTTCGGTATGTGTCGATCACATCATTTATAGTGTACTTCTAGCAAAAACAAAGAATTCTTTATACTTTAGTTCCACTTTAGCTTCGTAAAAATTGTCTTAGTTAGGCAGTCCTGCCAAAATTTCTTTCCTTCGAAACATTCTTTGATTGAAACTAGTATAATTTTTAAATTGAACTGTAAAATTTTGTTGGGTAATTCTTGTCACGTAAGTTAAAGGAACCATGTTATTGGATTACAGCGGTGATTGACTACGGCTTCCATGTGGGACAAAAGTTGTGAATTGTTTTGTGATAACAAAGAAGAGACTCAACTACTCTGTTTGACAAGACCAAATTGTTACCCAAAACTACAACACTCGAAGTTTCTGATTTTGCCAATGTCTGTAAAAGGTCTCCACAACCTTGGAATCTTTTTCCTCCCTCTTTCACATTGATAAAAGTTTACTCTAATTACAACCGACTTGCAGTTCAAGTTGTTTAGTGCGTCAATTTTCGCATCCGAGGTTATGTAGTCATAAGTGGGTCAAACCGTTAATTTCTGCGTGTCTATGATCATCCACTATTTGGTTTAATACGTCAATGGTTGAGATTAAAATGCTAAAAACACATTCATTTATACTTCATCTTTGATATCAAATTCAAAAGTGAACGATTATGCATTCATTGGTCATATGCTAACCAAGAGAACGTTTCTATAACTTCTGCATCCGAGGCCATGTGTTGAATTTCCACCTCCCCGAATATATGCTTGTATCCAAGGAAAAAAAACCCCTAACGTTCATGTCTCGTATTCTTGTTTCCTTTCGCTTACCCTACTATTTCATGAATTGACATTGATTCCTTTATTTGGTTAATCATTAATCCTTTCCGTTATTCGTCACGCTTTTATCCTCGTGGCTTTTTGACACTAGGATCAATAATATTAAATATTTCATAGATAAATTGTTGTCGTGCTTTCAACGTTTTTTCTTGTTACGCGTGTTTTGGCATATTAGAAAAAAGTGAGACTAATCCAAATTCCAAAGCATATAACGGGAATATTAGGTTAAATCTGGACGGTCCAATCTATGATTAAGATAATATTTGTAGGCAGGGTGGGATAACTACTCCTATAAGCCTCCCTTAATCGCAAATTTGCAATTGACATCTCACAAGCCTAAATAAAGCATATGCCATTAAATATAGCTAGAATATCCCTAATATTGCACGTGACATATTAACGAACAAGCGTATGTGGTCTAGCCGCTGTCAGTCTCTGTCTTGCTAGACGAGATCCTAATTTCAAATCTCATGAATAATAATCGTTGATTAAAAAACAGATATGAAATGAATTCATTTGAATTACAATATTACCGTGATATGAAAATTTGGTCTCGCTGGAAGACAAACGTGTTGCAGTAAAACTTCAAACCCCTCGTGTGTGATACTGGTACAAGTTAGCTGATATTCACAGGGTCACAACGTTCAAATTGCACCGTATCTCCTTTCATTCGGCTTCGATGTTCCTTGAGTTGGAGGAGCAGGAGAAGGAGAACGTTCCCAAGAGGCTTCACTGGCAAAGGCAGTATTAAGATCTTCGTGTCGGGTGTAGCTTTGCCCTGTGTCACTCACCTGTTTTTGTATCCCCAAATTAAGAACCATTAGAAAGTATACAGAGGACATGGGCACTGATCAAGCTCAGTTGCTTTGTAAGGTTTCTCTACAATTTAAAACTAAAGCATCATGCAGGGTCTATTTGTTCCTAAGAATTCGAGTGAAAAAAAATGGTTGAGAATAATCAGGGAAATTGCCATCTCAACGATCAGAAGAAATCATGGTGATTGTCTACACAAAACCTATACATTTACCTAAGTAATGGCCCGCAACATGTTTCGGCATTCATCATCACAAGCATATCTGACTAAATAATATCATATTTTGGCCTCATAGGTAGTTTAAATTCATTAGCCTCTCATGCACAAGTCGTAAGGCAACCAATCATTTGTCATTTGTTAAGTGATGTGTACTTACAGTTTCTAAACACGCAGATAGAATTGTCATGCCTGGCAATGCGTCTATCCCACGCTGTAAGTGTTAAAGCATAAATATTAAATATACATAACTGAAGGCATACCAATTGAGCACATGATGACAAACTGGAAATTACAAAACCATCCAAGACACTGAAGCCAAAGAAATAAGGTCTACCTTCTGTTCAACTCGAGTCTTGTAAATAAACCCTCCACAACAAAACAGTGTTGATGATACAGTGAATCTGATCCAAGACAGATCGTTCAAACATCAACCTCAGCTAAAAATACTGGATTGATATAAAACTTTTTCCTATTAAAAGTTAGAGATCGAGACAGCATATGATGCAGGTGCTCAGATCACGTGTTTTATTATCGAATTTCAGCATGCTATAACTATTTTTAGCATGGATATTTTTAAGTAGGAACTGGCTTACATGCAGGATAACACTCCAAATGTAGCCCATCCTGTCGTACTCTCTCCACTTTTCTCCTGCCTATGTTCTGCAATTGAGCAAACCAAGCTCTTTCAACAACAAAAACAACAAAGCCTTTTCCCACTATGTGGGGTCGGCTATATGAATCCTAGAACGCCATTGCGCTCAGTTCCAAACCAAGTTCTTTCAGTTGATATTATTCGCATACCACTACCGGTATCAATTTCAACAAATTTACCTGCTCAGTCAGCCAATCACATTTCACCAGCAAGTTATAGTGCAAGAAGTACCACTTTAACACGATTTACTACATTGCATCTCCAGAACTTTTTCTATTAAGATTGGTTATGTTTCTCCATTGTTAGAATTTGAAACAGGGGATTCTTAGGAGACAGCAATATGAGCTTACCACACATTTTGGCAAGAAAAAACTGGATGGGCTCATAACCCTCCACTGGGATAGTGATGTTCACTTCATATGGAGTATCACGTGCCCTTTCACCTGAAAAATACAAATAGGAATTAAAAAGACTTTATCGTAAGGGATATCAACACCCACTGCAGTAAAGATACCCTTACATCTCCATTCAACATTTAACATTGCCGGTGACAAAGTTGTAGGTGCGCTCCCAGTTGCTCCCGACCCTGATAACTTAACCTCCAGGTCACTTTCTGGTAAGACCTGCAAATATTTAACCAAACAAAGCACAGATAATTTGACCATTTCATTTAATTATTGAAGGTTTTGCATGTATCAAAGTGTAAGGAAGTCGAGTACCTTAATAATAGGTCTTTGCACCAAAGTGGAAAGGGAAGCAATTGCAGTCATATAAAGGGTTACATGTCTCTGCTCGGTCCCAAAGCTGCAAAATGCACTTTAGAGGTCAGAATGATTGAGACTACTTTTCCTTTTCTGGGTTGGGGGAGTGGATGTTAAATGACTGATCCCATACCTAAACTCACGGTGAGACTTTTCATAGCCTAATTGGGTCAAGCCATCATAGACCTGCAAGTTCATACAATAATTCATTCAGTATATGATTTACTTTTGCATCAACAAATTAATATACCTCCAGCGAGAATGACGTCATTCTTACAAGTTCCCATGACCGTGGATGGAAACCTACAGTGAAGCCCTTAAATACACGGGGTCCTGGTTTTTCACATGGAATGGCCAGCTCTAGAAATACTCTGCAACATTTTGAAATAGCAACATAATTAGGGAACCCGATCATCTCATTGCAAATATCCTCTGGAAAGATTGTCTCAAATTTCTTAGTGCAAATAAACTATAAAGTGATCCTTGCTCCAAGAAGCTTAAGCTGATTGGAAACGGGCCCAAAATATAAACACAATAGAAGATACATTTTTGTTCTTAAGCTAAAATTCAACATGCAGCACGTGTTGGATTGGGAACATGGATGTACTGATTAGCTAAATTAACAAATACTTACCACTACGTTTCATTATTAATACAAATTGAAACCAAAGAACGTTTCAAAATACCTGCAAGTTGACTTGTAAGTGACATTGCAGATGCATCCAAATCCACCTGAAAACAAATGATAATAATAAATCAGCCTTAAATTACAGCAAAAGTCCTAGTGTCACAGGTGCAATACAAATTGATGGTTTTCCTTAAGAGAAATAGAACTTTATTAAAAATTGAAGCTAGAGATGCAATATAAGAAGTAGAAAATTGTAAGAAAAGTAGTTTTTGATTTTTGATGGAAAGCAGGATGGAGAAATGAAACCTAAAGTCAGTCAATGGTATAATTAAGAATGAAATGTGAGGTTTGTGAAAGCTAGTTGGAGTTTCTATTGCTTTCTCTCATCCTCCCTCTCTAGTGTTCACTTTCTCAATGAAACCATCAGAAACTGTTTCCGCTTTGTAAAAATTGTGAGGAAGTCCTACTAGTCATACTTTAAATCGTAATCCAGAAACTCAGATTCTTCTTCCATCTCTATCCTTCTCTATGTTCGCCTGAACTTCTAATTCTCACCACCTTTCTTATCAGAAGCCTCCTTTAATCACAAGTGTTCCAATTATTCGAAAAGGGTAACCGTATAAAATTTATCTGCTGGGCATTCAACCAAAATACATTTAAAATATTGTGCAAGATTACAGATCTCCATATATTCGAAAAGGGCACTATCACTTCCTAGTATATGTGGCGACCATCCATGAACGTAAAAATGAAAGGTACACAAACCTTTGCATTGTCCATTTAAACAACTTCCACATATAATGTTTACCTGAACTTACAGAACAAAAAAACAGAATCATGAGAAGTAAACTGATGGTAGATGCAAAATAAGAATGTCTTAAAAAATATAAACCTCTTAGAATAAAGAAGATGCTAGAGGGTGGGAAAGTTTTCCAGCATAAACCAACCTGAGCTGTTCGTCCCAGTTTATCATAACTGTTCTCGCAATACGCCAGGTCTCCATTGTAAAACCCCTACATATATCCAGAAGTTGAGAAAATTATTACGAAAACTCGGTTTCCCTATTACATACATGAAAGGAACCGAGCTCAAGTACTGTTTACAACCAAAAGCAAATCTCACTTGAACAAAGTCTACGTGTCCTGAACCAGAAACAAAGTTGTTGTACTTATCAAATCGACCGAAATCTACATATCCCTGCATTACAATGAGGCACTTGTAAACAATTGAAAATGTCGAACCGAATACCAACTGAAATTACTCTTATCTAACCAAAGTGGCAACTTAATAGCAAATGCAGCTGTGAAGCTTAAAGATACAGAACAAGCGTATACAGGACCAGTTACATTATGGATTATCGAATGTCTTACTCGCTAAATTAACTAGATAATTAGTAAAAATAAGAATAAAACAGCAATGGTAAAGTATTTGAGAAGATGGTGGATATGGACTACCGTTTGTGATCTACTCTCCACATCTTTGCAAAACCGAATCACCAAGTCGGTTTCCTGATTCATCGAAACAACAAACTTAAAACCGACACCTTCTGGATTACAAACATGAACTATTACAGTAACACTACAAAACACATGATTATATATATGCAACAGAATGAAATTGGAAATTTGCAATTACCCCTCCGTCGTACTCAAACGGATGCCCAATCCAGCTGCTCTAATTAACAGATTAAGAAAAATAACACATCATTTCATCAAAAAATCATAATTAAAACTCCAAGGCAGTGTATAATTAAGCATAATCAACGCTGTTTAATACTAATTAGGATACAAAATCGACAAGGCGGCTAGTGTTATCGAAAACGTAGCAATTGGATCGCGGTACTACAACTGCAGAAGCTTGATGTGCTTGCGATGCAAGAACTGTCAAAAAAAAAAAAAATTGGAAGCTTATTTACAAGGGCGGAATTGACAAAGCAAGGCCGCCGTTAATTATCGAAAACATGGCGGATTGGAAATTGGCAACCGACCTGTAAGTAGGGCAAGAAAAGTGCGATGCGAGGAAGAAGGTGAGGCGAAACGGCGTCGTCGGCTCTGCATTGCTCGGGATGTGCTGTCTGTTGGTACCGGCGCCAAGGGGACGAAGGCCCTACTGGTACACTGTTGGGCCGCGAGTGGTAACGTGTTAGACCCGTTTGATAAAATAAATGTGGGAGTTTTAAATGAAATTTCGTACTATTTACTTTTAACAAAAAAATTACATTTTTATTTTATTTGTACCATTTAATATATCTTTATTTGTTCTTTTTATTAAAATTTAAAAAAAATTATTAGTTTTTTCTAATAAATAATGGGTCCTTGCCCAAAATAGGCAGATGCATGTGTTTGAGGGGATTGCGGAATTGAATTGACGACGAGTTTATTTGAAGAGAAATTAAAGTTTGGGTTTTTGTTCAACCTATTTTTGTAAAATAGTAAAGAGTAAGATTAAAACTTTTGGAAATAATGCAACAATATAATGGGTAGAAAGTGAATTGACAATGAGTTACTATGATCTAATGATATTCTATGTCATTTGAAAATAAGAGGTTTTGGGTTCGATTTTCGTCAAAGGCAAATTTGAATCACGTTATTATGGCTCACCTATTGTGAGACTTAGCCCACTTACCCACCCTTAATGTAACACCCCACATCGTCCAAGGGAGAGGATCGTGTACGCCTTATATGTATATTCCTATCTCTACCTAGTACGAGGCCTTTCGAGAGCTCCCTGGTTTCGGGTTCCATAGGAACTCCGAAGTTAAGTGAGTTCGCGCAAGAGCAATCCCAGGATGGGTGGCCCACTGGAAAGTTCTCGTGTGAGTTCCCAGAAACAAAACCGTGACGGCGTGGTCGAGTCCCAAAGCGGACAATATCGTGCTACGGTGGAGTTGAGTCCGGATTGTGGTTGGGGCCCGGGTCGGGATGTGACACTTAATGTAGATAATAACTCTTGTCAAAAACAAATTTAGGATATTGTGTAAGACTCCCTGTGTTTTTATTTTCCATATAATTATTATAGACAAAAGTGATTATGACACTTACCTTCTTCATCACCATTTAAAATCATCAATCAATTTAAATGTTGTTTAGTCATTCATAAATGACAATTTATATGACGATTTATTGTCACTTATCATTGATTTGTTTAACACATATTTGATAAATAAACCATGTCTCTAGTTTCATTATTTTTTTTGGATAATTATCTTCAAAACAGTAATGAAAAATAATTAATTTCAATTATGAAATATGTAAAACAAAATTCCGTTAATTACAACTAAACAAACAATAATATGGGCAATGTTAAGGACTCTGCAGACCGGGAAAGGGTAGAGAAATTATATATATATACTAAAACTAAGTTTTCTGGTGGCACTATTGATCTATAGTGTGCGGACAGAACTGCCCTCGCTTCTCTGTTTTCTTTCTGTTTGTGTCCCTGTTTTCCACACGTCGCTCATCTTATTCTCTCGACTTCGAGAGTCTTCTTAACGAGTTAGGGTTTTGTTCCTTCGTTGCTTTTCCTGATTTCGGCTTTTGCTCTTTTCGTTTTGGCCGTTCTTTCTTTCAATCCTCTGCTTCCCTGTGATATCCGTGCTTTCTTTCGCGGAAAGGGTTGCTGATTTTCTTGGTTTAAGGGATTTTGTGGTTGCCAGGCCATTGTGCATCTATTTAGATTTGTGATTTTTTGCGTTCCGAGGGTTTCGACATCTCTAATTGGGGTAAAGAATTCATGTTGTTTCCCTTTTTTTTCTGTTTGGGATTTCTGGGTTGTGGCTGGGTTTTTGGCCGATTTACACCTCTTTTCAAGGGTGGTGTCTTTGCAGCCCGTTGTGGAACAAGTGTGATCCAACTAAGGTATATTTTATAATCATTTTCTTTTGGTTTTTATTTTTTGTTCTTCCTTTGTTTTGATGAAACCTTAATCGTTTCCTTTTATTGTCAATTGTGGTGCTCTCTTGGGTTTTCCCTGTTAAAGGAGAATTTTGCATTTTTGTTCTTCAGTTGGCAAATCTCTGATTTGCTGGTATTTTCAACGTTGCTGTAATTTTTTGGGTATTTTTTTGCGCTTCTGCTTTTTTTCCCGATTCAGACATGGATTGGTAATTATTGGATTTAAATGGATTCGTAGTTTTTTATGAGAGGAGTTGTTGAGGTTGTGTGAAGGTTTGTTTTTCTGGGTTTTATGCTGCAGGGGTTACAAACACGGAGATGAGGAGAGGAAACATTAGTTTAGATTGTGATTTAAATTTTTTTTATATGTTCTTGGTGATATAAACTGTGTGAGTGCAGTTGTTTTAAAATTGTTTGCGTGTGCTTTTTTATGGTTTTGTTTTTTTCCAGTTTGGATTAAAATGGATTTTGAATTTTTGAGAAGAAATTAAAAGGGTCGTTGGAATTTTGGAAGCCTTTGTGTTTTTGGTGAACACGCAGACAATCTTGAAAATTTGTGTTAAAAGACTAATGTTTGTATATAAAAATTGCAGCCATGTGGTAAAGAACAATGGTTCATTAAGCTAAATGTCAATGGACTAATCCATGTGTTGACTGTGTTGAAAGGCATAAATTTTTTTGACATGTTTGGGTTTCATCTCATGTGGATTAGTGGAAAAACAAAATCGTATTGCTCTGACAGATTGTTGGACTAATATTACGAATCGTGATTCTAAATCAGCTTATCCTTAGTTCACAAATACCAAGATCGTTATTTATCTGTGAGTACATGTGATTTATGAATTGACATTGTCTCTGGGTTTTTTGTACTAATTAAATTTCTATAATTAGTTCGGTGTTTTCATTTCGTTTGCTTATTTGATTTTCTATTGGACCGCATGGATTAAGTTGCAGACAGAGATAGTAAACTCTGTTTCATGCTCTTTTTGGGTTTTGGCTGCTTTAGGTTTGATTTGAAAGAAACTCAAAAGAAAAAAAAATGAAGGGCGGTGATGTAGAATGGTTAAATTGCAATTTCAGTTTTACGTGCTTAAACTTAAGATGTGTGCGCTGCAAAGTGAGTTGGCTAAAGAAGCCCCTTGGATGCTTTTTGTTAATATCTCATGGGCTTTGCTCTTTAATTTCAGAAATTTTGTGCCCATCTTGTGTTTGCTTCGAACTTGGTTGAGACCGATCTAATCCGACGTTTCCAGGTGAGTTTTGCATGTTTATCAGCTTATACGGTTTCGATATTTTGTTTTTCGTTGGATCGTTATTGTGCGTGTCTGATGCATTTTGTTTTCTAGATTCGGGAAACTATCCCTTTCAGATTTTTTGGATTTTTGATTCTGATTCTTGGAACTCTCTGCGCTAAAGGTATATAAATGTATTATTTGTTTTTTCCTTTGTTTTCTTTGCGGCTGAATTTTTTTTGTTTTGTTTTGGTGATTTGGGACCTTTTTTTGCATGTTATTGGTAATGCATATTTTCTTGCTAATTTTTGTGCTAGCAATTTTATTTAAATCCACAGCTACTTTTTTTCATTTGACTTGCTGTGATGGTTATGCTTGATTCATAAGGTTTGAGGTAGTCGTGATAAAATTAGAAGAGTGATATCTACGTTATTTTGGATTTGTAAGAGTGATTTGTCAGAGCATTGAATAAATTTTCATATGTAGTGTAGGGTCAAGTCTAATAATCATTAATGCGCTTTGGTATATATCTGGAAGAAACGCTATCAAATTGTAGATACAGAGTTTGTTGGTGCAGCAGGGGGCTGAAATTTTTTATTCAGTATGTTTTTTATGGTTTGGCTTTTTTCTGTTAGGCCTTTCCCGGCTAAAACAATATTTTGCATTTTGGTTTCTCAGTTAATAAATTTGAGATTTACTGGCACCTGTGATGCATTTATAATTGTTGGATTCAAATAGATTTATAATTTTTGTGAAGAAATGAGAGGATTCGTTGGAATTTTGGAAAGCTTTGTCTTCATGTTTTATGAACAGGGAAAGGAACAAAGAAAACATTAGTTTAGATTGCAATTTAACAACTTTTTATGTTTTTAGTGCTGGAACCAATGTTTTTGTTTCGAAATTAATAATATTTAAAGTTATTAGAATTTTGGAAAACTTTGTCTTTCTCACTTTTATTTGGCAGAGGGAATACAACTCTTACGTATATGATTTCAAGTTTTTCCTTTAGAAATTCAAGCTCTATTGGATACATGAGGTATAAGAGTCTGTTTGGGATATTTTCAAGTTTTACTGATTCCTGAAGAAAAAAAAGCATGCTTAAGAGTAATCATATTTCAATTTTTATTGAATTTAGATAACCATCTTCAGTTTTTTGCTTTGATCTGAAGGCTTTGTTTTGTTCAGATATCAAAGTTGGGCATGAGTTCATATGTTTTTCAATGTTTTTATTTCGATTTAATAATGTGATTTAATGGTGCGATGCTGATTTAGGCTATAAATTCAAAGGCTTTTCAATAGGCAAGTTTGCAACATGGAAGTTAGGGGAAGTTGTATCATTAGTTGAAATATACTAGATCTAATCCTTAGACATCATTTTTCACTTTGATTAAGATGTGTGCCTGTCTTCTCAGTGCAAAACTGGCTTACATATCATTTTACACCATATTCTTGTGTTTTTTTTATGCATTTTTACATCCAATAGTTACAACACCCGCAGCAACGCGCGGGCACTATAGCTAGTTGATATGTACTAAAACCCAAACCAAAAGCTACTGTTCATTAATAGTATAGTTTCAAAATTGCCCTCCAATTGCCCTTTGCAGTTCTATTTTTCCTGTTTTTGTATAACGAAGTGGCGGATTTACCTTTGCTAGCCACGTTTCTCTCATCTCTTCACCTTTTGTTTCTCGACCCTTCTACTTCATTCCACTCTCTCATTCAAAATATCAAATCGCTCATCGCTGCTTCTCCAAACCTCTGCTTCGACTACAGCTTCTAGATTTTTCCTTTTGTGTTCACTTCTCTCTCTTAAATCTTTTCTTCCATTGCTGTGACAACTCGTCCCTAGTTCTACGATTTTATAAATTTTTAAAATGTGAATTTACAAAAATGCTCTATAGGCTAGGGTATTGACTTTCGTTGACCAACGTATAGTGAGACGTATGAAATGTCCTTTTAGCGTATTCTTGAAGTACTCAACGATACGAATGTGTAGGTGCAAGCGGAATCGAAATTGGAGCTACGATTAAAATTTTACGAAACATCGAGTATCGAAGACAAATTGATAAATTTCATATTTGGGAGATTTTTTTTTTTTTGTGACTTGTTTTAGAGAGCCACATGAGTGGCTGTGATTAGGAAGTTAGAGAGAAGGAAAAAGCTGCTGCCCAATTAGAGAAGGAAAGGGCTGCTGCCCAATCGGAGAAGGGAATAGATAAAGAAGTGCTAGGAGGGTAGATGCACCAACCAAAAGAAGAAGGTGAGCAAAGTGACCAATCAGAAGGAGAAGAAATGAAGGAAATGAGAGGGGAGAAGCAGCTAAACCCTCCGAACTTGTTTTCAAACCCGACGCCCCAGACCTTGACCCAACTCTTAACGATGGTTCTGACGGGTTTTTCGTCGAATTTTCCGGCTTTCTTTAACCTCTCATCACCACCAAACACCTTCATGTCATCCTAGCATCCAAATTGAGCCAAAATCGATGAGTTTTTGTCTTGATTTCACGAAGAACACCGGTACGGGTGCCGTGAAACCCTAGCATTCGATCCACCATTCCTAAAACAACCACCTTCGATTACCACCACCAATCGATGCCTCTTGAGCCCAGGAACAAACCCTAAACCAGTTTGGGAGTAGCAGGTCACCTAAGTTGGCAGATTGAAGTTCAACCTTTTCGGGGGCTTCCGACGGTTCAAGGAGTTTTCAGGCCACTTTCTGGCCAAATTGGACGTCATCACAAGTATATAAATTGATCCCCGTCTCACGATCATCATTTTAGTATAATTTGGTGAATTTTGGAATTAGTGGAAATTTTCGGAGAGTCGAGGCAGCCAACTGTTGTGTGGGTCGAGACTCGACCTGCCTATCCTAGACTAATTTGGATGACCCGATTCCATATTTGACATCTGTTTAGTGAAATCCTAATGTTTTAATATAGTCTCATAGTGAACTGCCTAGTTGGCCGCCACTTGGTTATTATATGATCCGACTATTAGATCGTCACCAAACTTTAATACGTAATAGTTAATAATATTTAAGGATATTAGAAACTAAAGGATCGGGAATCTGATCTATGGATCTTCCCGAATTGGATTTGTAAGTTTGTAAAATAAAACATTAACTGCCACTTGAATTTGCAATTGGCGGAGATCCAACCTTTGGATCGTAATGAAATTTTAGTATGTTGTCTTAGAAGCATAATGTAGATCTCTGGAAGTTACGGATAAAAAATTCAAACTACAAATCTTCTGGATTGAGTTACGTAGGGTTGTGGATCTTACCGTCGACTGACAGTTGACTTTTGGTTGATATCTTTCAAATCATTTTAGAACGTCCTTGGGGATGTGTTTTATGTAAGTTATGTGCTCTATTGATAAAAAAAATTGAGACGTGATTTGATAATTGTTCTAAGCGCCGATCGTTCACGGCGCCTCGATATTCGTGCTAGGGAGTTGTAGTGCGAACTTCAGGTGAGTAGGTCTTTTCCTTTTTATAGTGTGTGTGTGTGTGTATATATATATATATGATTGATAGTTTTTACAAATGCTTTTGAATCAATTTGTGAATATCATGCCATGATTAAATATCTTTATTAGAAATGTTGTACTATGGTGAAATGCTCAATAATCATACCAGATGCGCAAGTAAGTTTATTGACAGGTAAGGTTATATTGTTGATTGAAATGGTTTAATCATTATGGCATGCTTATTCATATATTCTACTCATCATTGCTACACCCAGGTGATAGTGCTTAGCCTAAGCCAGGCTAGTCTTTCACGTGTTGTTTACATTAGTACATCACACTCGCCTTAGGTCCAAGTAGGTACTAGCCCTGTCGTACAGACTGCATTAGGCAATTCCGACTCATATGTGACCACGAATAGCGCTAGTTTTCACGTGATTGTAGCACTAGAGCGTATATTATAACAATTAGCCCTGTCGTACAGGTCACATTAGGTGACTTCGACTTGTGTGCGAGCATAGACTGATAGTGATAGGTGTAGCCGTACAGGTTATATTAGGCGACTCTGACTAACATGTTAGTATAGATTCTGAGCACAAGACCATATTTATATTACTGTTGAGATTTTGTGATTTTGGGATGTCATGCCTTAATTACGTGTTACAAGCTACAGTAAGTATTTTCATACTATACGCAGTATGTATATTTTAGAAACTATACATGTTTTACGGTGAGGGGTTATAACGTTTTCAAAGGTTTTTATTAAAACTTTATTTTCAGGCTCACTCACCTTTGTTTTTAGCCCCTCCAGATTTTAATAGCATAGCTTTCATATCAACAATGATTCTTGGTAAATCTTGGGGTAGACGGTTACCTTCGATGGTATAATTTCTCACCATATTTTTCTGTACTGTACTTATGCTATGTCATCACGTGTGAATTTGGTTCATTCTTACTCACATCGCACTCTTATATTTAGGCACTTTTAGATTTTAACTTATTCACACTTTTCGCATCAGTACACTTTATGGCTTCACCACCTTCCAGGTGTTGGCCAACACAGATCTATTTGGAGTCCAAATGGACATTTCGGGTCCGGGTGTGTCAGTCGCACTCGAACTCCTTCTATCGCTATTCTCTTTCTAAAATCCATCTAAAAAAATGTATAATGGGTATTTTTTCTCTCTGCAAGTTACTCGGAGAAGTCTGTGAAGGGTCAATAGGAGAAGGTAGATTGCGTTTCAAAGTGCAAAAAATACAGGGCATGCCTTTCTATGTGTTTCCAATCTTCCAAACATCGTGTTTGTGGAGGCGATTTGAGACAGATTTGAAACTCAGCTACAGAGATTTAATTCAAATTGGTGGATTGGTAAGAAACCCTAAGGGCTTGTTTGGTGTCCGATTTGAAATTTTTTATCATTTCTCAAAACATTTCTTAATAACATTTCTTGAAAACAACTTTTTTTAAGACTAAAAAACTTGATTGGTTTGCGATTTAAAAATTTTAAATCTTACAATTTAAACTAGACAAAGAGATCTAAAAAGAGGGTCGCAAGAGAGGAATAAAGAGGATAAATGAGGAAAGAAAGTAAGAGATGATTGTAGAAAAGAGAAAGAAGAGAGAGGATTGGACAAGATAGAAAGGAAGATGAGTGAGAGAAAAAACCGATAGAATGAAAAGAGCGGATTAGATGAGAGATAAAAAAGGTAAAAAAAAAAGAGAGAGAAAGAAAAAAAGATAGAGAGATAGATTTGGAGTGAGAGGGTAGGAGGAAGAGAAAAGAAATGAGTGAGTTTAAGTTTAAAAACTCTAAAAACTCAAATTTTTTTTTGTTAAAGAAAAAAAAACTCAATTTTTATGTTTTTAGAGAAAAGACTCATTTTTTTTTTTGAGTTAGTCTTGAGTTCAGTTTTTGAAATAGTCATACCAAACAAGTTTTTAAGGCTTAAAACTTGAAAATTATTTTTGAGTTTAAAAAGTTAGATTCAAGTAAAGTACCAAATAGACCTAATATTTTCTTTTGGTTTTAAGAGACCTATGCAAATTTTTGTGTTTGAATTGATGGAAATCATTCGAGAAAAGATTCTTGGAATTCTTGATCGTTTGGTGAAATAAGCAGAATTTTTATTTGCCATGTTTATTTGTATTGTGAATCCGATGGGGGATGGCTATGAAATAAGCAGAATTTTTAATATTTGATGTGGTTTGGTTTGGTTTTAGAAATTTGTAACAATTTAGTTTCGATTGGAATTTATGGGCTCACCTAATCTAACGTTTCTAGGTGAGAAAATTGCTTAAATTTTAATTTTTATTAAACTCAGGTGAGCTTATTTAGTTTTTTAGATTGATTTGAAGGAATTTCTTGCCCAAAAAAACTAGGGTTTCCTGGTAAGTTTTTCGAGTCTTACATCTTGGGGGTTTTGTTTTGTTTTGTTCAAATATGGGGTTTTGTGATTTTGGATTTACAAATGGATTGAAATTTCATTTTTCTGATTTCACCTCCCACTCGGAACTTGATACTCAATCACCTTTAGAGCAGCTTCCTTCTCTCTTCTTCTCCAACCATGGTGGGCATCGAGGTGAGTTTTATTTTGGCCATATTTTTTTAGATTTTTTTTTGCTTGGTAGCTTAGAAAATGTGATGCCATGTTTTAGTTTTGGTGTTTTTGTAATTTTCGATTCATAGGTTTTTTAGATTTGGTGGCATTTGTTTCTATGCTCGAAAACCCTCGGTGCTCAAGGTAAGTAATTTAAACTTCTGGGGTTGTTCAATTCAAAGTTTCAATTTATAATTTAGTTTAGTTTTTTATAATCAGAGTTTAGTTTGGTATTTTGTTTGCGTTTGATTATATTGAAATGTGAGTTTCGATTTGGACTTCTGTTTGGGTTTGATATTTTTCCAATATATTGTGGTTGAGTTGTGATCTTAGAACTGAGTGTAAGAGACATGTATGTTTGTTAGAGTGAAAGCATGTAAAGCAGATAAATACATAAATCCTCGCAACACATACAAATTTAGTAAGAAGACAACATGAAATAGTCAAACAAAAGAAGGCCATCCGGAAAGGGTTGAAATCCAAAAAGGACTGTACAGATGATGGTTTCGTTAAAGAGACCTAGAGCATGGTTTCCAACTAAGTTGGACAACCAAACCACTTGAAATAAAGTAGGATGTTTTTAATGATTTGAAGAACTGAGCTGCACTACATGAGCATCTGCTGATAATGTATAACCTTCTTTTGATGCTTTCCAGTTCAATCAAAGCAAATTAGACAAAATCATGAATTAATTAAATGTGGTGTCTTCATTTCTCCTCTTTTTCTTTTGCTGTTGGGTGACAGTGAGCATGGGTATATGATAACCTATTTAAAAGGAAAGCTGGAGAGAAAGAGAGGGTAATAAAGTAGGTCTTTCCCCTTTCTTTTTATTAGTTTTAGGGTTGGGTCGAACCCAATAGAATACAGAAAATGAAGTGTTTAGGTGTGAGTTGATATCGATTTTAGATATGTAATCGGTGCGTGATCAATTTTGAATACAGCATGTGGAACACTTTGAATTCAGATTGTCTTTTTTTTTTGCTTTCACTTTTTGTTTCTTTCCATTTATTTAACTTCTGATTGGGTGCTTTATTTGTTTTTCCAAATTATATATTTTAATCTTCTCTAAAAACTTCTATGTTGTCCTAACACACCCCGACCTAAATCAAGGCATACTGGCCGTCACGTGAGCGTGATGTAACCATGTGTACAGTGCGGAAGCAAGATTAATAAGAAGAATTACGAACGAATTAAAACCAAACGACTAGCAGTCCAAGCTAAGATAACGTGCTAGTGCGAGAATTTATAGTGCTTTTACAGAACCAGAGCATAAATAGTCTAATGCAATTAAGCAGGAAATGATAAGTTCAAATAACACCAAAGGGTGTCCTACATAATGAGTAGTCTGTCAGAACGGCTGTTGGTATCCTCGTAGCCACCAAGGAATACTACCTAGAACCTGGAGGGGCAAAAAACAAAAGCGTGAGTGGGTAAAAACAAATCTTTTCAAAATCATTTCATTTCTCAAAAGTTCTAACCCCTCGCTGTAAAACCTGTATAACTTTTCTAGAAATAAAGAATATACTCATATACTAATATATCTCAAAACCATGCTAGGAAATAATATGTCATGCCAAAGTAATACAACTAATTGCCAATCGTATCTCAGTTAACATGCATGAATGCCAAGTATCATATCAGCCCTCGACTGAATCTTTAGCTCATACTCAATCTCATCATATCATATAGCTCATAATCAACTCAATCATATCATGTATCCTGCACACAAATCAATACCACCTCTAGTGGTCTGCACAACATAACTGAATATAGAATAGATATGCTCAAGTGCTACAATCACGTGAAGACTGTGCGAATAATCGCGGGTCACCTACGAGTCGAACCCACTTATAGTGGTCTATATGACATGACTGTGTACCTAACTTGGATCCAAGGTGAGCATGCGGTGAGGGAGGTGAACATCACGTGAAAGACTGTGCCCTAACTCCGGGCAGGAGCACTAATATCAAGGTGCAGGTGTATGAGCTATCAACACATCTCATCATTCATAACTTACTTTGTCATCACTAACATGCAAACTTACCTGGCACTTACCTGTGCGTCCGCAGCACCAATCACAGATATATGCATTTATGAATGTATAATTAAAATGAATAGATACTTGCATGGTATTTAAAAACGTATAAACGTTAAGCTTCATTTTCTGGAAAAAACAGTAATTATATAGGTATATACGGAAAACCAAAAGCCCACTCACTGATAAGTAGCCGGGTCGTAACCCCCGCGCCTAGCCTGGCTACGCTCGTCCTCCGAATAGGTCTCGCCTATATACTGAAATAACGTTAATTAAAGCAAATAAACGAAACTCGGTAATAACTTCTCATACATTGCTCAATTTTCGTATTTGAATATACCAACGTGATCTACTCAACCTCATGATCACCCAAAAAATTTTAAAATAATTTTTTAGTGCCCTATGGGCCGCCATGCGCGGCCACGTGCTTGGCAGGTGCAACGGAACAGCAAATGGCGTTAGGAATATTCCGTTATGTCTTAGCGGAAACCGTCAACTTTAACTGATGACGTTGGAATATTCCGTCGTCTTCTTCCTTAAACCTCCGGCGACCGTCGCTGGCGCCGGAAAATTGGGAATTTTTCGAATCGTGATATCTCGAGCATTTCTCAACAATTTTGCATGAAATTAGTCCCAAATGAAAGCTTACAACATTTAGAACAAGATCGTACCAATTTAAAGCTCCAAAGATCGCTGGAACTCCCTGGAGAACTCTTAAAAGTCCAGCCACCTCTGCAACTCATCCGTTCAACATTTTCTAACGTCCAAATCCTTCAAACGAACTTCCTCGAGCCTCATATGGACCTCCTAAAGCTTCCTAGAAGCTTGAAATCTCTTAAAAACCACATATAAGAAAATGCATGAACAGTGTGACATCCCACATCGCCCAGGGGAGTGATCCTTAAATGTATATTCCCATCCCTACCTAGCATGAGGCCTTTTGGGAGCTCACTGGCTTCGGGTTCCGTAGGAACTCCGAAGTTAAGCGAGAAGGGGGCTAGAGCACTCCTATGATGGGTGACCCACTGGGAAGTTGCTCGTGAGTTCCTAGAAACAAAACCGTGAGGGCGTGGTCGGGGCCCAAAGCGGACAATATCGTGCTACGGTGGTGGAGCGGGCCCGGGAAGTGGTCCACCCCGGGCCGGGGAAGTGGTCCACCCCAGGCCGGGATGTGACAAACAGTACATATCTCGGGTTACGGTTTCTACGTGAAATCGAGACTGTCCTTACCTGAAAATGGTACTCTTGAACTCGTATGGTCTTCACGAACAAGATGGTCACCTTAGAATCCTCGATCTATGAAGTTTGGGGAGGTTTTGGTTGTTTGCCGTACAAGATGGAAGAGAGAGAGAAAGTATGAGGGATAGAGAGAAAGAGAGAGAAGGGAAGTAATGTGTGTGGTCTAATCTTAGCCACCCAAACACAACTAAAGGTTTCCCAACTTCTCATTGGTCCTCATAATAAAGGAAATTGTATAATTGGACCAAAACCTTTAGCAAAATTCACAAACGTGCACTCAACTTTTAAGGGTATTTCAGTCAATTCACGTCAATGATAAATATTTCTCGGGACGGGCTGTTACACGTCCACTGTCATCCACTTCTGCTCCTCAACTTGCTTGATTTTTAGTTTTCGGACTCTAATTTTGTACATGTGTTAGCAATTGATTGCCTTCTTTTAAAAAAATGCTAATAGAAAACTGAATTTGGATTGTTTGATTAGTGGTTTTTGTTCTTCATTTTACTAACATTTTGGTCCATTTTCACCAATTCTCTCTTGCAGCAAAATCACCGCCACCACCCAACAAACCCATGAGCTAGAATTTCAATTATTGTGCATGAAGGGAGGTAAAGTTGTCATCTTTCTCTACAAATTGTAGATTTTTTATTTCAGGTTTCATTTGTTTGTATTGGGTAACTTGAATTTTGCTTCAAATTATAGTAATCTCCGTGCAAATTTACATGTTTTGTGTGAAATTGGAGAGAGTTTCAGTTTTGAAAGTCATACTTGCAAATATAAAAAGAGATTATGTAAAACATGAAGGAACTATATGTTTAATTATTGTGAAACGCTACCTTTTAGTTATGTAATGTAGAGGCTGTTAAAAAGAAATTTTATATCATGCTTTAGTTTTGTTTCATTTTTTTTATCTTTGGCCTTTGTTGTGTAAACTTGGTTTTGCCTTCTTTCTTCAGCCATTTTGTAACTTTTTTTTTTCATATCTCAAATAAAATTTGTATTTCCTGATTTTGTTTGTCCAGTTCAGACGAGAACAGTGTTTTCATGTTCTCCCCAACATCAACAACAAGCGCTTTGTTTGTGCTGAGCAAGCACTACTCAACCCTTCTTTGCCATTATGAACAAATTCACTTTTTAGGCACATGGTCCTTTATCTACCCCCACAAAATCTTCTATATTTAATCTTTTGTAACATAATCTTATATACCTTTCAAACATAATTTTTCATACAATTCTTAATCTCGCAGTAACGCGCGGATAACGTTTTCTAGTTTTTACTATTTTTCAAAAGTAAAAGAAGAAAAAGAGAAAAATGAAAACAAACAAGTGTTCAAAATTGGAAGAAAAGGGAAAAAAGAAACAAAACCAAAAAAGAAAAAGTCACAATAAATAAACCATATTCCAAAATGTCATATCATATTCCCAGATTCCTAAAACAAAAAAGCAAAAAAAGAAAAAATGATTGGAAATTCCCAAAAAAAAAAAACAGAAACAAAAAGGCCTCCAAACACTCCCACACGCAAAGAGAAGCAGCAGCTCACAACCTCGAGCTCCGCGCCCGATTCTCTGCCAAAAAAACACAATCGAACAGAAGAATTACTATTAAAGCTTCAAACTTTCCCATTAATTTCACAAAATTTGAGCGCCAAAATCCATCAGAGCTTCGAAAAAAACCTTGAGATTATTATTATTATTTACAAGTGTAGTCCAGCGCAGTGAGCCAAATGTACGAACCCCACCGGCCGCAGTCGAAAATCCTAACCCTAGAATTATGCCGCCGGGACTCGTACTGACGGACCCTTCAAAACCTAGCGATGGCCAAGCACTCCGTCGGGTGGGTCGCGGCGCAGAAGCGGTGGCTTCTGCCTTTCCTCGTCATGCTCTCCGCCTCCACCGTGATCGCCTTCTTCATCAGAGCCGCCTTCGACACGTGCGATCGCAGCGGCCTTGACGTCGTCGATAAGAGGGTTCCGTTGGGTGCGCCCATTGGAACCAGTCCTAGCCCCCTCAGCTTCATGAAGTCCAAGCTAGTGCTGCTGGTCTCCCACGAGCTTTCTCTTTCTGGTATATATATATTTTTTTTTATGAATGTAATTAAGTTTAATGCATTTTTGATATTTATTGTGTGTAAATTTATTGATTACATCTTCATCAGCTCACCGATTAGCTTAATTAGTTGTGTTAAGTTTTTAATGACTTGTTTAGATTATACAAACATAGAAAAGTTAGGAGCTTTAGATGAAAAATACCACTCTTCTTTAGTGGAATCTGTGAGCATTAAGTTAACTTGTTTTCGGACTACTGAATGGTTTTCGATAACCCATTTAACATTAAGTTTAAGTTCTTTCCTGTGTCTCATTACTTTACATTTCCTCTTTTAATCTAGTATTTATGGAGATGGGTGAGGCAATACCAGCCAGCTTGTTCCTTAGCGTGTTAATGCTTTTTGGTATATTTTTCATCTCGTCGAAGTTAATTTGTTTGAGAATTTGGAAACACGGCCTGGCGCAGTTGCATGCCTTTCCATTTTGTTTCGAGTTTAATCTATGATTTCATTCGGGATTTATGTGATATCAAGATTATACAACGGAAGAATGGATTCTCCTAACACGGCATCTGTATTGTTCTAATATTCGCGTAGTACATTGTAACTTATTTAATTCAATAACCGATGAATTATTTGTCCAGAGGCCATAGGCCCATAAATCAGTTGTGTACTGATGAGAAAAAAAGACCAAAAATTCTGCCAAATCTAAGCATTATATTACTACTCAACATGAAAATATTTGTCGTCTTTTGAATATTAACCTATTTATTGGGATAATCTTTGTTTTTGAGTTGTCAACGCTAATTGACTGCATTTAGTATAATTTCACGTAATGGTGAAATAATTCCAAACATTTTGTCGTACAATGTGTCATTTGACGAATGCTCTTTTATTTATTTTTTTATTTATTTTTTCAGTTGAGAGACTCCTTGGTTCAATAACTTATTGAGTCAATATTTTGTCAGGCGTCAACAGACAAACTTTTATTAATGTCGATGCGTTCTTTTTGTTATATGTCGGCATATTGAAATAAATGTAGTATCCATGTTCGGGGTTTTTAGGCTAGCACAACACACGAAAGCTACCTTCCTCCTTAGTCATATATGATGAAGAGTATATTGTTTCCAACCAATTTCTGCTCTTTATATTTTACAAACTCTACTGATGGGATGATATATTGAACATTCTTCCAGGTGGACCTTTGTTGTTGATGGAGCTAGCATTTTTATTGAGAGGAGTTGGCACTGAAGTTTGTTGGGTTACAACCATGAAATCGTCAGATACAGATGCAACGACATACAGCTTGGGGACCGAGGAGTGCAGGTACAAAATTCACTTTTTAGAGATTATTTTGGATGCTTCTTTTGCAGTATAGTTGTTGTCTTTGTTTTACGTAGCTATTTTTATCATCTCAATATTTCATGATCTTCGTAAGCATTCTGTTGATCAACCATACTATATTGGCCACTTGCAAAGGAAACTATGCTAAGTAAATCTATCTCCCTATTTGATTTGATCTGTATTATGGCCTTGTCTGGATTTGGTCTTCTGTGTGCCATTTCTTGTTTCTGATAGGTTAGATTTCTGTAACTTCTCCACGTGTCTGATACTTTTTTTTTATACATCTCTAGGTTCTCTCTGAAAATGGCCAAGAAGTTGTAAATACAGCTCTCAAAGCTGATTTGGTTGTATTGAACACTGCGGTTTCTGGGAAATGGTTGGATGTTGTTCTTAGGGAAAATTTTCCCAGTGTTCTCCCGAAAGTGTTGTGGTGGATTCATGAAATGCGTGGCCATTATTTCAAATTGGATTATGTTAAGCATCTCCCACTTGTTGCAGGTTCTATGATAGATTCACATGTAACAGCAGGATATTGGGAGAAAATGACTCGAGAGCGTTTGGGGTAGGCTTCATATATTTGTCCTTTACCTTTTTAATTTTATATCAATATTTGGTTTACTATTTGCAATCGTTTTCTCTCTGCAGTATTAAAATGCCCGAGACCTTTGTCATTCACCTTGGAAACAGCAAGGAACTTACGGAAGTTGCTGAGGACAGTATAGCAAAACAGGTTTTGCGTGAGCATGTCCGGGAGTCTCTTGGAGTGCGAAGAGAAGATCTTGTATTTGCCATCTTAAACAGTATGTATTTTGATCTGTTTTGGTGGTTTGAATGAATTTGGTTATAATGCTTCACCATGAATTCACCAGTTTATTTGCTTTTTATCTTTATCTTGTTGTATGCTTGTGAAATTTGTGTTAATTTCCGTTGGGAAATAAAAAATAGAAAGTAGTGTACTGGTTAGTTTATGCACACACAGTGAGCACTAAAGAACACTTCATGGCTATAGGCGTTTCACGTGGAAAAGGCCAGGATTTGTTTTTGCGTTCCTTTTATGAAAGCTTGCGACTGATCCAAGAGAAGAAGCTGCAGCTGCCGAGAATGCATGCTGTAATTGTGGGGAGTGACATGACTGCTCATACCAAGTTTGAGCATGAGTTACGTAACTTTGTAGCGATGAAGAAAATTCGAGATCGTGTTCATTTTGTAGACAAAACTCTGACTGTAGCACCATATCTGGCTGCAATTGATGTCCTTGTTCAAAATTCTCAGGTATTAGAAACATTTTCCGTTTACAAAATGCATTTGATATCTTGTTTGTACCGAAAGTGGCAGATAGAACTTCTGATGCATATAGAATTCTAAATCATAGTTTTTAATGTCAACAAGTTCCCAATTAGCCAAACAGATGGATCATAAAATGCATACAAAGGCAATGGCATTGCTGTCTTTCTCTGGCAAGTCTCACCCTATGGCCTTGATCCTACTAATATGTTCATTTTCATTTTGTAATATCTTTTTACCCTTCCAAATAGGCACGGGCAGAATGCTTTGGTAGGATAACTATTGAAGCCATGGCATTTCAGCTGCCTGTATTGGTAATGAACCTTCCTCTTTGTTATTTTGCGTAATATCTAATACCGGCGCTGCTGATCTTGTTGGCTCGTGTAATTGACATTTTTCATTTATTTCCAGGGAACAGCGGCGGGTGGCACAACAGAGATTGTAGTGAACGGAACAACAGGCTTGTTGCATCCTATTGGGAAAGAAGGGATCGCTCCTCTTGCAAAAAATATGGTAAAACTCGCCACTCACGTTGAGAGGAGGCTTACAATGGGGAAGAGAGGATACGAAAGGGTCAAAGAAAGGTTCCTAGAACACCACATGGCAATCAGAATTGCTGCAGTTCTGAAGGAAGTATTGCGCAAGTCGAAGAGCCACTCTGATTCATAAACATACTCTATTCTCCTCCTTTTGAAGATGAACTACCCTAGATTAGTAGGTCGATTTTCCTTTTATGGCGACATAATCGTCCCTCAGGGTTCTCTTTTCTATTTTCCAATAGGGCTGTACATTTATGAACATATGAAGACACCAAGCTAGTAGTTGCTTTTGTTCAAAAGGTCGACATGAAATACATGATCGATTTTGTTATAGCATGGGATTGGAAAAATTGGCATCTCATTGAAATGCTTCGTGCTAACTCTCTTGTTATGGGTTTCTTAATGCATTATGAGCATTTCTACATGTTAACCCTTAGCATCTTTTTTAATGATTTGTTGAAGAAAAAAAAAAAAACTTGCCTACACGTTTCATGAAACGGGCATTTTACATATGGCTCAAGTGCCTCTCTTATGATATAACAAATGTGAGAGACTCGTTTAATGAAACGGGTATAGGCAGCTTTTCCGCGGTTTTGCTAGCTTTTTATTTGATGAGTTTTTTAAAGGAACATCCTGAACAAAGCTTTGCTTTTACTTATCCTTCCAATTTGGTGTTTGCCGGTTCACATTAGTTAGAGGGGATGTGCTTTCGTATGCATCGGAGTTTAAATCTTCTTGTTTGTAAACATTGCTTGGTTTAAAAGTAAAATTAAGAATCACTGACATGTTAAAAAAGAAAAAAAAATTACATCTAATAACTTAGATTAAGTTTCCCATTATAGCAAAACAACTCAAATTTTTTTATTACAACTCAGAACACAGCTATTGAGCTAGTAAGAAAATCCACAAGACTTCAAGGGGACTTGGGCTGTGGAGAATCACTTCCTGGCTTTGGCTTCTGCTTGAAGTTGTTGTGCTTTGTAAACCAAGTGGTGTACAGAAACTGCTTCTGAGCCCCTACATGGTTGCACATCAATCTGAGCTTCTGCCTCTCCCTCATCCACCTCAGCACTATCTTCATGTGCCTCTTGCTCGTCAATCCTCTCAACCCAACTTCCTGAAAACACCGTTCAATCATTTCATCAAACACTTGGTGCGCGTAACAAAATCACTGCAAAGGCGGTCGGAGATTACCTTGACGTGATCCCAGGTTTCGGAAATGGTGAGAGGACCGTGCTCCTTGACGATGTCGAAGATGGCCCTGGTGATGGTCTGAGTCTGCTCAGGTGGGGTATTGAGCTCTATGGGTTTCATCGGAGGTTTTGGCTTCCGAGCAATGCACCTGATCGCTGTCCCAAACATGTTACCACTCTCTTTTTCCAAAACCCAAAATATCACTTTGCTAGGTTTAAAAATGTACCACCGGAAAGAAACTGGGTAAACATATAAAACCGGCTACAAATTTTTAATAAAAATAAAAAAAGAGAACATATAAGCCATATTGAGTGCCCCTCTTGTTTTATATTTGATAAAAATTCGTAAGCGCAAGTGGCATTTTATTACAGTGGCAGAGAGGTGTTGAACTTTTATATTACCGCGTGGGTTTGAAATTTTTTGCGTTGTGAAGCCTTGGTCGAATGTACCACTCATTTAACTTCCCCACTGCGACTAGAGCTGTATTGAAGCAACAACCTAAGTCTTGAGATGCTTTATTTCATCTAACTAAAATTGTATCATTGTGAAGGTTGAAGCAATAACCTAAGAGTCCCAAAGGAAAAGATCAAAATCTCAGAGACCAAATGATATGCTTACTTAAAAGAGAGAATCTATATTACATCTTCTGCCAAAGAAGAACAAAATAGAAAGCTCAAGTTTCCAACATCTTACACAAGTGCAATTTTTGGCACAAAACAGCAAAACCTTACACATTCTCTCTTTCCGGTTTCGCCCAACTACCTTCACTTATCAAGCACATCACGAACAAATTAGTCATCGACTCTGCTCAAATTTCCCACCATGGAAGTAGTTACCTCATCACTTTCAAGTAACTTCATCACTTCCTCTAACTTTTGTCTGACGATTCTTGTTCCCGAATCACATAATGCAGCTACACTGAAAACATTATTTGCTTCATGCATCAATGAACTTAGCCGTGACGACTGGGAAGATTTCCCCGTTTTGTACGACGACTCAAATGAATCACCACTCACTGCAACCCTTTTCTTTGCCCCCTTAGTCCATCTCTTCATTATGTATTGGGGTGGTAAGCAAGTGAAGTTTTTTAAGTCCAATACTTTTAGGGAATGCCGGCACAAAATCCCCATGGATTCAAATAACTTACAAGAACACGAAACCATGGCAGTAGTGGAGTTGTAGTCAATCATGTAGGCTCTTTGATTACCTTCTTCGATTGCTTCGTAAATATATTGGTTGCCATCATTACCAACTTCTATCATCCTCACCGCAAAGATACTCATAAGCTCATTTTCAAAGTATGAATACATTTTGACAGTGTACTCGGCAGATGCATGCTTAAAGATACCACTATTTACTCTAAGATGAGGCGTACCATTTTTACAACGAAAATCCTCCTCCAACTCTGCTGTGCGCAGCACTCTTGTTTTTTTCTCGTAATGGTGGACAAGACCAATGAGATCCATTGTTTTTGTAGAAACTTGATGAAAAGTACCGGTTATACTCTCGCCTCTATGGGGGAATCTAATATTCGCTGTGTAAGTATCTAAGCTAAAAGCAGGGCACCATTTTTCCCGAAGTGAATATAACTTTTTCAGCCACGCATTACCTTCAAGGTTGAACTTAACAATCATGTCATTCCACGTAGCTTCAAATTCAGCTTCAGTGAGACAATCGTGAAAGCATTTGTTAAAGTGCTCCTTGAACTCAGGATTAGTACTGTGAGATCCAAGATACTGTGCAGCGTTCTTAGAGATGTGCCATATGCATAGTCGATGGCGTGCCTCAGGAAGAATACTCGCCATTGCATTTCCCATTGCAATATCCTCATCTGTGAATATAGTTTTCGGTTGTTTATTTCCCATTGACACCATAAATGTTTCCAGCAACCAAGTAATTGAGTCAGCACTCACATCCGACATAAAAGCACAACCAAATAAGACATTCTTGCAGTGGTGATTTACTCCCACAAAAGGAGCACAAATGAGATTGTATTTCCTGGTTCGAAATGTGGTGTCAAAGCATACAGCATCTCCAAAGCAATCATAATCCAACTTTGATCTACTATCTCTCCAGAAAAAATTGGTCGCCCGGTTAAATTGGTCCACTTGAACACTGTAAAAAAAGTTTGGATCCTCCGCCTGTTTATGCCTAAAATAGTTTAATAAACTTTGTCCATCCCGTCCTTCTAACATTTCTTCATTCTTCCTTTGCAAACAACTATGACAACCCTTATTAGTGGACCCAACATTCTCAGCGCTGCCAGATTCTTTTCCCAAGAGGGAATACGATTGTGTTGGTTTTGGACTCCCATCAACCATAGAGCTAATGAGTGCTGCGCGCACACCTGGTATATGTCTACCTGATCGTAGAAACTGTCTTTCTTCAGGCCTAGCAAACTCGTGATTATGATCTGGGTTAAGGTGACTGATCTTCCACACGCCATTGTCCACAGTGAATCGAATCATAGCCTTACAGCCTGTTCTAGTGTCTAGTCTTCTCACCTTCTTCACTTCACACAAATCTTCATCCGGTTGAAACCCTTCTTTTGAACAAAAAAAGTCACGCTGCCGGACATTATTGTGGGAATCTCTTCGAATATTCCCTTTACGGATACTAAAACCTTTCTTAAAGGCATATATGTTGCATAGATTGTAAGCTTCAGCTTCATTACTCACCTCCACCCCCACTTTTAGTTCATCAATCGCTTCAAATATTTCTTCCTTGTCATTTTTCTCTAATACTTTCCCTCGCCAATCGTTATCCATTACCCAAAATAACTCCCTAATCATAAAGAACACATTCTTCAATACTTGTATTCAGAAAATAGAAAAATCCACATCTCGTATGTAAGCATGAAGATTGGCATCATATATCTGCAAAGAAAAGTTTTCATTTACATTTATTTATTAGCATCAGCCTGTAAATTACCTAAACTCAACAGCCAAATTTATGTTATGTGTTTTGTTTTTTACCCTAAGTTAAGATTCATATACTACATTTGAAATCCAAAAATCCAAAACAAAACCCAGATTAAGAAATTGTATTTACGTAATTAGAGGAAGCAAAGTTCAAAACTTCAGCACAAAAAATCAAATCAATTAAAAAAATAAATAAGAAAAAGAAAAAACAGACCCAAGAAATATCAATTGCGAGCGCAAATGCAACATTGATTTACAAAATTCCCAATTTTGTTTAAGCAATTACAATTCATTTTCTGCGAAATTATCAATCAATATATATAACAAATTAGCATCAAGTTTCATAAACGAAGTACCCATCAATCCAACACCAGTAATCATATCAGAAAAAAACCGAGAGATGAGAGAGGAGGTACCTGATACGGCGCCGTTTGAGGGAAGCTACGCGGCTGCGAACCGGAATTTGGGTCGTCGGGAATAGAAAAGAGGACGTTGGAGTTTGGGACTGACTGAGGACTGAGGAGTGCTGTCACTGACTCCCTGTTCCAAGACACTTGTCCATGCTCTATAGAGATGAACACAACGCTGCGTTTTGGGATTATCTTTGTTAGTTTTCTCTATGGCGGGTTTAATCTAACGAATTTCCATCCATCCAATTTTTTATTCTTTTTGCCCCAATAAAATTGTCATATGTTGTGATCAAAATTGATAAAACATTAGACGAATTTTTTTAAAATCCAGCATCAGGAGGGAATTGACGATTTATGAAAGTTCATAAGAGTATTAGGTTAAAATTAAAGTTCAAGAGGAAATTAGTTAATTAGAAAATTTTAGAGAAGTAATTGGCTAGCAAATCGACAAATATGCCATATTTCAAAGGTGGAGGGGATTTGTGACAATCTGTTCCGAATTAATTTTATCAGCGGCGTGAATTGACGTTTTTACCCTTATTCGTGCGTGAACGTGTGTGTGTGATTGGGCCATGTTTTGGACCCATTAGTTGTCCCATATTTTTGGACCCAATAAGAACTTGGGTTTGGTCTTCTTTTGGTTGGTTGAAAGATTATACACACACACACACGCACAAGTGCACATTTCCTTTTTCCTTGTTTCTGTCAACTCTCTCTCTCTCTATTATTTTCGCCATTTTTGTACAGACCACCTTGCACCTCTTGATTTAGGCACGGATCGAGGTTACCAATACCATATTCATACTTTTTGTAATCTTGTGAGTCAAGTGGTACCTTTGTTTTAGCCTGGAACCCGAGAGCACTATTGATGATATTGTTCATGTGCTTGTAAACTAGAGAGTTTTAAAGGATTCTAAGATCACAGGGAGCTTCTAGGCATCCTCACAAAGCTCGAAGGAGTGTCGTTGACATGTTTTGGATGTCGGGATCGCGAGTTCTAAAGTTGGCCGACTTTCTTGATTTTTCTTTGGTGAGATTCCAACATCATTGAGGCTTAAAAGTGGTAAGGATGTGTTCTACTCATCCTAAGCTTCATTTTGGTATAAATTTCATAAATTTTGGTTGAAAAAGAGTGAGAAAACCGAGTTTGAAAATTTCCCAGTTTTCGGATATAGCAGCGGTCGCCGGCGCCGGACTCCAACAACTGGAGGTAGGAGACGACAAATATTTGACGGAATATTCCAACGGCGTTAGTTAGATTTAACAGAATTTGTTAGGTTTTAACGGAATATTCCTAACTGCCGTTAACTGTTTTCGTTTATAATTGGTTTTGGAATTGGAATGGTTTTATGACTGAAATGCCATGTCGAATACCATTGATATTGTTATTATGATTGTGCTGGTTATGCTTTGGCGTTGTGGACGCTCAGGTAAGTCAGGTGAGTATACTTGTTAGTGATAATCGTATTGATGTTGAGATTGAGATATAGCTCATATTTCTGCACCCGGTGTCTGTGCTCCGCAGAGTAGGGCCTAGCCTTCATGTGATCGTTCACCTCCCGCACCGTACGCTCGCCTTGGATCCGAGGCAGGTGTCAGCCTGTTGTACAGACCACTATAGGTGGTTCCGACTCGTAGGTGACTCGCGATTCGTCGCACAGCTTTCATGTGGGTAGAGACGACTACTTGGTTCCTAGGTAAGGAACCTGCATCCTGGTGAGAACAACAGACTAAGGAGATGTCAGAGGAGGAAGCTGCAGATTGGGAAGTATTTAAACAGTTGTTCTATAACAGATTTATTCCTTCTGCGTATATCGACAACAAGAAACAGGAATTCACAAGTTTGAGGCAAAAGAAGTTGTTGGCGAACGAGTACTATAAGAAGTTCACAGATTTGTCCCGTTATCATCCAGAGGTTGCTGCGAACCCAGCGAAACGTTTCGTCAATTCAAGCTTGGTAATCATAAGAAGTGGCGTTCGATGGCGACCACGACCCCCTGTAACACTTACCACGAGTTCTATGAGATTCTGTTACATATTGAGGATTCTGAGAATATGCCTACCGAGAGCGATGAAGAAGAAAAGAAAGAGGATTCGAAGAAATACGATAAGGGCAAAGGTCAGTCGTCGCAGGGAGCCCGGAAGACTCAAAGTTTTAAAAAAAAATGGTGTTAGTTCGAGTTCATCCAGTGGAGGTGTGAGTTCCCTAGGTCAGAAGAGAGGAGGTAGGTTCGCCGGAGGCTTATGTTTTCAGAGGCAGCGAGATGCTGGCGGTTTTGGTGGTTTAGCATCGCTTTATTGTCAAAGGTGTAATAGTCGGCATGTTAACGAGTGTAGACAGGACAGTCGAGGATGCTTCACTTGTGGCTAGATTGGACATCGAGCAACGAATTGTCAACAGAGTCAGCAGAGACCCCAGATGTCTTCCTTACCACCACCACTAGTTTCGAGCCCACAAACTCCAGCTTTGAGTGGCTATGGTCAGTCAAGTTGCGGGGGGTATTTATCATTATCAGGGTGATGTCGCCCCTTATTCAGCAAAGTAGTACCCGTATCCTCAGGATCCGTATTATACGGGTGGTTATCAGAGTGGGTACCCTTAGTACCCTAGAGGGTACACCCCGTATCCTCCTTATCCTGCCGGCGGATCACAATGGTATTCTAGAGTGCAGCCACAGCAGAGAAAGGTTGTCTCTAGCAGCATGGGGTCGTCCAGACAGCCTAATCAGACAGGGCAGAGCTGTAGTACACCTGGACGTAGTGGTCAGCCTAACAGAGGTTGAGGTGGACGGCAGCAACCTCAGGGTCGTATTCATAACCTTTCAGTGCAGGATGTTCAGAACAATTCCAATTTGATTATGGGTACTTTAAACGTTCTTGGTCATTTTGCTAGAGTGTTGATTGATTGTGGTGCTACTCATTCGGTTATTTCTCATACATTTGCTCAATTGACACAACCTAATTATGCGCCTCTCGGGTTCGAGTTAGAGGTTTCGATGCCTAGATGAGAGACGTGTCAAATTAGTTGGATGTACCCAGAGTGCCCTGTGTTAGTGGATGATGTTGTTATGCCAGCCAACCTCACCCCGTTGGATATTGTTGAGTTTGATATCATTTTGGGTACTGATTGGCTACAATATAATCGAGCCAATATTGACTATTATGAAAAGAAAGTTACATTCAATTGCCTGGGGCTACCTATGGTTACGTTTTTTGGCGAGCGTAGTGGCGTGAGACACGACATTATTTCGGCTGTGAGAGCTAAGAAGTTGTTACGTAAGGGTTATCAGGGGTATCTGGCACATGTTGTGTTAAATGATAATGCTCCTAGCAGTGTGGAGAGTGTTAGGGTAGTCAGGCATTTTCCTGACGTATTCCCTGATGATTTACCGGGATTTCCGCCACGTGGAGTTCGATATTAATTTATTGCCAGGTATGGACCCTATATCCTTGACTCCCTATCGGATGGCTCATGCTGAGTTGCGAGAGTTGAAAATTCAATTACAGAAGTTATTGGATAAAGGTTTTATATAGCCTAGTACTTCACCTTGGGGAGCTCCAGTCTTGTTCATGCGAAAGAAGGATGGTACTTTAAGGCTGTGTATAGACTATCGGCGGCTGAATCAGATGACGATTAAGAACCGTTATCCATTGCCGCGTATTGACGATTTGTTTGATCAGCTACGAGGAGCTTGTGTGTTCTCGAAGATCGACTTACGGTCTGGCTATTATCAGTTGAAGATTAAGAGCGAGGATGTCCCTAAAATGGTGTTCAGAACTCAATATGGTCACTACGAGTTTTTAGTGATGTCGTTCGGGTTTACTAACGCACTAGCTGCTTTCATGGATTTGATGAACCGAGTATTTCAGCAGTATTTGGACCGGTTTGTCATTGTCTTCATCGACGACATATTAGTCTATTCTAGGTCGAAGGCCGATCATGTGCGACATCTTTCGTTGGTGTTGAAGAAGCTGAAGAAGCATCAGTTATATGCACAGTTCAACAAATGTCAATTCTGGTTAGACTAAGTGGTATTTTTGGGACATGTCATCTCAGCTCAGAGCATTCAGGTGGATTCCTAGAAAGTAGCGACAGTGGAAAATTGGGAGCAACCACGGTCCGTCTCTGAGGTACGAAGTTTCCTTGGTTTAACAAGTTATTACCGACAGTTTGTTCAAGATTTCTCAATAATAGCATTACCGCTTACGAGGCTAACTAGAAAGAATGTTAGATTCGAGTGGGATGATAATTGCGAGCAGAGCTTCCAACGATTAAAGTACTATTTCACTCATGCTCCGGTGTTAGCACTTCCGAATGACAGTGGTAACTTTGAAATCTACAGTGATGCTTCATTGAACGGATTGGGTTGCGTGTTGATGCAACACGGCAGAGTGATCGCTTACGAGTTGAGATAGTTGAAACCTCATGAAATGAACTATCCGACGCATGATCTTGAGTTAGCCGCGATCATGTTTGCATTGAAGATCTGGAGACATTATCTCTATTATGAGATATATAGGATCTTCACATATCATAAGAGTCTCCAATATTTGTTCACTTAGAGAGATTTGAACCTTCGTCAGCGGAGGTGGATTGAGCTGTTGAGTGATTACGACTGCACGATTGAGTATCATTCGGGTCGTGCAAATGTGGTGGCTGATGCACTTAGCAGGAAGTCTCAGGGCAGAGTTAATACTCTTCACGCGAGTTGTGTTCCTCTTCTTGCTGAGTTGAGGTTAACCGGAGTGGAGTTAGAGTTAGAAAACTCGGAGGTAGCGAATCGAGAGGAAGCCTTACTTGCTCATTTTCAAGTCAAGCCAATTCTGATTGATCGTATTCTCAAAGCTCAAATGGATGACGACGAGACCCATGAGCTGATTCGACTAAAAAATGAAGGGAAAAAGAAAGATCTTTGAATTCGAGAAACAGACGGCATGTTCATGCAAGAAAGTAGAATGTATGTACAGGACAATGCAGAGCTAAAGAAGGCTATTCTGGATGAAGCGCACGTTTCGGCGTACGCAATGCATCCGGGTAGTACTAAAATGTATCATACCATTCTACCATTCTACTATTGGCCGGGTATGAAAAGAGAGATTGCTGAGTACGTGAGCAAATGTATTGTGTGCTAGCAGGTTAAAGCCGAGAGGAAGAAGTTGTTTGGACGGATGCAGCCACTCCCCGTTTCACAATGGAAATGGGAAAATATCACCATGGATTTTGTTTACAAGCTACCTCGTACGCAGAACGGTTATGACGACATATGGGTAATAGTTGATCGGCTTACTAAGTCTGTGCATTTTATTCCGGTCCGAGAGAAGTTCTCTTTGAATCGATTAACCGAGCTTTTTGTATCGAAGATCGTTAAATACCATGGTGTACCGGTCAGCATCGTCTCTAATCGAGATCCGAGATTCACTTCCAAGTTTTGGACGGCGTTTTAGGCAGCCCTTGGTGTGAGACTACTTTATAGTACGACATATCATTTGCAGACCGACGGGTAGTCTGAGAGGACAATTCAGACGCTCGAAGATATGCTGAGATCGTTCATACTGCAGTTTGGTAATACTTGGCATAGACGTTTGGATCTGATGGAATTCGCCTATAACAATAGCTACCACTCGAGTATCGGTATGTCACCGTTTAAGGCATTGTACGATAAATCATGTCGTATACTGTTGTGTTGGTCAGAGGTTGGCAAAAGAATTTTGGAGGGCCCGGAGATAGTGGTGAGACAACACAGAACATTCAGGTGATTAAGTCTAACTTGAAAGCGGCCCAGGATCGCCAGAAAAGCTTAGCAGACCGACATGCCCCATATCGGGTTTATAAGGTAGGTGATTGGGTATTCCTGAAGCTATCGCCGTGGAAGGGTGTTGTATGGTTTGGCAAAAAGGGGAAGTTGAGTCCCAGGTATATCGGACCGTACCAGATCACTGAGCAGATCGGCGAAGTAGTGTATAGACTTGAGTTGCCTCCGGAGTTATCTAGAGTACACAATGAATTTCACGTTTCGATGCTTCGCCACTATGTTTCAGATCTATCTCATGTTCTACCTCCGTAGCCGTTAGAGATTAATCCCGATTTGACGTACGAGGAGGAACCAGTGACTATTTTAGACTGAAAAGATAAGGTTTTGTGGAATAAGACAGTGTGATTGGTAAAGGTTTTGTGGAGAAACCACTCGGTGGAGGAGGCCACCTGGGAGACCGAGGAGTGGATGAGAGAAATGTATCTACACCTATTTTATGGATATTAGTGTTTTGTAAGTATTGTATAAATTTCGAGGACGAAATTTTCTTAAGGGGGTAGGTTGCGACAGCCCGTTCCGAATTAATTTTATCGACGGTGTGAATTGACGTTTTTACCCTTGTTCGTGCGTGAACGTGTGTGTGTGATTGGGCCATGTTTTGGACCCATTAGTTGTCCTATATTTTTGGACCCAATAAGAACTTGGGTTTGGTCTTGTTTTGGTTAGTTGAAAGATTATACACACACATAGTCACATGCACACGTGCACATTTCCTATTTCCCTATTTTTGTCAACTCTTTCTCTTTCTCTCGAACTCTCTATTCTTTTCGCCATTTTTGTACGGACCACCCTGCACCTCTTGATTTAGGCACAGATCGAGGTTACCAATACCATATTCATACTTCTTGTAATCTTGTGAGTCAAGTGGTACCTTTGTTTTAGCCTAGAACCCTAAAAAACCCATGGAACCCGAGAGCACCATTGATGACACTGTTCATGTGCTCATAAACTAGAGAGTTTTAAAGGATTCTAAGATCACAGGGAGCTTCTAGGCATCCTCATGAAGCTCGGGGAGTGTCGTTGACACATTTTGGACGTCGGGATCGCGAGTTCTAAAGTTGGCCAACTTTCTTGATTTTTCTCCGGTGAGATTCCGACATCATTGAGGCTTAAAAGTGGTAAGGATGTGTTCTACTCATCCTAAGCTTAATTTTGGTATAAATTTCATAAATTTTGGTTGAAAAACGAGTGAGAAAACCGAGTTTGAAAATTTCCCAGTTTCCGGAGATAGCAGTGGTCGGCGGCGCCGGACTCCAACAACTGGAGGTAAGAGACGACAAGTTTGACATAATGTTCCAACGGCATTAGTTAGATTGAACGGATTTTGTTAGGTTTTAACGGAATATTCCTAATTGTCGCTAACTGTTCCGTTAGGGTTGGCCTCGCGTAGGGGTGCGTCTGGTCGTGCTTTTGCCGTCGCGTGGCGGCGCGTGGGCCATCGAAATTATTTTCTAAAAATATGGGGGTGTTTGTGGGATTGAGTAGAGCATGTTGTTATGTGCGTTTAATTGACGGTTTTATAGTTGTTTTGCATATAGGTGAGGCCTATCCAGAGGACGAGCGTAGCCACGCCAGGCTCGGGGGCTACAACCCTTCTACTTATCAATGAGTGGGCTTTTGTTTGTAGTGTGTGTGTGTGTATATATATATATATATATAATTGATGTTTTCCCTATAAATTCATTTTAATTGGTTTTGGAATTGGAATGGTTTTATGACTGAAATGCCATGTCGAATACCATTGATATTGTTATTATGATTGTACTAGTTATGCTTTGGCGCCGTGGACGCTCAGGTAAGTCAGGTGAGTATACTTGTTTGTGATAGTTGTATTGATGTTGAGATTGAGATATAGCTTATATTCCTGCACCCCGATGTCTGTGCTCTGCCAGAGTTCACGTGATCGTTCACCTCCCGCACCGTACGCTCACCTTGTATCCAAGGCAGGTGCTAGCCTGTCGTACAGACCACTATAAGTGGTTTCGATTCGTAGGTGACTCACGATTCGTCGCACAGCCTTCACGTGATCGTAGCACTAAGAGTAATATTATACACCCAGCCTGTCGTACAGACCACTAAATGTGGTTCTGTCTCGTGCGCATGATTTGGTTGATGAGCTATAGATTCAGCCGTACAGGTCACGTTAGGTGACTCCGGCCGACGTATTGAGATTGCCGGCATGTTATGATTTGGTTTATCTCACATGCTTGATACTTATTTTATTTGATTGGGTACTTCGACATGGCGTATTCTGACTTGTTATATTTGAGGTTTATCGTTTTCCAGCATGATTTTGGTATACGAGTACGTATACTATTTTCTGGGAAAATATACTTGTTTTACAGAGAGAGGTTACTACTTTGATATTGAAACGGTTTTGGAAAAGTTTTGTTTTTGCCCACTCACGTTTTCTGTTTTGCGCCCCTCCAGGTTTTAGGTAGCGGTGACGTTGGTGGCGAACGAAGCATCAAGGCAGTTCTGACAGAGCGTCATCCATGTAGGATTTCTTTGGTTATCGTTTCAGTGCTTGTTTATTTTGGACTGCACCTAGGATTCTTGCACTCTGATGTTGTGTGGTTATGCTTCTGTTTCATCATTCACTATCACTTATCTCTTATTGTAAATTATTCTGCTTGGTTTTATTTCCTCGCATTTTCATTCTAGCACTTTCGCACAGCGCACTTGGCTACGTCACCCTTATGTGACGGTCAGCACGCCTCAATATTTCGAGTCGGGTGTGTGATTTTATTTTACTGTAAACTTGTTTATGACGTGAGATGGATTCTTATAATTTTGTGAGAAATGTCGTACTAATGACATAGTCGAGGTTTGGCATATCATCCCAAACTTTTTCTCATCAGATGGACCCCATGTCAAAAGCTTGTTTATAAACTTGTTCGTAATGTTTTGTAGGGCAATGTGTTATACAACTTAATATTTCTAGCTACTGATCGAACTTTCGTCCGATATTTGACAAATTATTATTCCATCTTTAAAGAAATTGGGATCACTTACCATTCAATTTTAATTTAATAGCGAAAGAAAAATTAAAACGACACGAAAAATTAAAGAAACAAATATTTATTCTTCTTCAACCTTGAATCAAAAGTCTATAGAACGTAGAAGATTGGTGAATCGAGGTGTTTGGTTACATGTGTGATATCATATTCTTAATTGAAATGGCTATAAAAGGTTAATTTTGTCATTTCAAAATTAATTTATGTTGACATCAGCATAAAATTAACGGAACCTTAACGAAAGAGGTGTTGGAGTTTTGGGAAATAATTTTAAAACCTAAAAAAATATTAGTGATATGTTCAAAACTAAGGAGTTTTGTAAAAACGCAATAAAAAATATTAGTGATATGTTCAAAACCTGAGAGGTTTTGTAAAAACGCAATAAAATTCACAGGCTGTATGTGTAATTAACCCCTAGAAATAAAAGTTCAATTCGGATCCAACCGTCAGAAAATAAGAACTTTAACGAAAAGCTCTCGGTACTGTTCACTTTAACGAAAAACCACATTTTTACACTAAAAAGTCAATCCTGGTACTATTCACTTTATCTTTTATTTTGTCCTTATCGTTAAAACTCAAAGTTTTCAAGCTTTTTTCGTTAGTTTTTCTCAGAAAATATTAGTGATACTTTTCATGAAACGCAGCGTCTTGTCTGGGTAGCGGGACTTTGGCTACATCATATGCATTTCTCAGAGTCGCGCGCAGCAGCAGGAGGGCTCGGATAGTCCAATGCAAAATCTTCCTCGCAAATTCTCGACAGTCCCAATTCACAAGCTTCTACATTCACAGCTTCACCAGCACAGACCACATCCGACCGAAATCTTCTCGGAGTTTCAGCAGAGGCGGAAGCTCTTGGAGCACAAACTCGTCGCCGTTCTAGATGGATGCGCCGGCCTCCGACAAGTCAAAGCCGTTCACGGTCACCTGCTCCTCCACGGCCTCGGCCAATGCTGCTACGTCCTCACCAAGCTCATCCGCACGCTCACGAAGCTCGACGTTCCCATGGACGCGTATCCGCTCCTCGTCTTCCGACAGGTCAAGTACCCAAACCCGTTTCTCTGGACGGCTATGATCCGCGGGTTCAGTATCCAAGGACCCGTTTCGGAATCGCTGAACTTTTATTCTTGTATGAGGAAATCGGGTGTGGGGCCGGTGTCGTTTACGTTCTCGGCGCTTTTTAAGGCCTGTGGGGATGTGCTTGATGTGAATTTGGGGCGGCAGATTCATGCCCATACGATTTTAGTTGGTGGGTTCGTGGCGGATTTGTATGTGGGGAACACTATGATCGATATGTACGTGAAATGTGGGTTTTTGGAGTGTGGGCGCAAGGTGTTTGATGAAATGCCTGAGAGGGATGTTGTTTCTTGGACTGAGTTGATTGTTGCTTATACCAAGGTTGGGGATATGGAATCAGCTCGGGAGTTGTTTGAGGGGTTGCCTGCAAAAGATATGGTGGCGTGGACTGCAATGGTTAATGGTTATGCTCAGAATGCCCATCCAAGAGAGGCGTTGGATTGCTTTGAGAGAATGCAGTGTGCTGGTGTAGGGACTGATGAGATTACGTTGGTTGGTCTCATTTCCGCTTGTGCACAATTAGGTGCGTCTAAGTATGCTAATTGGGTTCGAGACATTGCTGAGAAATCTGGTTTTGGGCCTACTGAAAATGTTCTTGTGGGTTCTGCATTGATAGATATGTACTCCAAGTGTGGAAGCTTGGATACTGCATTCAAGGTTTTTCAGGGAATGAAGGAAAGAAACGTATTTTCTTATAGCTCAATGATTTTGGGGTTTGCAATGCACGGTCGTGCAAGTGCAGCTATAGAATTATTTCATGAGATGTTGACGACTGAGATAAGACCTAACAAGGTTACTTTTATAGGGGTGCTGACAGCTTGCAGCCATGCTGGTATTGTTGATCAAGGTCGGCAGTTATTTGCAACCATGGAGAAGTACTATGATGTTGTTCCAACAGCTGATCATTACACTTGCATGGTAGACCTACTTGGTCGAGCTGGGCACTTGGAAGAAGCTCTTGAGCTTGTTGAAACAATGCCAATAGATGCCCATGGAGGTGTGTGGGGAGCTCTACTCGGGGCATGTCGTACCCATGGGAATCCCGACATTGCGCAGATTGCTGCTAACCATCTTTTTGAGCTTGAACCTGATAGTATTGGAAACTATGTAGTGCTCTCGAACATTTATGCATCAGCGGGAAGGTGGGATGAGGTTTCAAGAGTGAGGAAGTTGATGAGGGAAAAGGGTCTGAAAAAGAAACCTGCATATAGTTGGGTTGAAACAAAGAAAGGCGTAATTCACGAGTTCTGTGCAGGTGAAACAACCCATCCAGAGTACACCGAAATTAAGAAGACTTTAGAGGACCTTCTGGACAGATTACAGGCTAATGGCTACCAGCCTAACCTGGATTCCGCGGCTTACGCTGTGGGAGATGATGAAAAGACACGTATATTAATGTCTCATAGTGAAAAGCTAGCTTTAGCGTATGCATTGCTCAGTACAGATTCTGTTTCCACCATTAAGATTATGAAGAACATTAGGATCTGTGAAGATTGTCATTCGTTTATGTGCGGTGCATCCCAAGTTACGGGGAGGGAGATTGTCGTGAGAGATAACATGAGATTCCACCACTTCCACAACGGGACATGCTCTTGCAGAAACTTTTGGTGATTGAACCTGCAGATGAAGATTGTTGGAAGAAGATTACAGAGCAATGATTGATATATAAGGCGGAAGGCCGGTTTCAAGCAATATGATCATTTATGGAACACAATTGGAAATTACACTTGCTCCTTAGGCAAATGTGACAGCCAATGCAGTCGAAGTTCAACCATCATTTGGATTTTGGAGCAAAGATTTTGCTGGTCTGCTGCCGTGGTATTGGAGGCTTTCACGGCGTAACAGAGTTTTGAGAGATTTATTAGAAGTACATGAAGCCTTGAAGACTTGCAGCTATGACAATTCAGAACTGTCGCTGGAGCCCTTGGCATTTCATTTCACATACGAAGAATATTTGAGTATCTCCACTCTTTTATTTTATGTTAAAATTTTGTATCAATTCAGCCTTTCTTAATAAGAGAGTTTTGTATGTACAATTTTGAAACATCAGCTGATCAATCGTATCCTGTAGCACTAGTGATAATATTCTATATTGAAATTCTTATTGCTTTTGCTATCAAATCACCGATACCCTTACTTAGTTACTATTTTTTTTTTTTTTTTTTGAAACTAGTGTCTCCGGATCTTTGACCCGACTAATCACTAGGCCTCCCGCCTGACCCCACAACATTTGGGAGGCAAGAAACTCTAGCAATTGCTAGGTGGGTACCTTGAGAGGTGTCCAACCCCAGACCTCTTGGTTTTGCTACCAAGGGCCTGACCATTAGACTAAACACTCTTAGGTACCCTTACATAGTTACTAGACACTCATGAAGAGGCATATTACAGTACTTGTATGTTTTTAGTTAGAATCTTATTAAAAATGTGAGCGTATAGGTTGGTTCGGATCAATAGGAATTATGACCCCCGCAAGACACCGGTATGTGATGTTACCATTTTAAGTGACAAATACGTGACTTTACCATTTTAAGCAAAATGGGGTGTGTTAACCACAAAATCAAACGTACCGAAATAAGTTTTTATTTTAGTACGTTAAGAGAAAATAGGATTGAGAATAATATAAACGTACCAAAACACAATGTGTACACAATAAAAATAATGAACTAATATTAACAATATGTATCAAATCAAACGTACCAAAATTACAAATAAACGTATCAATTAATGATTTTGTAAATTCAAAGGTATCCGCAGATAATACATATGTAATGTATTGTACCTAATAATAATTCATCAACAAAATTGAAAAAATTACATGGAGCTTTTATGTTGATCACCAACTATTTGAAAGAAAAACAACCATTTGAAAAAAGAAATAATATTAAATGTTTGCATAACAAAAAAAAAAAAAACTGTGATTGAAAAAATATATCTAGAAAAAAGAAAAGAAAATATAGTTTAATTACTAATATCTCCACTAAATAAGGAAAAGTCCATCATGCAGATAAAATGATAAATTAATAAATTATTTTAATTAAAAATATATAATAATGACATTTAATTTAGTTTGAGGTGTCTAGTGGTCAAAGCACTTTTCTTTAGGCATATTTGTGACCTCTTTTCCATGCGCCAAATGTATTTCAAATGGGCATAGCCAGGCCCCCGCATTTGCAGTCACTGTATTTCAAATGAATTAACCGTTAACACCACTGTAAAACGGGCCACGGACTTTGGTTTGTCTTTTGTCTCTTAGAGCAGCTCCCACTCTGGACGGTGATGAGAATCGTTTGTTTCCTTTGTTCGCGTTGCAGAATAACATGTTCATGTTCTTGTTATTGTCACACCGGACACACAATTGTAGGATGTTATAAAACCATTCTGCAACAATAATTAAATCAGAATGACTGTAATGAGACTAAATATATTAACATAAACGATAGGCAGTTACATATCACAAAGACAAACGACACTGCGAAGTGCCAAGCTCGCACTGTTGGAAGCTATTAGTATTTAGATTTCTTTAATGTTTGATTTATTGGGTTTAGTCCGTTAGCATTAGGATTAGGGTTAGCTTATTATAAATAGCGTGCTTGGTATTCGGTCGTGAATATGTCAGTCACAATATAATCCCTAGGTATCTATTTGCTTGTGTCCGTTTATCGTTCTTGTTCAGATTGTCTAGTTGTGTTTGATAGTTTGCAGGGAAAAAAGGTGTGTTTAATTTTTTCAGTTGTGTGACGGCCTTCTGCTCATTCCCTACCGTCCGTATTCGTCTCTGGTCACCTGCACGTTTTGACGAAGCTCCGACCTGAGAACCACTCGGATCGAGTTCGTCTCCACTTGAACTCCTGCAAATCAGATTTGATGAACCCACCGTTTATGTTCCGCACCGTACTTGCCATCTCCACTGTACCGAAACCTGATCAGTTCTGTCCACAACCTGCACCTCTGCACCAGACCAGTGAACTCGTCTACCCACCACCGTGCTACCTTCGCACCGTACTCACATCCTCACCGCCGGTTTGATCCGCACTTCACCGCCGTTGCTATCCCATTGCATCCAGAATCTCATAATTGAGATCCCATACCTGCACTCGGATTTGTTTTCTCTTGAGAACACTACCCAGAAAGAGAGGTTGAAAGGAAGGAAAAAAAACGTGATATTTGAAAAGAAAAAAAGAGAAAAAAGTGAGATAGGCCCACACGGGCAAGGAGAAAAATTGTTAGTTTTTGAGTTTCTGAGAGGCACACATGGGCAATGTGGCCTGTTGTTGAAATTTTTTGTTGTCGGTGTTGACTTGTTTGAGATTGTTTTGTGACCATCACTCGAGTGCTTGAAATTGTGACCACTTAAGTGATAGTGTTTGTGTTTGTTCGTTCATTGTTACAATTGAGATATGGAAATCTCGTCTGTTTAGTGACGGATTCTTTCTATACTCTCAATACTAGCCAGTCTGAATTAGAATCAGCTTGCCAGCAAGAATCAGTTTGCCAATCCAGTCAAGTCAAGTTCGTCAATTAAGTTAAGTTTGCCAATCAAGTCAAGTCAAGTCAATTTCGTCAGTCAAGTTAAATCAAGTTAAATTTACATGCCTGCCAGTCTGCCTAACAGAACAAATTCGCATCTACTTGTTTGCAAATCTATGTCGTATACTGCCATAAGTTTGACGAGAGTGTTGAAAACTATTAGTATTTAGGTTTACTTTAATGTTTAGTTTGTTAGGCTTAACCTGTTAACATTCGAATTAGCTTATTATAAATAGCGTGCTTGTTATTCGATCATGAATATGTTAGTCACGATGTAGCTTCTTGAGATTTTGTATCCGTTTTGGCATTCTCAGTTTGTTTAATAATATTCTTATTATTTTGTAGTCTTGTTTATTGCACACTCTAATATTAGGCACCGCTATAGATTATTATATGATTAACAACGTTAAACCACTAAATTATACTGTAATTGACTTATATTACAGGAATAATATTACTGAAAATATGACTTTAGTCCCTAGAATTTAATTTTATCCATAAAAAACCCAACATGTTTTTTTTACTAAAAAAAAACCCAGTGACTAGGATCCACGTAAGCGAATTCATTAATTACATTCTACTTGACACATTTTACATATTTCAGATGCAGAAAATACCCCTATTGTAACATCCCGTTCCGAGTTTTCTATATTTTCGACGTGAAATGACGATTTTGCCCTTGACTACGCGTGAACGGGTGTGTTTTGGGCTTGGTTTTGGGCTATAGGGTCCTAAGTCATTGGGCCCAATAGTTGGGCTTCCAATTATATAACCAAACACACACACACGCATGCACACACGTGCACAGCTTCTGTTCACTTTCTTCTCTCTCCGTCTCGAACTCTCTCGTCCTCCCCTCACTATTTCAACGTACGGACACCCACATACCACACCTCCTCGACTCAGATCGAGACTAAGGTAAGTATATAATTGTTCCTTGAGACTTACTGAGTTCATATATGTTGCTTTTGTGAATGGGAACCCTCGAAATCATACCAAACCCGTGGCTTAAACTCGAGGTACTGTTCATGTACTTCTATTTCAGGGCATTTTAGACGAAACTAAGATCACAGGGATGTTCTAGGAGTCCTCACGAAGCTCAGAGACCCACGTTGAGACATTTTGGACGTCGGGATAACTGGTTCTAAAAGTGGCCGATTTTGGAGGAATTGGTCGTCGAGATTTTAGACGTTTTTCAAGCGATTTGAAGGTATAGATGTGTTCTCTTCTTGATTTAGAGCATTTTGGTGAAAATTTCATGAATTTTGGGTTAAAAACGAGTGAGAACGGAGGATTCAAAGTTTTACCCAGTTTCCGACGACGGTCGCCGGAGCTGTAGGTTAGGGGTGAAGGAATATTCCGTCAAAGTTGACGGAATATTCCAACGCCGTCAGTTAAAAATAACGGAAACCGTTAGAAGATAACGGAATATTCATGACGCCGTTTGCTTCCGTTACGCGTGCGAGGCACGTGACGCGCGTGGGGGGCGCGTCTGTCCGTGAGTTCCCTGGCGCGTGGGGGCGCGTGCCACAGCAAAAAATTATTTTAAAATTATCACGACGTTCGTGACGTCGTGTAGGTCGCGTTGGTATATTCATATACCAAAATTGACCTTCGTAGGAAAAGTTATTTATGTAGTTCGTATATGTGCTGTTAATGGCAGTTTTGCAGTTGTTTCACATATAGGTGAGACGTATCCAGAGGACGAGCGCATTCATTCTAGGCTCGGGGGATACGACCCGTCGACATACCAGTGAGTGGGCTTTTGTTTTCAGTATATATATATAATTGACGTTTTTCCCAGAAACATAGTTTGATTGATTTACGAATTGAATGGATTTTATAATTGAATTGCCATGTCGTATGCCAAGTATATTTTATAAATATGATTATGATTGCATTTATTTCGCTCCGACGCCGAGGACGGCCAGGTAAGTCAGGTAAGTATGATAGATAGTGATTGAGATGATGATGAATTGTGATTTAGCTCATCACCTGCACCTCGGGTGTTAGTGCTCCGCCAGAGTAGGGCCTAGCCTTCACGTGATCGTTCACCTCACGCACCGTACGCTCACCTTGGATCCAAGGCAGGTGCCTAGCCTGTCGTACAGACCACTATAGGTGGTTCCGAGTCGTAGGTGACCCGCGATTCGTCGCACAGCCTTCACGTGATCGTAGCACTGAGCGTAATATCATACACCTAGCCTGTCGTACAGACCACTATAGGTGGTTCCGACTCGTGTGCAGGATAATGATTGATAGTGATTGAGTATGATGGATGAGCTATAGATTCAGCCGTACAGGTCACTAGAGGTGACTCCGGCTGACATGATACTAGGGACACCCTGATTTACATTACTTGCCTGATAATGATGATTTTCTGAATTGGTATATCGACATGGCCTATTCTTGAGTTTGATAATGAGTTTTGATTCATAGACGAGATTTTCGTATATAAGTTTACATACGTATTATTTTATGGGAAAATTATATTGGATTTACAGCGAGGGGTTATTTATGGATTTTGTGAAATGTTTTTGGAAAAGTATTTGTTTTTGCCCACTCACGTTTTCTGTTTTGCGCCCTTCCAGGTTTTAGGTAGCAGCGACGACGTGGACGGCTATCGAGGCACCGAGGCAGTTCTGACAGACCACCACTTATGTAGGGTTCTTCTGTAGTTATATCGTTTTGTTTTAAGTGACTGCACCTAGGATTGGCTCTGTATCATACAAAACGAAGTGTCAATAGCGAGGGTCAAATGTCATCGGAAAAGGTATTTTTTCGTCGCAAATACTTATTTATGACGGGAAAAAGCCCTCACTGGGCGTCGCAAATTGATCCATTGGAAATACTTTTTTTCCAACTCGCCGTCGGAATTAATTCATTTTCGACGCACAGAACTTGTCGTTAGTAGTTAGATTTTTATCGGAAATGAATTTTCAAAATGGCAAACTTATTTTATTTTCAACATGGAAATGTGGTCGTAAATAATTATAGAGTTGTCGAAATTACTTTTCAAACGACGACAAATATTTTTTACATTGACTTTTTTCCGACCAAACAATTATGTCAGAAAACCTTTTTCCAACAAAATAATTTTTATTTACTAGAGTGCACAATCATCGCAATTACAATTACCAACCATACGAGGTTGTCAGAAATACGTAATGGCTTGACAGAAATAGGCACAAAAACATATTTGCGATGATCAAGCGTCGTCGAAAATATGTACTTCCAACGGTGAAGCTTGGTCGGTAATACATATTTGCAATGGCAAGCGTCGTCGGAAATACATATATATTTTCGACAAAGAAGCCTCGTTGAAGATATATATTTGCAACGGTGAAGTTTCGTCAGTAATATATATTTCTGACAGTGAATCTTCGTTGGAAATATATATATTATTGACCATATTTAGTCGTCACAAATTTTTTCATAATCAATATTTGGTTTAAAATGGGTATTTCCAATATGAACGTTTTTGTTAGAAATGTGCACATTAACTAGAGAAATTTACAATTAAAAAAGTTATTATTCTATTTATAATTCAATTATATATTGAAATTAAAATATAATAAAAATAGGTATGTAATCATTACTAATAAAGTAACCAAACCGTTGTATTAAATTTCTCAACATCCAAACGAACTTATTCATAAAATTATTTAAAAAAAGAAAATAGACAATACTTAAATTGGAAAAAAAAAAACAATACCCCACAAATAAAACTTAACAAGTTTAGATATTTGGTAATATCAAAATGAAAGTATGATGCACTATTGATCTTCATGTTGAGCATCTGACCAACTTTCAACATTCTCCTGTCAAACAAACAATAAAGAGAGTACGTAAGTAAAGAAATAATATATTATTCAACAGTAAGAGAAATAATAAAAATGAAATAAAACAATTTACCATAGAAGCAAATGGTCCTGAGCGCGCATAATTATTTGAGTTGTTTGGCATTAGTCTTTCAACTAATTCTTGCAAAGAATTCAACTTATCTGTTAAAGTGTTGACTTGGTCCTTCAATTGCTCATGGCTTTCTTCACGTTCTAAGCACATACGTTTATTACAACTTTGGCTATTTGAGGGATATGCATCTTTAGTACTAAAGCCAGCACCTACACCAAGAAGACGACCATGACTTGGGCCACCAATCACCTCTTTGTATATGACCCAATCATTTACTTCATTTTGTTCTTCCATAGCAGTATTCTTTTTGTTGTCCATTTTTTCCTTCAGTAAAATTGTAATATGTAAGTTTAAGAATTATTTTGTAATGACATGTTTATTTAAGCAACATCAATAGCATGCAATTAACAATTAAAGGCGGAATCATGCTTATATGCAATTAAAAACAAAAACATTTACCCATGAAATTCAAAGCCTAGTAGATTGGTAAATCAATACACAACTCAAAACAAAGTGAGTTAATATTTAATACCTTTGTAGATTCCTCTTTGCATAAGCAAAGGCTAATCACCCAAAGAAAGGGCCTTCATTCCTTGCATCTTAGATCCATGGATTTGGATGGATGGATGCATAAGAACAATGAAGAACATCCATGAAAACCCATAAGAGCTCCATGAACATTCTTCACCCAAAAACATACCAAAACCACTCAAACTTAAGGGAAATAACATACAACCATACTAGGGTACATAGAGGTTCCAAAAGTTACTTGAAAACACTTTTAGCAAGACAAACATGAACCCAAAAATCCACCCTTTGGATTTGGCCGAATTTCCCCAAAAACATGGCACCAAATTTTAGCTCCAAAATTCATGCTCATATGAACTACATCTACAACATTTGAGATGACAAATTTTCTAACAAAATTTACATTCAAAGAAGTAAGAATAAAGCTTGTAACAATTACAACATTCAAATCACAAACTATGAACTACAAAACCCAAAAGGATTCACCAACTACTAGACCTAGGCTCTGATACCACTTTAAGAATTATTTTGTAATGACATGTTTATTTAAGCAACATCAATAGCATGCAATTAACAATTAAAGGCGGAATCATGCTTATATGCACTTAAAAACAAAAACATTTACCCATGAAATTCAAAGCCTAGTAGATTGGTAAATCAATACACAACTCAAAACAAAGTGAGTTAATATTTAATACCTTTGTAGATTCCTCTTTGCATAAGCAAAGGCTAATCACCCAAAGAAAGGGCCTTCATTCCTTGCATCTTAGATCCATGGATTTGGATGGATGAAAAGGTTTCTCCAAGTTCCCAAAATTGAGAACCTCTAAGTCTCCACACCAAGGCATATTGTAGAAGAAATGAGTGATCTAGAGGAAGTTAAATTGCTAGATTTTTCCCTCTATATGGCCGGCCTCTTTAGAGAGAAATGAGAGTTTGTGTTTCTCCAATTTCCCCAAAATTAACCCTAAGGATGAAATGGCTATAAAGATGTCTTTATACCACCTCACAATGGAGTGGCAAACTTGCAATTAAGCCAAGTTCACTACCCTCCCTCTATATGGCCGGCCACATTGGGTTTATTGGGCTTTGAGGCCCTTTGTCATTCAAGTTGTCATACAACTTGAGTTATTGGGCTTGACATTCAAATCCCATTGGGCCTTGAGGCCCAAAACTAACCCGAGGTCTATAACGAACTTATTCGTTTGATTAATTAACATATTAATTAATCCTTGCCATAAATAAATAATTAAACCATTTAATTATTCTTACTCATCTCCGATGTATCTTCAATCTCTACCTTACACGGTGTACGATCCATTAGGTTCCTTTTAGCGAGGCAGTGGGCGATTCAAACTCTTTAAAATCGATTGTGAATTTGAAACTTACTTTCAATTCTCCCTTTAGTGTTTACACACGTTTAGGGCTTCCACAAACCATGAGTGACACCTAGCAGCATATCATGGTTACCCAAGCTAATCAGAAAAGGTGGAGAACCTATTCAGTTTAGGATTTACAAATGCAATACGGTCTTTCTCTAATACAATACTCTTGACCACATTGTTTGGTTTGATAGTTTATTCATGTTTACTATCCAATGTGATACGTGTACTTATATGATTACCTTGAATGTGATTTGGAACGTCTTCCTTCATCTCATTCATACTCTGGCCAGAGATTCTTAATCATATCATAGAGTATTCTCCCTCAAACAGTTTGAAGGTTAGAGATCCCTTGTTGTGCATTCATATGCCTACATGACTAGATAGCTTGACCCCAACCATGCCGTGGACACTCCAAAGGAATGCCTTTTGACATGATCAAAGATCAAGGACCTAACCATTAGACATCTATGATGCCTCAGGTCAAAGGACTACTTTGCATTATCCCAACCATGAGTTCTCATGTGACATGAGTATGAGAACTCCTCGTTGATCGTGTTCAGTGAACTCATTCTCTATTGAGCACTTACATGCTTGTCTTGGTGTTACTCACACCAATGACTCGAGACTAGTCACTCTCCCTGAGAGAAGACATAGCACGTACTGATCTTAACGGACTGTCAACGCCCAATTGGCAATCCTATGATCAGGAACGTTTAGGATGTGTCTACGAAAGAATGGTCTCATGAATCTAACTTCTTTAGATCGCATTCTCCCAATCACATATTCCTTGGACTTATCGTTTAAGCATATAACATTTATATGAGACGGCTCAAACAATAACCTTTGCCCTTTATATTTAAACTACATTAGTTTAACTTTGTGAAATGTCCGTAAAGTATCATCATATGATTGGTTTTAGGGCATATTTCCAACAGTAAGCATAGGTAATACACACAATATCATGTAAAAAAAGATCGAAATTGTGATAACATACATAAAGTTCTTTAGCCTTTTCACTTGCCCAAGTTTCTTCACCTTCACTCTTACGCTTACTCACATGGAATTTTTTGAAACAATCAATCGGGCTAGGTTCAATTCCACTACGGTCAAGCTATTAAGATTATAAAAAAAAAGTTCATTAAATAAATTTTAAATATGCACTAATGACGGTATGGAAACAAAGCATAAACATAGTAGTTTTACCTCATCTTTTCTGTACTTTGCCATTGGAACTGAACCTATGGTGTGCACAATTGTAGATTGCTCCCTATTGCACGCGTTTTGCACACTTTGTTTCTGCATGAAAAAGAAAGCAAAGTTAAAACCCAATCATCTCACAGTAAGCATCTACATGTAAGGAAAATAATACATTAACCATCATAAGATGATATTACTTAAATAAAACTTTTACCTTCCATTCAGGCTTCTCCCATTTTTCAACCATTTTACACCAAACATCTTTAGATACATTTGATGGGCAGTTAATGTATCTCTCCCCAGTAGTCTTGTACTTGTGAAAAACTGAATTCCTCAATGTGCTCATCCAATCGGCATATCTTGTTTTAATATGTAGTTCAAAAGCAGCCCTCATCTATTCTTTAGAACACGTGTATGTGTATCCAGTTCCCTTAAAACGATCATACAATTCATCCATTTGATCTTTTGGATAATCTTTAAACGTAATCCAAGGCCCATTAATAACTTGATTAAAGAGCACCCCTATAGTTCTCGTAGCATTTATAGTTACAATCCTATAAAATTAAAATTAGATTAAAACAATCACATATCTAAATAGTAAACTATTTGACAATCATGCTTTCAATGACTTGTGCTCATTACCTGCTATCATGTATTACAATTGGAGTGCCATTCCCATCTTTACCCTTAGCCTTCCCTCTACCTTTCTTTTTGGTAGGACCTAATCAATAAAAATCATAATGTGCTTGCATGTTTAATAAATAACCAATTACAAAAATGCACATTTTGAAACCAATATAAATACGGTACCTTCCACACTTGAAGGTTGATTCTCAATAGATGTTTGTTGTGTCTCATGTATTTTGCTATCATGTGATGGTTGGGTAACATCAAGTTGGTTTGAAGAAGGTGTAGGTGAATGAGTAGTGGTGTGTAGTGCTCTTTTTTGACTCATTCCTTTTGTTTCCGTGGCTATAATTTTACAAAGAAAACACAAAGCTAAATTAGACATAATTATCAGAGAATTAATTTCTTTTAACATATGACAAAGTTCATAAAACAACCAACAAAGACAAGAAAATTAGATGCCTAGTACCGAAAGATAGAAAAATGAAAAAATCCACATATAAAATTACCTTGTATATTTGCATGTTGGGTCTCTTGCATTCCATTGTCATGTAGTTCAGTGGTGGAATCATGTTGGTTTAAAGAGAGTCTAGATGATAGAGGACGTGTGCTTGATGAATTTTTTTGGCTCCTTCCCTTTTTTGCCATATCTATCAATGATACAAAGACAAGAAAATTAGATGCATAATACCAAAAGATAGAAAAATGAAAAAAATGAAACCATGAAACCTAAAATAAAATCGACTAGAATTGGTGTTTCAATGGCAGAAGGCAAAATATATACATAAACTCTAATTGTTAAGAAATCCTAGCAGCCATGAAACCTCCCAAATTCTAAAATTCGTACTTCTAAACCCTCCCAAATTCCATCCAGAAACCTTTCAAGAAACATATAGATTTGAAAATAATATATACAAATAATATTTGAGGAATTATTAGCATGGAAGAATCATGGAAGAGCATGCAGAAGCATCAGACATGGCATGGCACGGCACCATTTGACTTTCACTGCTGCATTTCATGCATAATTACCTTCCGCTGACGTTTTTGGTTACGTCACTCGCGCGTGACGGCCAGCACGCTTCGACCCCTAGGTCGGGGTGTGTCACCTATTGTATGTCTGATTTATAAAATTAATTACATGCAAATTATATGGAGAGAGTTAATGAATTTGAGAAATAAAAAATAATAAATCAAAAGACATTAATGTACGAAATTATGGAGATGAATGCACAAAGGATTATGCTACAGCCATATTAGATTCAGAATCTTCATCATTTATTTTTGAAAACTTCGGACTTTTTTTTTTACGTGCAAAAGAATTTGTCTACCAAATTATAGTCATTGTGTAATACAATATCATTTGTAACAAGGATGCAAATTATTTGTATATACCAAACATATATATAATAACGCATGGATATTAATTTACCTACAACAATTTACCTACATTTAAAATAATTTACCTACATTTAAATTAATTTAACGCATTGATATTAATTTACCTACAATAATTTACCTATATTTACCTACATAATAGTGCACCTACTATTAAAATTTTAAAATGTTAGATTGCTTAAAAAAAAGAAAAATAATATACCCAGTGTCACAGCCCGTCCCGGAATTTTTAATTTCTGAGGACGTGAAGTTACGAAAATGCCCCTAAACGGGCCTAAAGTGCGTAAATTGGACATTTGTTTTGTTTAAGGTTCCTAAACTATTGGTGAATTAGAATATTAGATAGTTTTAGGAACTTAAACCTAGGCTTAATCTTGGATTTTTGTGATGTAATTTTGTGTTTGGGGTTAGGTAGGACCTACCACCTCATTTTCCTCCCTATTTTCTGCATACTGTCTCTCTCTCTCTCCCTCAATTCTGTCTAACCCTCTCTCAAACTCTCTCGAACCCTCTCTCCCGTATCTCCCTCATCCCTCACCCTCCTGTGAACACACACGCTAATCACCTTCATCTCCCTTATCATCATCATCACCCTGGTGCTCTCAAAAACGAAGAAAGAACACCCAAAACCCAGGCTCCGACGACTCCGGCGACTTTCGAGCCAATTTCTGGCCAAACCACGGCGAGTTGGCCGGCGTGCAAGGTATCAATCTCTTCGTCTTGTCGAGTACTACGATTTTCCTTTTTATTTCACCCGATTTCGTTGAGAATTGAAGAAGTTATACTCATTTGAATCTTACCCAGTTTCCGGCGAGTCCGACGGCTTTCGAGGCGATTTCCGGCCAAACCACGGCGAGTTAGACGTCGTGCGAGGTACCATTCTCTTCGTCTCTTCGAGAACTACAAGTTTCGTTTTTGTTTCACTTGATTTCGTCGAGTATTGGTAAAGTTATGGACGTTTGAAGATGGTATGGTATTCCGGCCGAAATTCCGGCCTTCTTCTCCGTTCAACCCAAGCCTTCGGGCCTTTTCACAAAACCACTCGGGCCTTAGGCCCATTGCAAGCCCAAATCTAATTTATTTGAGTTTATGTTTTAATTAGTTTATTAGGCCTTTGGGCTGTTCTAAACCATTGGGCTTTAGGCCCGTAGCCAACCCAACCCAGTTCTTGGGCCCGTGTACACCAAACCCATTAACCCACCAAACCCAAACCTAAACCCAATCCGGATCCAACCCAACACAGTGACCCGGGTTGACCCTGACCCGTTGACCCGGTCAACGGTCAACGTTGACTTTGACCGTTGACTTTGACTGTCAACGTTGACTTTTTGGTTGACTTTTTCGGATTTCGTCCGGGACCTCTCCTAGGCTAATTTCGACGTCCTGGACCCGTTTTTGAAGTCCGTTTTCCCAAATAAATTCGTTTGAATAGAGTTTGACTATATTGAACCTTTTATGTGCTAGGTGCATATATTGTAGCTTTACAAGATTCGCTAGCAGCGCCGCGTGGGATGACTAAGTACGGTGAGTGGGCAGTTTTATTTTCTGTATATATATATATATACTTGACGTTTTCCTAGAAATTGAAATTGAATGAAAATATGCTTTAAATGCAATGTATAAAAGTATATGAAAAGTATGTTTTCAAATGCCATGCGTAGATTCATATGAAAATATAATTCGAAATGCCATGCATAGAAGTATGTGAAAAGTATATAGAAATGTGAATCGAATTGCCATGCATGAAATGATATGAAAATAGGAATTGATATATGATGCATATATATGAATTGGTGCGGTGGACGCACAGGTGAGTATCAGGTGAGTATATATTACTGTTATGATGATGTTGAGATATGTTGAGCTCATAACCTGCACCATGGTATTAGTGCTTATATTATTCACCGCATCGTACGCTCGCCTTGGATCCAAGTAGATGCTAGTCGTACAGACCACAAGGGGTGGTTCCGACGGACCAGTCGTACAGACCTTTAGAGAGGTTCCGACTGGTGGGTGACCTTAGATTATGTGCACAGATGATTGATGAGAAAAGCACTAGAGCGTAATATTAACCATTAAGCCGTACAGACTACATTAGGTGGTTCCGACTTATGTGCAGAAGGCCGTACAGGTCACAGTTGGTGACTCCGGAAAGATGAGATTTTGAGCTATAGATTCAGCCGTACAGGGCCATTAGAGGGTCTCCGGTTGATTAGTTTCTTCCACCTGATTTATATTAATACATTCATACTATACTGTTGAATTTAGTCATGGCATGGCATATTGTATTGAAAATAATGTTGAGATAGTGATTTAAGTTTTGAGAATATATATGTATATATATGTTGATATTTTACATTTCTGGAAAAGTATACAGGTTTTACGGAGAGGGGTTACAACGTTTTGATAAATGTTTGGATTTGGAAAAGATTGGTTTTACTGACCCACTCAACTTGGTTTTGCGCCCCTCCAGGTTCAAGATAGCAGAGGTGTGGTGACTACGAGGAAATTCATCGGGGTTCTGACAGAATGGACAAAATTAGGTCTCACCTACGGGTGTTTCATCTTAGAAGTGATATATTTAAAGCTTCCGTACTGTGTAAATGGTTACGTCACTCCCACGTGACGGCCAGCATGCCCTCCTTCGGGACGGGGTGTGTCACCCAGTATATGTAAAATACATGAAAAATAATTTACCTACATAATAACAAACCTATATATGCAAAATACATGCAAACTAATTTACCTTATAAATTCATTGTTTAAGTTTTAAAAGAAACAATGTTTCTGCTAGTTTTTTTTTTTTCCAAAAATAAAGTACCTATTATTTAATTTTTACGAAAATTGTTTACCTATTGTGTAATTTAAAAAAAATAATTTACATATTGTTTTTTTTAATTTTTTTTATGAAAATAATGTAACTATTGTTTAGTTTTTACAAGAAACAATGTATCTACTAGTTCATTTTTACCTTTTTTTTAAATTTTTACAAGTTAATGTATCTACTTTTTCCAATAGAATGTATATTGAACTAATTAGATTTGGATTAGGCGATTTCACATAAAAGAAGAAAATAACTTTTTTTTAATTAAAAGCAATTTTTTTTAAAACTAATTGAATGTTGTTGACAAACAAAAGACAATAAATTAAAAGTCTACAAAAAAAAAACCGTAACAGCCATATTAATGTTGGTGGCATGGTGTTGTAAATAAATTTAAATGTATAGACATCTTTTATATTACATGGCATCAAATTCAAAATTTGGGTTTTATTTAGATGTTTTAATATAGGTGGGTTTATGTCTAAAGTTCAACTGTTGTAAAGGGCTAAATCTAAAGCACCAATAATATTATAATCTCTAGTGGTGTCCGCCGGGAAGCTTCTCTTTGATCTTGTCCATGATTCCCTTCTTTTCGTGGTGCTCCTCCGTGTAAGTGGTGACGCCGTAAGGACTGGTGGTCGAAGTGGTACGTGGTGTTGAATAGTAGGGGTCATCCTTCTGGCCCCCCGGCAGCTTGTCCTTGATCTTGTCCATCATCCCCTTCTCCTGGTGGTGCCCTCCGGGGTAGGTGTTGCCGGCGGTGGTGCCATATGTTGTGTCAGTTGTGGTTGAACCTGGGAGCTTCTCCTTTATCTTTCATCCTCCCACCTAGCCCATCATCCTCAGCCCACAATAATTACATACTCAACATATATATAAATTCCAGGAGAAAATATAAGTCAATAACAGTTTCAAGGGAATTTTTTTTTCTCTTGAAATATTAAGAATACCACCTCCCTAAAAATATACTAATTTGAGATGATACAAATAAACAATAATTGTATTAGGATTTCACACACGTTCACTTGTGTGAAAATAAACATGTTCAAAGACTGTCATAAAGGAGTCTTGGCAATCTTCAAAAGTTATCATAAAAATAGAAAAACTAATGAAAAGGGCTTGAAAACTTTGAGTTTTAATGATAAGGACAAAATAAAGGGTAAAGTAAATAGTGCCAGAATTAACTTTTTAGTATAAAAATGTGGTTTTTCGTTAAAGTAACAGTATTGAGAGCTTTTCGTTAAAGTTCTCTAAAATATAACCAAAAGTTCCTTTTGTTCTTCATATCCAGTATTACTAGGGTAGACTTTAATGGTATTTTATGTTAGGACCTTGGATTTCTTTCCGTTTTCGGATTGAACTTAACCAAAGAATGATTATCCCTCCGTTGGTACCGCATAGCAAAATTACAGAATTGGGTGTTTATTTAACTTCTTTTGATACAGTGAGATTCCCAATCAAAGAACGGTTAAATACAAAAACCAGAATACTATTGCTCTATTGATAAAACCACAAAGTACCGATAAATTACAAAACACGACACTGCGAAGTGCTCGCTGCTCACTCGCGCACGTAAGAAAGAAATTACGTTCACACAATCACACCAAGCACTGGTTATTAGCATATCAAGAGACCCTAGAATACATCCCTAGAATACATACACGCACATATATATATATATATATATATATATATATATATTTATATATTTAATGGCGTCCACCGGGAAGCTTTTCTTTGATCTTATCCATGACACCCCTCTTTTCCTGGTACTCGCCGGTGGTGCCACCGTAAGGTGTGGTGGTGGAGGTCGTCTGAGATGAGTAGTTTTCATCCCTCTGCCCAGTCCCAGGAATCTTGTCCTTGACCTTGTCCATCATCCCCCTTTCTTCGTACTCCCCTCCAGTGTACGGGGCGTCAGTAGTCCCGTACCCAGTTCCAGTCATGCCAGAACCGGTCTGGGCATTCGATGAGTAGGGGTCGTCATCCCTACGTCCACCTCTGTCCATCATCCCTCTCTCTTGTTGTTGCTGCCCTCCTGTGTACGGGGCATCAGTGGTCCCGTAACCACTTCCAGTCATGCCAGTACCTCTCTCTTGTTGCTGCTGCCCTCCTGTGTACGGGGCACCAGTGGTCCCGTAACCACTTCCAGTCATGCCAGTACCTCTCTCTTGTTGCTGCTGCCCTCCTGTGTACGGATCATCAGTAGTAGTCCCGTACCCAGTACCAGTGGTGGCACTACCGAAGCCTCCGGTAGTACCCTGTTGAATCGGGTTCCCATACTCATCTTTGTCTTGGGGCGTTGTACCATATTGAGTCTGATAATCCTCCATTTTGAACTGATATTTGATTTGATGAAATGTTTTGATGGATTTGAAATGAGATATTGTGTTGTTTATATAGGCTAACTACGTAGACTGTAGACATGCAGGGGTGTGCATGCACTAGAGTGCATCCATGCCTTCCTGTAGCTGAGGACACCTGGCATTGTATGAGGACAGGTGTACTGTGTTGGTGTCGGCATAAAATATCTTTAGACAAGATAAGATCCGCCCTTGTCGTCGACCTAAAAGGGAACAGATCATCTTTTGGGTCTCTTCCATCTAGTTTTTATTTTTAAATAACTTGAATTTTTAAAATTTAATTTAACGGTTAAAAATATAATTTTATTTTATAAATTATTATAACTTTAATCTTTACATTAAATTTTAAAGCTCAAATTATTTAATAAGAAAAATGATGTAAAATAAATTCGGAAATGATTTCGTGACACTTCACCGCACCCATATGCAGTAGTTGTGAACTAGCTTAAGTCCGTACATGTGTTTTGAAACTTTGGAAGGTGAGACGTATCAGATTTTGACACATGTTTGTATTGTCAATCTTGATGTTGCATTACTGACTTAGATATTAGATAATGATGGTAGGGAGATTTTATCGTTTATCGGGTCCCACGTAGAGAGATATTTTCCATTGGTTCAAAAGCATTACTGAACTGACCCAATTTTAGCAAGTTGGGGTTGCCCACATACGGGTCCAATAGGCCTTGTTTGTGGCCTAGTGATGTTGGGCTGATCACCATATGTTGGGTGGACACGGCAAAACCAGTTATATTGAGCAATAGAAGTCACGCGTGATGCAAACAGTGTGTTTTCAAGGCTTCTTTACACAACAAAGTCAACAATGGCAGCAAGGCGTCTTTAAACTACAATGGTAGCAAACTTCCACTGTCTTCAATTTTGATGGAATTGTACTTATAAAACAATTAACATCTTTGATTAAAGACCAAAGCTTTATGCACCCATCAGGGCCGGTCATGAGAATTTGGGGGCCATAGACAAGTTTTCAAAATGGGGTCCTAATATTTTTTTGATTTCTGATTCTTTGTACATTGATATGTATAAAAAAGAATTTGCTAAATACATAAATATTATATTTCCACATTCAATATCATTAAAAATTAATATAAAAAGAAGATAAATATACAAACATTACTTAAACATTAAACGGATCATGTTTTTAGACTCAAATGTACTAAATGTTTGTAGTCAAGACTCTAAGATTGAAAGTGAAGAACAATAAAACTTGATGATCAAGGGAGTAAAGAACAATAAAACTTGATTAATGAGTATAATAAATTCAACAACGCCAATTGTTTCTCTTGTGCTTTTTTCGTAAAATCAACATTACACTGACAAATTGGATATCCATTGAAAAAAAATTATTGAAAAGAAAAATATAAATTCAAAGTTTTGATTACCTTAAAGTACAATCTTCAAGACCATGTGATAGTTGGTTTAAAAATTCAATAGAAATTGGGAGATTGGGAAGTTGAAAGAAAAAAAGATTGCAAAGGGACTTGAGTTTTATAACTTTATATGCATTTTGACAGATGGATTGGGATTTGGACAGATGGATTGGCAATAAGTTTGATAAACAAGAAAAAATTAGTGACTAAAAAAGGCATCTCTGTGTTTTGAACTCAACACTCCAAAGAAAAAAAAAGCTGAACATTTCCACTGCACCAACAAATGAATTATGATACCTCTTACTTTTTTTGTATCTATATGTTATTTATAGGATATAAAATTGTTTTGGGGCCTCTTCGAAGTGGGGGCCCTAGGCGGGCGCCTACTTGGGCTACCTTCATGGCCGGCCCTGGCACCCACGCGGCGAGATGGTGGAGATGAGTTATTTATATTATAGGAGGAAGTGGTAGGCCATGGGTTTAGGGTTTTGCCCTACACATGGCGACATCTTATTGGCCAAGGTATGTCACCCGTTGGATGAATGAGGAAAGAATGTTCTCAGGATATTAATTAGAAGAAAATATCTTGGGATAATTGTGATAGGGATTCCTTACTTGATTAAGTTAATCTTCAATTGAGAATGTATTAAATATAGGATTTAGTAATTAACCCTATCTTTAATACCTTTGACTTTTTCATGCCATGGGAAGCTTTGATCAGTTGTAGTCCGCTGCTCGAACTTCTAGAGATGTTGAGTTTCTCCTTGAAATATTTGAGAGCCCTGCCCATTTAGTGAAATCAATCTTGTCTATCTTGAAAAAACAGTCCACGTGTCGCCCTAAGATTTTTGGGATTATTTTTTGTTCCACAACTACCACCTTCTTAACTCAATCTTATTCTCGCTTTGCCACGTATAACTCAAAATGTTTTACTTACCAATCGCTTGAAAATTAATCTCGTATTTCACTTTACCCTATTCCGTCACATCCGTCAAAATTATTTTGAAAGGCGGCTTTTTGGTTTGGGGATTCATCATATGAGGCTCCGGTTCCCCAAAGATTTGGGAGTTACTACAAGAAGAGCAGTCCCCAATCTGGACCTTCATTTGGTTAAATCTGAAAACGATTTAGGAAAACATGTCTCTGTAAACTTTTTTTCCCCACACTTTTTAAACTTTACTGCCCGTAGAGGAATCGCAGTTTTGGAATCGTAGTTTTATGACGTTTGGAATACCCCTTCACAGCCCTTGGGAGTAAGCAGAGGTTGTTTTGTTTCCTTTTAACGTTAATATATTTTTTTTAGTACATCGATATTTTATATTAAAGGGAGGAGGAATTCAACTAAGCCATACAATAGGCAACCTAATTTGATATCGAATTCGCCACTCACGAGATTTGAACCTAAAACTTTTCACTTCTAAGTGAAGAGGAATACCAAGAAAAGATTTTCAGAAAGTTTCAAATACAATCTTTGATAAGTGAATGTGAGTGGCAAGAATAGTTATGCTCTTGGTCTAATTTTGAGTGGGGAAATGATTTTTCCCTTCTTCTTCTCCGTGCACTCCAATTCATTTTTGTCGTTCTAATTTTTTTTATTGATTCAATTTAAATGTTAAAAAATGAATACGAGTGTGAAGAAAATAAGTATGCAGAAACTACTCTCTCTTTCTTGAGTGGTTCGGTTCACATTTTGGCACATAAAACAAAGAAATGATCCCGACCAATCTAGTACCATCTCTTTTCAAAGTGAAATCATGATCACCATAGGTGTTAATTATTTTATCAATTATTGAAGGAGACGCTGGTGTTTCTTTCATGTTTAATACATAAAAAGACCAAAGATGTTTAATACATAAGACCATCTTTGAAAGAAATATTAAATCTTTAGTGGAATGTCAAGTAATTAAATTTGAAGACAAGAGTAAATTCTAACCGATATGTCAATTCTATGTGGATTGACATATGAGTTTTCATATGTCAAATTTGACATATGAGAAAAGGTGATGTCAAATCATTTTTAATTATTTTATTGTGTGGGTCTCATTATTGCACCAATTATAGATCTTGAAAATTTATTTTAATTGATTTCTTTTTAAAATGGATCATAAAAATATCATTTATAACAAAAAAAAAACAACATATCACATGGAAAAAGAAAATGACACATCCCGACTAGAGTCGAGACGTGCTGACCATCACGTGAGAATGACGTAGCGATGTGCATAACAGAAGTGATAATAATTAAGAAAATGTGAATAAATAAAAACCAAAACTAAACTTATTTAAACTAGAGATGATAAGTAAGTGCATGAAAGTGATCGAGTCTAAGATACACACATCTCAGAGCATAGGTAACGCAAGTGCCGTCGAGCTGACTCAATACTAATTATACAAATAGAGATAAAGATCCCTACATTATTTAGTAGAATGTCAGAACCGTTGAGAAGTCCTTGTGAGCTACAGGTAAGAAAAGCTACCTAGAACCTGGAGGGTCGCAAAACAAAAGGGTGAGTGGGCAAAAACAAAGTGTTTGAAAACATATTTATCTTTCTGAATATAATAACCCCTCTTCATAAAACCCGTATAGTTTCCAGAAAATAATACTACGTAGTATGAAAATCAATGCACAAGTATAGTTAAAACCAAGTATATGCCATGTCATAATATTTCAGCACTAATAAATGTAAGCCAGGTGTGAAATCAATGTAAAGTGACATGCCAGTTGGAGTCACCTAACGTGACTTGTACGACTGGACCTATAGCTTATCATCCTATACTTGCACACGAATCAGAGTCACCTAGTATGACCTGTATGACAGGGCTGTGTGTAAATATGTACGCTTAAGTGCTACAATCACGTGAAGGCCGTGCGATAAATCACGGGCAAGGATTTAAATATCGGTAATATCGGAAATATCGGTAGTCCGAAAACACGGAAATATCGACGGAAATATCGACGGAAATATCGATAAAATATCGATATCGATAAAAATTACATGGAAACCACGGAAATTGTAAGAAAAACTTGGAAATTTTTATTGAAACTTTGCAGGATGTTTATTTAGTCAATTATCTATTAGTTTATCACAAAAAATTGGAAGGAAATGCATTGCATGATGGATTTAACATTATCAAGTTGATTATATAGCGAGCTGACAAACATTGTGAGTGTAGAAAATATGTAGTAATTAATGAAAGAAGTCTAAACACACCATAAATCATTTATATATAATGAATTAGTACAATATTTTACACTTTATACATTGCATGGAAAGATACATGAGTGACTTAGTACCACATAGAGTTCTTATGAGGTTCAAAATTTTCACCTTGGTGTTTTTTAAAATATAGATTTTTATCCTAGATAATAAATATTAGCTTGCAAACCTTGCAGACATCTTAACGACCATATAAACATTACAGGCTGAATATGTAATCACAAACACATCTGTAGCGAGTTGGATAAGACCCAGGTGCGTGGTTGACAAAGGGAGGGTTCGAATATAATCTGCTTGCTTAGTAAAAAAAAACAAAATATTATCTAAATAATTTATAATTTATATAACATTTATATATATATATATATATAATATATATAATATATATCCTAAACTTTTAAAAATATAAAGGGATGGCCTTCATTATTAAAAGTTAAAACCATTAGAGGTGCACCTCACCTCTTTCACGTCACCTGTCTAAAACCATCAAAGCCAATGGTTTTGTTTGTTTAAGTCTCCTGTCCACCAAGGTGGTATGTTAAAGTCTCTCTCTCTTTCTTTCTCTCTCCCTCTCCCCGCACCGTATCCTCCTCCTCCCTCATCTTCACAAATGCGTCTCTATTCCTCTCTCTCTCCCCGCACCGTCTCCTCCCTCATCTTCATAGATGCATCTCTGTTCCTCAGTAGTTTTTCACCTTCTTCTTCCCTCTGACGCTCTCTCTCTCTCTCTCTCCTCTCTTTCAGCCGATGATCGAATACGATATGTGAAATGCTTGCTCATTGATCTCTCAGCTCCGTCCGATCCGCGGCCTTCCAAAGATGATGATCTTTAGCACTGCAACTGCCGGTCAGGTACTCGATTTCTCAGCTTCTACTGTTTTCTTCCAGATCTTGCTCGAATTCAAGCCCTTGCTTCTCGGATTAGTGTAATTTTGTCACTGATTTTGGTATAAAGTGGTGATTTTTGTTGAAAGATAGTGATGATTTTGTTCCGTGTGGTTGCAGGTTTCGTTCTTGCTCGAAGTTATTCCGATTCTCCGGCGAGGTCGTGCACCTCCGGCGTTCTTCTCCGAGTAGCAGTTTAAAAAATATCGCGATATTATAGGAAATATCGCGATATTATAGGAAATATCGCGATATTATACGAAAACAATATGGATAACAAAAAAAATATCGGCTGGTGATAAAATCGATATTATCGGCGATATTTCGCCGATAATATCGATATTTAAATCCATGATCACGGGTCACCTACGAGTCGGAGTCACCTAATATGACTTGTATGACAGGGCTGGCACCAGACTTGGATTCAAGGTGAGAGTGTGGTGCGGGAGGTGAACATCACTTGAAAGACTGTACCCTGGCCCGAGGTGGGAGCACTAATATTGGGGTGCAGCAATGATAAGCTCTAAATGCATATATGCATGCCAAATATGATGCAATCATTTCAAACACATAGTCCTCACCTGAAACTTACATGAGCCTCCACAACATCATTCAAAATACTTCACAATGTATAATAATACAATATTTAAAATGTAACTCATTTAAGACATGGCCTTCAAAGCATAATTCACTTAAAAAAAAAACATTTCTGGAAATCGTATAACATATATATATATATATATAAAAAACAAATGCACACTCATTGATAAGTAGTAGGATCGTAGCCCCCCTAGCCTTGCTTGTCCACGCTCATCCTTGGGGTATGTCTCACTTATATGCGATATAATTAATTTTACGTTAATTAACTATCACATATATGAAATCTAGGAATAACATCTCATAGCTTGCTCAATTCTAAGGTTTGAATATAAGAATGTGATCTACTCGACAATATGAACCCACACATATTTTTAGAAAAAGTTTTGGACACTAGACACGCCGGCCAAGGCACGGCCACACGCCCGGCCATGCATAGGCACATGTTCGGGACATCGGACAAAAACCCTAATGGCCTTTAGGAATATTTTGTCAAAATAGGCAGAATATTCCGTTAAATGGTAATGGCGTTACCTAATGGCCTTAGGATATTCCGTTAAAGTTAACGGAATATGCCTTCTTCTTCTCCTGTAAGCTCGACATCCGCCACCGCCGTCTGGTTAGCTAGAAAATGGAAAAACTCACCGAATTATGGAAAAAATTTCAATTCTTTATATCTACCTCAATTCTTAACCAAAATCCATGAAATTTCATGGATTTAAAGGTCTTGAGGAGTAGAACACATTTGTACCTATTAGAGGTCCAAAATCCAATAGAAAATGGTTGAAAAATTCCTCGAAAGTTTCGGCCAAGTCTGCAACTCCTCGAAACCATGTGATCCGACGCCAACACAACCTCAAACCTACTCTAGGGTGTTAGGGAAGTTGCATGGGAACCTTTCCAAGTCCTAAAACTCCATAATCACGAGATCATGTCGGAGAAACTTTGTTCCTCGTCGGAGCTTCTGGTTTCCCGAGATCCTCTCATCCGTTCGACGATCAAATTGTACCATTGGGTTCGTGAGGTCGAAAAGAACATGATGATGGTTGTCACAAGCTCGATCTGTGAAGGTTTAGTTCAGTTTGTGAGCTGGGGGTGTCTCGGGTGCAAGAAGAAGAAGAAAGAGGAAGGATCGAGAAGAGGAGAGAGAAGGAGAGTATGTATGTGTGTGTTGATTGGCTGAAGAGAGAGAAAGAGTTAGATTTAATTGGCCGAAAAAGGAAAAAGAACAAATATGTTATTGGGTCAAATGAAATAGGAACTAGTTTAATTGGATAAGGGATATATATATGGGTCAACATTCAAAGGAGAAATACAATATAATTATACCCGTTTATGTATTCATTTGTTCGTAACTTTTTCATTACGGCTCCAATTCGAGTCTAACTCACCTCAACGCACTCTTGACATCGAGTACCATTTAATTACGATAGCAAAAATAATATTTAAAACTGCATATGTACATCCACGTCACTAAGCCTATAAGGGTATATTCGTCATTTTACACATTTGAGGAGAAAATATATATAAATTTGGGATGGGTTGTCACAGAAAAAATCTGACATTGTCACGTCAACCATCAAATTAACATTTGACATCTCTATTAGAAATGCTCTAAGTCACGATGGTCAACTCAAATACTGAGCGAGAGTTAATTAATGGTTTAGGAGAGTCGAGAGTGAGTGAGATTGAAATAATGGGTTAAGATCACAATAAACAATTTTTTTTATAGTCTAAACTATTCAATAGTACGAGAAATAATCAGTTAAGGTTAAATGAAATATTATTTTTAGGTACTTACCAATCTAATAATATCAAGTCGGACCAATAGTCTGGAATATTGAAGACTATCCAGCATAAGTACAGGTTTCGACCCTTTTCAATGTAAACAAAAAAATGCCCAACGCAGAACGTCCCTTTGAAAGCCAATAAACTAGGTAAAATCTAGTTGAAAAGTCCTCATTCAAAAGGGCCAAAAAAAAAAAAAAAAAAAAACCCGAAAAAAGAAGGCATGTCAAGTCAATAATTGCAATTATGATTTATTAGGTACTCCATATATTATCAAAGCCTACTTTTAATTTGAGAAAAAAAGAACCCTAAACACACTTTGGCTTTCAGTCATTATAATTAATTAAACTTTCTTGGTCATGTGAGCATTGGTGTCATAATTGGTTGGCCACATGCTCTCATCAACAAACCAATTAAGAATAAGAATAAGAAAAACTAATAAAAAAAGTTTCAAAATTTTGAGTTTTAATGATAAAAATGAAATAAAGGGTAAAACAAATAATATCAGGATTGACTTTTAGTGTAAAAATGTAATTTTTTGTTAAAGTGAACAGTACTGAGAGTTTTTCGTTAAAGTTCCCTTAAGAATAACTAATTAGTAATTATCATGCTTAGGTTTGGCATTCCCTTTTCAAATTATGTAGTGGGCGGCAAGTGCCTTGACCTATGTATGCATAAGAGCATGGTTATTACTTTTAAACACCATTACTTCTAATTTCTAAGCCTTACCTATTCATATTTTTCAAGTATACAAGGGATATAGAGAAGAGGAGATATGTCGTACAATTTCGACTGGATAAGTAAGTATTCTTAATTACATTTTTTTAGTCAATAATCTTTAGTTACTCAACCTTTGTCACATCAATCATATTCTATCTATTTCTTATGGGAAGAGGGTTCTCTCCGGATTCACTTTGCGGGGGATTATAAGAATTCTTACATCTTAACTGTTCATCGTACATCATGTGATCAGTTTTCATTAGTTACTATTTGTGTTTAATTTTAAATAAAAAAATCAAATGATTTCTGACTGCACGATGCACAGTGAATGGCTAAGAAGGATCCTCACAATTTGAATCCAGATGGGATCCAAATCCCTTCTTATGGGATAATTGAGAACTTGATTAGAAATAAAAATAGTATTATATAGTTAGTGGCTTGAGCTCTCAATGCATTAAACTTTTTACAGATATTGAAACACAAGTCAAGTGATATACTATTTTATGTGTTATAATATAGATGAGCAATAGAGTTGATATGTCTCACTTTTTAAAGGAGACGGATCTGTCACACCACTTTTTCTACACAACTTTTGACACACGTTCTTGTGAGGCCCACTTCATAATATATTTTAATTATCTGAACAGTCTATCTTTTAGGACTTTCCTCAAAGTTGATGTCTACCAAAAACACCCAAATCTAAAACTATATGAACGTTGGATTCAGGGTTTAGTGTTGCTTTGTGGAACCATATTCGTCATTTTTTTCCACTACGAATGAATGTATTAATGGTTTTAGATTTGTTTAACTTTTGTTGCAAGGATGATTAATGAATGTTGTTCTAAAAAATAGACGTTTGGATGGTTAAAAAGTATTATAGAGTGGGCCCAAAAAACGAGTGTAAAAAGTTAGGTAAAATATATTAATAATAAATAAAGTCACGTGTGTTAATGTTCAAAATTGGAGGTCAAACCCAAATGAATCCATGTGGATGCTAACATACTTTAAACCCAATTATAATATATATATATATATATATATATATAATCCTTGGTGAGCTCTTGGATATGGACTGGAATTAAAATGAACAAAGATATAAGTGGTTTAGCCTGCAAAACTAGAGCTACGTCCACTGTGTTGTTGAATTCTATTGATTATAAGATTAAAAATAGCGCTTGGCTAATATATCAATTTCACTCTCTCAAGTTGTCCAACCCCGATATTGGAGGTTCACACCCCTTTATATAGGCCTCCAGCGAACCCCCCTTCCTTGGGTCTTTCCCAAGGAGCATTTAATGTGCCACTCTACATGAACTAGCTCAATGACACCTTTTTACCTGTCAACCTAACATTCGTGGTGAAGTGGTCGTTGTGTATTCAAATGCATGTCGGCCTAGAATAAAGTAGCCCATTTCCCCTGGTCAGCCTCGGTGACTTAACCCAATCTTCCATAGCCCCGCTTCGACTCATTTTGTGCCCTATATTGGGTCTTCATTGTTGTTCTCAAGTCGCCATGTGGCTTGAATGACATATGAGTGGACTTTCCTCTAGAAACTCGTGTCATAAAGCTGTCAGTCTGCCCATGTGCTCTTCAGTCAGAATTTGAGGCCTATATCGCTTGGCCAATATTCGAGCGGTATTCAGGGTACTTGGTTGTGTCCATTTCCAGGCTTCTCAGCCTTTCAGGCTTATATGTCCCTTGGACCTTTTCAGGGCACTATCTTAACTGGTGTTTCTTAGTGGGCCCAAAAGTGCCCAATATTAACAACATGTTACAATTTGAGACTTTGAGTACGACAATAATACCACTTAGCCATGTTTCGAGTACACAAAAATTACTTTTAGCACATATAAATGTTGCCAACCAACCAAAAAGATCATGTTGGTAACAGTACTTGTAAGTTAGTAACTGGGAGTCTGGGATCATTAACCTTAGTCTATATTCTTCATTGCTTAAATGAGCACATCTTTTCTGACTTTAACATGAACATTTGGGTCAATGTGACATTATTTTTTCATTTATCTTTTGCTTGATAAAATAAAAATATGATCCTTGCTTGATAAACTTTTAATTTTGTCTTCTAACAAGACCAATTTTTACTTTTCGAAGGAGAATAATAATTCATGGGACGTGTGAGGACTTATTAATTATTGATCATCTGGCATCCCTAAATTATCTTTTCTTCTTCATATAAAAGTGATTAGTGGTTTAATCATGGTTTAATCTTATAAAATAAATTAATTCCATTATTATGTCTAGCGTTGCTTATAAGCAAAAGTATCCGACCAGAAAATCAACCAATATTTAAAAATATATAAATAATGAAAAATAAAAACTTTAGAGTCCACTAAATTTGTCTAACCGAATGATCCAATTCCAGCTATGAAAACCACACAAAATTCCGGCACACAATATGCCAACATTATTAATTTTTAAGAAAATAAAATAAAGTATGCCAACATTATTGACACAGCACGATTAACTTGAAATTGTATACTAATAAACAAGAAGTATTTTATTAAATCATAAAATCGGGAACAAAACCAGAAGCCAAAAGAAAAAACAAAATTGATTGCTTACATATATGCTTTACATGTTCAACAGTAGAACAACCCATGACATACCCATCAATAATTCAATCATTGTGACAACAAATCTACACAAGCCATGGATGTTCTTAGTCTCAATTCACTTCACTAATCTCTCACTTAATCCATGATTAACCCAACTGAGTTTAGCACATAAACATGTCAGCAGAGGCCATGATTGGTTGATTATTCAAAAAGCCAGCACTCCATGGATTCAGAAATCCATCACCTCCACCAATAATATTGTGATTTTCTTCTTCCTCATAAATCCATTTGCTTGAATTAATACAATCCAGGATATCATTGAGGGACTGCAATCTGTTGGTAAGCTCATCCATCTGAGCTCTGAGGACTGAGTTTTCTGCCTCAATCTTCATGTAAAGCTGGTTGGTCACATTCATGGATGTGATGATCTGGTTGTTCTCCTTCATCAGCAGCCCAATCTGAGCCGTTAGATCAGTCATATGCTCTTGTTTTCGCATCCGGGATCGACGTGCCGATTCCCTATTGGACAGCATTCTTTTGCGCTTTCTCTGGTCCATGATTAGGTTAAGATCTGCATCAGATCCTGAGTTTTGGAGCTTGCTTGACTCTGAAGAAACCCCACTTGAAGAAGCCATGCGCGTAATGTTTATATGCTTAACAAAACCAAAAAAATAAAAACTTTTTCCTTACCCAAGAAAGTTAGAGTGATTATTTGAAGAACCCAGATGCTAGATATGAAAAATAATTAAGAAAAAATTTGTTTATAAAATGTTGTAAAACCAGTAGAGGAAGACAACAGAGAAGGATTGAACTAAGTGGCTTCTGCGAAGGAGGGTGGAGTTTATCATACACCCAGAGAGCAGGATTTCACTGAGTACTGGAGACATAATTATATCTATAGGTTTTTATACTAAGCATTGGAGAAAAAGGATACCACAAACTCTATATATGAATTTCGAACCAGACTCAAGTTTTTCAGAACTAGGAAAGAAAGGGAGAAGGTTTCCAGAACCAGGAAAAGAGAGAGAGAAAGAGCAGACACAAGGTTTTCAGAACCAGGAGAGAGAGAGAGAGAGAGCAAAATCTTGGGGTAGGCAGGAAAGATAAGGGAGAGGAGGTTTTGAAGAGTGGTGGATGGTAGAATATATAGGCCAGCAACGCCCGCCTAAAATAAATAAACTACTAAAAACAATTTAAGAACATGTCTTGATTGTCTCATATAATATAATTATGAGGACATAGGAACAACATATACTGTGACTCTTAAGGGCCAAGTCCTCAGTATTTGAAATTTCATAAGACTTGGTTTGCATTCTGTCTGATATGCATGTATTCTTCAAAGAGTCAATATTTTCCACTGATTTTGTGAGACAAAAATTCGGCATGAAATTGAGATAAAAGTTACTTTCTAAGATTAATTTGTAAATTGAAACCACTTTAAAGTAATATGTATTCCTCTTGTCTCATCTTAGATTATGTAGCAATTGTCCTTGAATTATATCGTGATATACAATGTGGTGCAGTTCATTGATGCGGCTGACACCTTCACCACATCCGTGTCAGCAATTCAACATCAATTTAACATAATAAACAAAATTTAGCTAAAATAGAACGAATATTAAAATTTAGAATACAAAATGATAAAATTTTAATTCAAAAGAGAAAGTGAGATTAAGTTTGAGTTTCAGGAAGTTTCGCAAAAAATAGTCTTTTTTCACCTCAAGTTTACATCATATACTTGGCAAGTGTGGCATAATTAGGTTACACCAACCAAAAGTCGCACATGAGTCTTGTGTTGATATTGTTGCTGTTCTAGTTGAATCCCAACAATACAAGGGCACGTGTATGTGGCCAGAATTCTAAGAAATGGTCCCTTAAAATTGATCAATAATAAGAAGGGTTACATCTTACACAGGTAAGGCCCCCGCCCCGCAGCCTACAAAACGAATGGTCATTGCCTGCCCAGCGATGGAGCTATGTTTTTCTTTTAAAGAAAAAGGAGAAGAAAACATAGCCACTCGAGTCCCTTTCAAGTAGTTCTCGTGCCCTCGAGCTCGAGCAATGCTCGAACAATTCTTGTATATGTATTATGTGTGGATGTAAATTTCTTCCTTCTTGTTTTTGAACAAAATTGTACCTACAAAACAAACAACATCTTAGGTCAAGGCCAAGAGTCTCACGTGCCCACGATGAATGGGGGGTTTTGGCCGAATAGCTTTCGATACCAAAGTTAGAATTTTGAGGGAAAAGTATTTAGAGAATTTAGAGAATTTAGTAAGAGTGTAGAACTTAAATTTTGGCGAGGATGAGGGTGTTTATGTAGGGGTGTGGCTGGCCCATTTGGGAGGATAGGGACTGGCCACTTGGATAGTTTTTTGGGTGAGGTTCATGATTTGTAGCTAATTAATAAATTAATTGAATAATAAATCAATTAATTAGCTAATTAATATAATTTGAAAGGAAAAATTTGGGGGTTATCTTGTGGAGAATATTTGATGAGGATGAATGAAATAGGTTTTGAATAAATACCTATTTTGGAGACTTTTGACTTGATTGATGGATGATTGCCCACTGCTTACGCGTAAAAATATTGGTGTGCATTGAGGGTAATCTTATCCTTTTAACCCAAAAATTCACGTGTCGCCTCCATATTTTTCTTGATTATTTTTTGCTCCACAAATGCCCCCGCATCTGTTAGGGTGCTCGTAGGAAAAGGCAGCAGGTGTAGAGATCTTCTTGCTTTGGGAAACATAGGATTGTTTCCTATTTTGATGTAGATTCCCTCTTTAATAGGAAATTAGATCCTTCCAAGAAAGGGAAATAAATTTATCTCAAAGCTTATTTAAGTCCACCTTAAGTGGATTATTAAATCAACTTTGGAGAGCGATTTAGTCTACCCTACAAGAGAGAGAGAGAGAGAGAGAGAGAGAGAGCTTAGAAGATATTTGTTCCCTCTTCTCTAGCAATCTTTTACATCTTGCCTGCGCAAAGGATCGTCTTTCGTTGCTTTCTTCGTCTTCTCCGCGTCACACCAAGGTAAGAAAAATTTAATTTTCCTTGTCTTCTTCTCAGATAATGCTGTCGCGGGGCAGTCGTCTGGGTAGTGCGGCACGTCGGCTGGAAGGGGACATGAGTCGGCTTGGTATGGGCTGATGAGGTGTTGTGGTAGGGACCACTGCTTGGGCTGCTCGACTTGGCTAGAGCCAATGGTAGCTTGTGCGGCTGGGGCTGCAGATTGAGGTGCTGGGGCGCATTGCTAGGTAAACCGTATGGCTCATGTCCTTTAGGCTTTTGGAGTTGACGCGGGCTAGGCCGGCGATTGAGAGAAATGAGGAGGTCTCGGGCCTCATGGGCTGTTAGAATGCTGGGCATGCAGGTCTGAGAGAAAAAATGAGGGAAGAACCAGTATGGGTTAAGCTCCCCTACTGAGTACCATGAAGGACGTTGGCTGCTTAGTCCTCTTCACTAGGAGAAAGGTGGGTTGCTCTATCGAAAGGAAGTAAAAATGATCAAGGCAGATGCATTGGCTCGTCTGATCGCTGTTATGGAGCCTACTATGAATGAAGGTGGAAAAAAGAGATCTTCCCCGCTTGCTTAAGAGATGCCCGGTTGAGAAAAAATTGAAAACTTTATCCGCTGCTCGTTAGGGTCTGCCTGCTGCCGAGAAGCCTGTGATTGACATGACTTTTTTCCAATGGGAAAAAAAAAGGCTACTAGATTTGAGCCTGTGGCACCTACCATGTTAAGATTGGCTAGTACGATTGCTGATAGGATTGTTTAGTGTAGAGGTCCTGTTATGCCCCCAATGCCAAAGTTTGTACCAAGATGTCTGTTGGGAGCTAAGTCCGGTTCACCTTTGGAGAGGCTTGCTATTATGAAGAACGATAAGGTGGACTCTGCTGCTAAAGTGGCGCTAAGGCCTACTCCCCATGCTGCTGAGACTAATTCGCCTGCTAGGAAGGATGAGACTGCTCGCGTGGGCAACTGTGAGAAATCCATTAAGCCTGTTTCTAGGGAGGCTCCTAAGATCTGTGTGATTTTGAAACCAGATCTGCTTGAAGATATAGACGCTTGTGCCAAGTTTGTCGATGGCGTTAGAGGGGTTGTTTGCCTAAGTTCCTTTGCGAAGCATTCGATCGAGTATAAGAAGACTGCCTTACTTGCCATGATGTAGAAGATGACTATTTTGGTAGCCGAGTCTATGTTCATTCGCGGCAGCAGTACATGTGGTTCATTCCTAGCAGGTGAGGGAATTCTTCGCAGGCTGCTGGTTGAACTTGAGTTAGACTGAGTGACTGTTTATCTTCGTCCTTCATGCTACCTACTACGATATGAGGTAGAGAATGCTCATTGTGGGCCTAGCCACAAATGAATACTTCGCCTAGAAGGTTACTCATGTTGACTATTTGAGTGTGGCCTAACCGTCAATGTATGCTCGTCCATGGGCTAGTCGAGAGTGCACGCTCCTCCGCGCACTAAGACGGAAGTATACGCTATCTTGGGGACCCAATCAGAATGTATATTGCTTGAACGCTCTATTCGTGGCTGGTCGAGATGCTGCTTGTCGAGACCCTGCTGTAGAGGTTCTTCGTCTGCCCTTGTCCTACTTCGGGACACGTCATCTGGGGCACGTTGCAGCTCAGTGCGTTGCAAGAGCTGATTCACCAAGGTCGTCTGTTGTGCGAGGGTGCTCGTCAATTCTATGACTTGTCGAGACAAGTGTGGTTCTCCATTTGGGTTAGAAAATCTTGGAAGGAATGCGTCTCCTTGAGCAGTGGAAGTGTGGTATACTCTGGGCGCGAGATTTGAGTTGAGAAATGTCAAATCTGCGGGGAAATGTGGTGAAAATGCTCATGGTTCGATTGTCGGTCTAGAAATTTGGAGCTGGGACGATTGAACCAATCTTAGACCGATTTGGGTTGCTTGGAAGGCCACGGGAGCAAGCTGGGCCACGGGAGCAGGCTAGGCCACAGGAGTGGGCTGCTTAGCTTGTGGCACACATGGGTGCAAGGCTAAGGCTCAGCTTAGAAATGCGTTGGGCTCGCATTAGGCTTAGGCGGCTCGGGCCGGCTCTGCTAGGGCTTGGGCCCTTGAAGGTTGAAGTGGCACGGCTTTGGTCATGGCCTTGGCGCTGTAAGTTTTGCCGAGTGTGGCCACCGTGGTGGTTACTGCTGTGGTGACTTGTGTGGGTGGTGCCGCTCCACTCATCATTGTGTTAAGCCTTGTCGATCGTCGTGGTCCTAATTCTTGAATGTTGGAATTTCTGTTCGTCGAGGTTTCCGAATCTCTTGCCATTATACTTTTCTTTTACATTTTATCAAAGAATTTTTAGAAATAAAAATTCCAAGAATAAGAACGTACGAAAAATCTACAAATGAACAAGAAAATGAAAAACCTTGGATGTGAGAGTCTTCTATGAGTGTGTGACTCAACTCTTAATGAAATCACCAATTTGTGGATGCAAATTTCTTCCTTCTTATTATTGGACAAAATTGTACCTACAAAACAAACAACACCTTAGGTTAAGGCCAAGAGCCTCACGTGCCCATGATGAATGTGAGGGCTTTGGCCGAAGAACCTACAATCCCAAAGTTAGAATTTTGAGGGAAAAAGTGTTTGGAGAATTTAGCAAGAGTGTAAAACTTAAGTTTTGGAGAGAATGAGGGTGTTTATATAGGGGTGTGGCCGGCTCCTTTGGGAGGATAGGGACTTGCCATTTGGATGGTTTTTTGGGTAAGGTTCATGATCGTCAAGTCTAGTGAAGTATCGGAGTCGATCAGAGCTCGAGAAGCTCTGGTCTTCTCCCTCGTAGAAACCAGGTCGGACCCGACCCAAACCCTTGTAAACTGAGTCCTCTAACCCAGAGATTTGGGTCGGGCTTTCAAGTCCACAGCCTGTTAGAAGTCCAAACCCAACCCATTGAACCTAAAACCCTAAACCAGACCTTTGGGTCGTGATGACTCAAGCCTTTGGACCAATAAACCTTCGGCCCAAGCCCAGGACGCCAAGCCCAAGCCCAAACCCAAACCTAGTCGAAGCCCAGAACCTAAGCCACACGTGAAAGGCAGCTTGTGCTGATGCATGGAGCACACGCGCCTTTACCGGAGATACTGTGCTCCGCAGCCGTCCATAGTGGCGATAACGGCGACGTCGATGACTTTTTCGGCGACCCATCTTGGTGTATGGCGGCGCGTGGCTGTTGGGGCCCCCACCTTGTGACGACACGGAGGGCTCGTGCGGCAGCGCGTGGGGGTACCCTAGTTCCTCTTTTATGTTTTTCGACGTCCTGAATCCGTTTATGACGTCCGTTTTCTGAAATTCAATCGTTATGGTAGAGTTTTATTAATTGGACCCTTTATGTGCTTAGGTGCAAGTATTAGCTGCGTTTTTGTCCCTCCTATTTCGCACGACTCTTCGATGACAGAGTATCTGTGAGTGGATTCTAAAATGCATGATTTTACTATTAGAAATGAATACATGAAAATCATGATTTAATGGTTATGTTTTATGAGTAAATTAGAGTTTACCTTTTATGAGATATCACGCTTTACTGAGAATATTTTAGAATACCATGCTTTATTGATTTTATGTTCTTTGTAGTATATATGATGGATGACTATATACTATGAAGATGTTTTGAGATATGATGTTTGTGTTACTGAGCTCTGTTGAAATATATGTATTTTGGAAAGATTATATTTAATGATTTTTGTGCTTATTTAGTGGTCACTATATGTTTTTGGGTGGGTGTTGTAGGAGCCTACGGGCGAATGAAGGCCTTCAGGCGAATGAAATGTTCTAAATGAAGAGTTCTATATGCCTTCGGGCGATATTGATACCACTATTTAGCACACTATATATGATATATGTTTTTGAAACGTTTTATGCCATGCTAGGGTTTCGGAAAACCCACTAGATATTATCCTATATGAGTTTTCATAAACTTTGGGGATTAGTATGTTGTTGAATAACTATGTTAGTGCTATATATATATTAACTTGGTCCGCTCATGTTTCTTTTATGCCCTCTCCGGACAAAGGAACGAGGCATACGATCTGAGCTAAGAGGCATTCCTCTACCACTAATATCGTGCTATCCTCTCTACTTTTGACAGCACTTTTAATAGCACTTTTTGTCAAACATTCCGCTTGTATTCTGAATTAGATGTATGCTCTGAACATGTTATGCATTCATTAAATGGCTTGCATAACTCTCGAGTGTCGGCCAGCACCTGGCCACCTCGTTATCCTCTGAACATCGGGATCGGGGTTTGTTAGAGAGATAGAGACCATTTAACACATTGCATACTCAAATACATAGGTACACATATATTGATATACATATACATAATATATATATATATATATATATATATATATATATATATATAGATAGATAGAGAGAGAGAGAGAGAGAGAGAGAGAGAGAGAGAGAGAGAGAGAGAGAGAGAGAGAGAGAGAGAATATTTCCACTTTTGATATCCATATGCTTAAGAGTTGGGTAATCTTTCATTTAAAGATGCTAGCTCCTGGTTACTTTTTGCCAAACACACTTTTCATATTGGACACTGAACACAAATAAGATATAGTATCTGTTTTTGCACTCTCAGTTTAGCTTCTAACACTGTACCTATACGTGTAGAAAGATTTTAAGCTAAATTGAAATTACCAAAATCTCTACATATTTAAAGAGAAAATTAAAACATTGTCATGAACATTGACCCAATCTGATTTTTGGTTGTTAAACTGAAAATCCATGAACATTAGTCCTTAAACTTATCACAATGTGGAGAAATCATCCTTTTGAGTATCAATGATGGAAATATCATCCAAAATAAAAGTTTATAGGGAAAAAAATGAATTTTTTTTTTAACGAAGTCACACAAAAATCCCATTTCTACACATTGTAGTAAGTTCAAAAACCATTGTCCAATTAAACTACAATTCAAAGACCATTACTCCATGTATACATGGTCTTGCAAGTTGCCTTTGAGTCTTGGACCCAGTCATTGAAAAAGAAGGGGGAGGAAGCCAGGCAGGCAAGAGGTGGGCAGTGGGCAGTCAGTGGTGGGCTGTAATTGGGTTTATTAGGGGTTAAAAAAAGTTGGGAGACATAAATATCAATTCTTATCAACTTCTTCTGTGAAGGTCCCTTTCTTTGGGTCTCAAATTGTGTGCTCTTTTTGTTTTAAGGTGCACTTTTAAGTGTCATGGCTTTCTTTGTATATATAGTAGGATATAATATAGATGATGGATGTTTTCTTATACTTTGTTGCCAAAATAAACTTAAAAAGCAGGCTGCGCATCGATGCAGCAGCTTAGAAATAGGATAAGGATTCTTTTCCCTTTTTTTCTCTCCTCTCTTTTCCTGTTTGATCACTTAGAATTTTATATTGTCACTCGTAATAATTAGTCTTTTACGTCAATTTCAGACTCATTTGATAATTATTTTATTTATAATTTTGGTTCTTGATAGAGCCAAAAAGAATGTATAGAGGAATGAGAAATGAAGAATATTGGGTGAAGGATCAAGGATTAAATAAAGGAAAAGGTAGGAAAGAGAAAAGAAAATCCACTAAACTTTGTTTTTAGTTAATTTTTTATTTACTCTACGGTATCCACTTCATTATTGCCATTCATCCCCCGCCCTTATCCATCCCTCGTTTTTCTCTTGTATTTCCTATTGACTGTTAACAAAACAATGCAACTAAAAACAACAAACGAAATAGTTAGAAAACGATCATATATTTGGTTCCGATAGGCATTGAACCAGTCAATCTCTAACCAAAAGCTAGGGGCCATACTAACCCTTGTGTACTTACAGTATGGCAGTATTGAGCTGCTTTATCCATGCCTCAGGATCACCCGATCCATCCATATCCAGCTCTGGATATTATCCATTCATTTTTCGTCGGAGATAGAGAAACTAAAGAAAGATGAAGAAGGGTGGAGGTACAAATGATGGAGAATGATTGAAATTTTTTCAGAAATTAAAGCTTAAAGTTCGTTTTAGTTCTTAGTTTTCATTGTAGGTAGCATTTCATACAAGCACATCGACCTCCCTCCCACCACCTTACTCCGCACTTCACCCTTCCTTTTACACGTATCTTCAACCTCCCTCCCACCACCCTTACTCCGCACATCTTCATCCTTCCTTTTCTGCCCTTTCTCTATATCTCTGTCAAGTTTTCATAGCTCTAGGGCTCTTCATCCTTCCTTTTACACGTATCTTCAAGCTCCCTCCCACCACCCTGACTCCGCACTTCTTCATCCTTCCTTTTCTGCCCTTTCTCTATCTCTATCAAGTTTTCATAGCTCTAGGGAAATTGTAGTTTCTTATTTGTGCCTACCACAGAACATCAAGCAAATGACACAAGTCATACAGTGAAATTTCTGCGATTGACTATATATTCCTTTCACTTTCAGGTAAAGGAGCAGATGCTTCAGCATATACTCTAAGCTTTAAGCGATCCACACATCTACCCATTAAGCTTGAGCTTGATTATATGTGAAGAATACACATCTCTGCCTTTGTGCAAAGAAAACTACAAAGATAATTGAAACAGAAGACAAGAACGCGAATAAAATGTCATAGTCGTAGGCTATAGATTACAAGCATAATTATGTAGAGTTACACGACAGAATGTTCCACACAGAGACCTCAAACTACCGAACATAACGCAAAATCTTGGTAAGATCATTTATGAACAACAGTAAGTTTCTCTAACGCATGGTTTTTTTTTTTATAAATTTATATATATAAATAATAAACACTTTGCACGAAGAAACATTGTTTTTGAAACTGGAAAGCCTTTTGAAAGTTTACCTAGGCATGCACATAAGCCGTTTCTGCATGGTCGCAAGGTTTTAAAAGATGCTAGGCGTTAGTCGGGCGGCAGGATAGGGCCTAGCGCCTAGGCGGCTAGGCGGAGTCTAGGTGGGTGCTTAGGCGGACTAAACGGATTTAAGTAAATTTATTATATTTCGTGTAAATAAGTATTTGTTTATACTTAAAATATATATATTTTCATCATAAACTACAAAAATAGAATGACATATATATTATGAAGTATTGGAACATAATGAAAACATGAGAACAAACATATAATGTGTGTTCATTTAACTATTCAGCAAGTCACTTACAATTTATTGAAAGAAAAAAAATACAAAATAAAAATTATCTATTTTTTGTCTAAGTGAGTCGCAATCTAAGCAGGTGCCTAGGCAGGTCTGGTCGGGTTGGGCGGTATAGGCGGATGCCTCATCAGGTCTAGGTGTCATTTCTTAATTTTCAAACACCTAGGCATTAATCAGGAAGATAGCCAGCCTTTTAGCGCCTAGGCGCTAGGCAGGGATTTTTAGAATAGTGGATGTAGTGAAGCATCTGGACAGCTTCTGGATGGTAGTGAAGCATCTCGTTCCACATCATCTCCCTGATCATTGGTTCCCCCATATTCTCATCTATATCGAGGCTGATGGGAACCTGGGCGGGAGGATCGGATCTCGGATCGTATAGCTCTGACATGTAAGGGTGTTGGAGTGCTTCTGAGACGGAGATCCTCTTGGTTGGATCAAACACAAGCATCCTTTGCAACAAGTCTATACCTAAAGGATCGGCTTGGGGGTATAAACGGGACAAATGTGTCCCCCTAGAAAGGGGCAGTGATTGTATGTACTTCCTGGCTTTCGGGTTGTCAATGAATGCAAGATCAGGCTCATTCTGGCTACCAAGAACATTGATAATTAGTCTTAGTTGGTTGAGGCATTCAGTTCCAGGAAAGATTGGCTTCCGGCCAAGAATTTCAGCAAAGATGCATCCTACGGACCAGACGTCAATGGATGTTCCATAATTGTCACAGCACAATAGCAGCTCTGGTGCACGATACCAGCGAGTGACAACATACTCTGTCATGAACTGGCCTCTACCTCCGCTGGTTCGGGCCAACCCAAAGTCACATATTTTCAAGTCGCAGTTAGCATTGACTAGCAGGTTCCCAGGCTTCAAATCCCGGTGAAGGATGTTTATTGAATGAAGATACTTGAGCCCTCGAAGCAACTACAATGCCGAATCAAATTAGTCACAAGTAGAACGACTATTATAAGAGCAGAGCTCAAGGATTAACTGAAGCTTGGTGAGGAACCAAAATTTCAGCCTTTGAAATGCATAGAAACACCGGAGAGTTAAGTTCTACATAAGAAAGTGCAAGAAGCTGAAAGGCCTGATCGTGCTTGGTCAAAATGTAGTTCGGTAACATGCTTTCTACTCATTCAGTTCCTATACCTTTTCCAGAATTGTTTACATTTCCATGAACTAATTCAGCTCAAAATTAGCATTAACCAATTGGGATGACTACTCAGAGGAATTAACACTAGTTGAGAGAAAGCTAGTACCTGAAATAGGAAGTATTTGCAATGGTCACTGGAAAGTGGTTGGGAGGACTTTATAATATGATGAAGATCCGTATCCATGAGCTCGTAAACCAAGTACACATCTTTGAAACTTGTCCTGTGGATAGGCATCATAACATCCTTCAAAGCAATCACATTTTCGTGCCGGATATGTTTAAGAAGCTTCAACTCCCTCAGAGTCCTCAATGCATCAATGCTGTTCTCAAACACATTATTGATCTTCTTGATTGCAACTTTCTCATTCGTTTCCCTATTGATTGACGAGCACACTACACCATATGCTCCTTTCCCTATGGGTTTGATCGGTATGTACTTGGTGTCAACCTCAAACAATGCTTGCCACATCGAGTAATAATGTTTCCCCCGTTGCCTAATTCCATTCGGAGGCTCAACTGAAGTCGCCATTTTCCTGCAAATCACTACAACATGGATCCAAATCACTCGATACCCCTTATAACTTAAAACACAAATACTTCTAATAAAAACCCTCAAACAACAAGAATATAACAAGAACAACATGAAATACCAAGTGACAGAAATTTAAGTGTATGACAAGCACTGGATGACAAATTCTACAGATAGAAACCGAAAGCGGCATGTGTGGGAGTGTGTATGTAAAGAAGAGGTAAGCTTTAAAATGGAATCAATCCTTACTTGCCCTTAACACTTCTAGACTTGGATCTTTTGCAGTCACCCAATTCCCTGTTAGTGTTATTCTTGCTACTTTTCTCCTAGTTTTTAAATTACACAGAATTTCACTTCCACTTTTGGGTTCTTCTTTTACTTTCAACTCCTAAATTTTTCTTCTTTTTTCTTTTACTTGTCAACCCAGCAATTTTTGAAATCCCATTCACACCAACAATTCTCCAACTTCCAAACACCATAAAAAAACTACCCAATAAACCGAACTCAAATATGAAACTGAAGCACACTTATTACCCGAGTTCGAATTCCCTCCCGGAATTTAAATTAGTTTAAAGTAAAATGTCGATTGCATCAAAAGACTAGCTGAGGAATCAAAGTTTTTACTTTTTACCGATATGAAAGCTCCCAAATCTCTAATTCATAGCTAAATTCTAAAACTTTACACAAAAATTCAAGAAGAAAAACAAAAACCCAGAAGAGAAAGAAGAATAAACCTCAATAATTGGCAAGCAACATTAACAGGAGAAGAGAGGATCCTCAAAGGTCGTGGGGACAAGTAACTGGCAAGTACATAGATCTTCCCTTATCTATATTTATATCTATGAATACATATATATATTGATGTAAATATATAGATAAATGGCTCAAAGCCTCATAGTGATATCAGACCATCATCACGAGTTATGATTCTTTTTCTCGTCGTGATCAGTAAGAGAGAGAGAGAAAGAGAGAGAGAGAGAGAGAGGGGTTAATGTTAAATACAAATGGGAGACAGAGAGGAGGAGGAAGGAGCTAAACCCATGATCCCCACACCGACAGCTACATAAGATCTCGCTTTCTTTCGGTCTTGTTTCTGTTGCTTCATGCACAATCAATCGAACACTATACAATCATGAGTAATGCTATTCATACTATATTTTAATACTATTTTGGGTGACATTAGACGTAGACAGTCACATTATTTGAAAAATTTGTAAAACCTAAGAAAATGAAGAAGAAAACTCCTTGTATACCACAATACTATCAAGTGAAATGAAAATGTGGTACAAAAATATAATATAAATAACACTACTCATAAAATCATAATGTCGAATTTAAGATTACGCCGTCTGTTGACGGCTCTGGGTCAATTCGGCTTACCTATCAGTTTATCACTTCCCGCGTCTTCCCGCGTCTATGTGAAATGTACCTTGTTTCAACCCTACTTATTTGGAAATTTGTACCACCAACGGCTCGCATTCATTGCATTTATCTATTTTTGTGCACGGAAAATGTTCTATTTGTTTATAATTCGATGACATTTTTATACTGAGGGTGGATGAAATTAGTCATTTAAGTAAGTTAAACTTGAGATGTTTCACATGAGAAGGAATACTACTAGCCTCTGTGTTAGTGACATTCGGTTTGGAACCTTTAGCATGAGTTGATCTCTAAGATATCTTGAATGAAGAAAATTTAATGAAAAAATTTGTGTCCAATTTGAAGATAAACAATGAATTACTCATTAACGAAACCTGTCATTTTAACCCCTCAAAATAATATGATAAGTTTCACTCACGTACAAATCTTCTAATTACCTCAAAATGAATAAATTTTCACCATTACTTTTAATATGCCTTCAATTTATGAGATATTATTATTAATTTTCTTTCAACGATAAAGAAATGATACTCATCCTCGTTTTTGTTCAATTACAAACAAGAAATATGGAAATAAGGATGTATATGCTCTTAGATAATGCTAAACAATTGGTGGTTGATGTGATAAGTGTGGAGCCAAAAATAATCACAAGACGACACGTGAATTTTTGGATAAAAATGATAAAATTACCCGCGAGGTACACTAAGATTCCTACGTGCGAATAGTGGGCAATCATCTTTCAACCAAGCCAAAGTGCCCAAAATAAGTAATAATTCAAAACCTATTTCATCCATCCTCACCAAATCATCTCCACAAGGTAACCCCAAAGCATTCCCTTTTAATTATATTAATGAGCTAATTAATTGATTTATTATTCAATTATTCCTAATTAGCTACAAATCATGAAGCTCACCCAAAATACCAACCAAGTGGCTGATCCTCCTCCTCCTAACGGGGCTGGTCACACCCCTATAAATACTGCCTTATTTTCTCCAAAACTCAAGTCCAATTCTCTTACAAGTTCTCTAAAATTCTCCAAACACTTTTCCCTCAAAATTATAACTTTGGCATTAGAGGCTCTTTGGCCAAAGCCCCCCCCCCCCCCCCCCCCCAATTCATCATGAGCGCGTGAGGCTCTTGGCCTTGACCTAAGGTGTTATTTGTTTTGTAGGTGCAATTTTGTTCAACAACAAGGAGGAAAAATTTGCATCCATAAATTGGTGCTTTCATTGAGAGTTGAGTCACACACTCGTAGAAGACTCTCGTATCTAAGGTTTTTCTATTTTCTTGTCCATTTGTAGATTTTTCATACATTCTGATTCTTAGAATTTTTTATTTGCAAAAATTCTTTGATAAAACGTAAAAGAAAAGTACAATGGCTAGAAATTTAGAAAATTCAACAAGTGAAAATTTCAATGTTTAAGAAATGGGACCACGGCGATCCATGAGGCTAAATGTGACAAGATTAGTTCAACCGTCCCGACTTCAAATTTCAGGACCAACAATCGAATCGGAGGCATTTTCACCATATTTTTTTGCGGATCTGACATTCCCCAATTCAAATCTCACTCCTGAGTGTACCACACTTCCATGCTCAAGGAACAAGGTCTAAAATATCAATGATATCAGAAATATCGGTAGTCCAAGAACACGGAAATTTCGATGGAAATATCAGGATATTATCGATATCGATAAAAATTGAATAAAAACCACGGAAATTGTAAGAAAAACTTAGAAATTTTTATTGAAACTTTGTAGGATGTTTATTTAGTCAATTATCTATTAGTTTATCACAAAACAATTGGAAGGAAATGTATTGCATGATGGATTTAACTGATTTAAGTTGATTATATAGCGAGCTGGCAAGCATTGTGAGTGTAGAAAATATGTAACTATTTTAGCATATTTTCACAAAAACATAAGTGATATGGTGGTCAAGGTGTTGAAGGAGTAAAATGGGAGGGGTTCGAATCCCCTTGGTGTTTTTCAAATATAGAAATTTAAAAAACACGGAAATTTCGATGGAAATATCAATGACATCGAAAATATCGGTAGTCCAAAAACACGGAAATTTCGATTCAAATATCGGGATATTATGGATATTTTAGAGCTTGTCAAGGAGGCATATTCATTCCAAGCTTTTCCAACCCGAATGGTGAACTACACTTGTCTCGACAAGTCATAGAGTTGACAAGTGCCCTTGCACAACAGACGACCTTGGTGAATCAGCTCTTGCAACACACCGAGATGCAACGTGCCCTGGACGAGGTGTCCCGAAGTAGGATAAGGGCAAATGAACCTCTTCAGCAGCGTCCTAGTAAGCAGTTACTTGACTAGCTACAAACAGAGCGTTCGGGCAGTGTACACCCCGATTATGCCCCCGAGATAGCGTATACTCTTGTTTTAGTGAGCGGAGAAGTGTGCACTTTTGATTAGGCCCATATGCGAGTATACATTCGCAGTTGGGTCCATATTCCAATAGCCAACATGAGCAAACTTCCAGGTGAAGTGTTCATTCATGGCTAAGCCCGCAAGGAGCATCATCCACCTCATATCAAAGTAGGCAACACAAAGGACATAGAGAAACAGTCACTCAATCTGACTTGAGTTCAACTGGCAGCTTGTGAAGAATTTCCTCGCCTGCCAAAAGTTAACCACATTCACCGTCGTCACGGTATAGACGAGTTGAGAATATTGAAAAGCAGTCTAGACCGATAGGTCAAGATTGGGAGCAGCTGAGAGCTCTGCCACCCTAACAAAGGTAAATTCAGGAAGAAGTAGAAAGTTTCATGAACGAGCGATTGCGTGATTTCCAAATCAACGAGGTCACCAATGAAGTACTACGGCGAGATGTTACCAATATGAGTAGGTCACCCTTTACGGACGAGGTCGAGCAGGCAGAGCCTCCACGCAAGTTTAGCATACCACACTTAACATTTTTCAAAGGAGATGGAGATCCGAAGAGACACTTGAAGTACTACTGAAGCACGATGGTCCTTTATTAGAACAATGATGCCCTTATGTGCAAGATATTCGCCACCACTTTGCAATGCGAGTTGCAAGATTGGTTCCACACCTTGCCACTGCGATCTATCCGGAGTTTCGACGATCTTTTTTAGTTTTCACCAAAGGGTATTCCTTCTGCCGTTTAATCAAGAAGAAGTCCAACCACTTGTTCAATATGAAGAGGAACCTAAAAGAATCGCTCTGTGATTACGTGAAAGGGTTAAATGCAGAGAAGACGAAGATAGTCGGATGAGACGACTCGATAGCAAGAGCAGCCTTCCAAAAAAGACTCCCAGTAGACCACCTATTATTTGGAGAGTTGATCATGAAAGAAGATCTAACTCTAGCAGATTCCTTCGTTTTAGCAAAAAAGCACAAGCTTTGAGACGAGGCTCGACGAGCAGACAAGGCACCCGAGCAGCCTCTAAAATAAGTGGCAGTAAAGAAGGAGGATGGAAAGTAACAGAACAACAAAAACAGGCAAAGCGCCAAGCTTAAGGATTGATCCCCTACTAGAAATTGCCCGATGACCAAGAATTACTCTAAATTCTCGATCCCAACTCCATCAAATACATATTCGGAGTATCTTCAGGTAGATTCTTAGGGTACCTAGTAACCCAACGAGGAATCGAAGCACATCCCAAGTAAATCTGAGCGATCCTAGAGATGAAATCTCTCACTACCTTGAAGGAGATCCAAAGCTTGACCGGACGAGCAGCCGCCTTCAACTGCTTTCTTTTGCGGTCCACCGATCGATGTAAGCTCTTTTTAAGGCCATCAAGAAAGCACAACGAGGCAAATGGGATGAAGAGTGCCAAAGAGTTTTACAAGACCTGAAGAAGTATCTCACATCACCTACTTATACATCTATATGACAATCTCAGAAGTAGCAATAAGCTCTACCATCATATGAGAAGAGTTGGGGGCCTGACTACCTGTAATCTACAGTTCAAAAACACTCCTAAATGCTGCCAGAAATTCAAAAGCTAACTTTGGCGATAGTTGTTGCAACCCGGAAGCTCAAGTTTTACCTTCAAACGCACGCAGTCAGCCTCATGACGCACTATTCTGCCTAATCCACACATTCGATGCTAAAGGTGTAAACATTAGCGGATGTAAAGTTTTCTAACGAACGCAACAACTTGGCCCAAAAGGCCCTTCAAGGGCAGACTAGAAGGACACATTCAAAAGCAAGTTTTGTCCTCGTCGCCCCAAAAGGTTATACATAGGAGCAACATAATTCAACTATAGAATGGCCCAATACTGGTAGTTGAACATCTCCTGCTACGTGTAACATAGCCCAGCTCTACAGCTCCCTACCACGCATTCACGACACAACAGGGCGACCTAGCGATGGCTCCACAACTCCTTACTGTGCCTTTACTCCTAGCCTAAGTGACGAAACATAGCTGTCCAACGATGCCCCAGAGGTAACCGAGCACACCTTAGCTGCGCCAGCTTCACTCGATGGAGACTTTTGGCATTTGCATGTCGATGACGCATCTAACTACAAAGATTCGGGAGCAGGCATGATTTTTTTTCACCCCAAACGGTTCGATGCCCGAGCAGGCGATCACTCTAGACTTCAAAACATCTAAAAACAAAGCAGAGTACGATGCCCTGCTAGCAGGCCTCCGAATGGAAAAAGACTTAGTTTTGAAAAAGCTCTTAGTTGTGAAAAAGCTCGCAATTCATTCCGATTCCCAGCTAATCACCAGCCAGACTATTAGGGAGTATACGACAAAACATCCAAATGTGGCACAATACCTAGAGAAGGTATGTAAGCAACTTGAGGCATTTCAGACTTACACTTTTACTCAAGTTTCATGGGTAGACAATGCCCACGTGGATGCGTTAGCTGGCCTAGGCTCGGCCCTCGACCACCAACTTAAACGCTTTATTCCGAGTATCTAGACAAGCTAAGCATAAAGGAGGAATCGCCAGCCGAGGTGTCACAGGTTAGTACAACTCCTAACTAGCAAAGTTTTATTATAGACTACTTAGTCAACGACACACTCTCCACGGAAAGTTTAGAGTCTAGAAAGCTCCAAATAAAGGCAGCACGCTACATTATGTGGAACGATATTTTCATTTGAAGATCCTACAATCGGGCCATATCTCCGCTGCCTAGCGTTTCCTAATGACTAGAAGGTTTTAAGCTCAATCCATGAAGGCATTTGTGGAAATCACTCTGGATGCCGATCTTTAACACAGAAGGCTCTTAATGCAGACTACTATTGGCCTACCATGCACCAAGATGCTAAGGAGTTAGTATAAAAATGCAACCGCTGCCAATGCTACAAGTTAGTAGCAGCACTGCTTGCTAGTGAACTATACCCGCAGACTAATCTTTGGTCATTCATGCAGTGGGCAATCGACCTGTTAGGACCTATGCCGCCCGTTACTAGGACAGAAGCATGATGATCGTGGCAACTGATTACTTCATCAAATGGGTAGAAGCAGAGCCCATGACTACCACAACTCAAAAGGACATAGAGCGCTTCATATGGAGGAACATCATTTACCGATTTGGCATCCCTTAGTTCATCGTCACCAACAACGGCCTGCAATTGATGGGTAAAGATTTGGCAAAGTTCTTCCATAAGTATGGCATCAAGCAGGATATGTTCGCGCCGAGATATCCTCAATGCAATGGGCAAGTTGAAGCATCCAACAAGACGATCCTCAACTGCCTCAAGAAATCCCTCACCGGCAAGAAGGGAAAATGGCTAGACAAACTCCATAGATCTCTTTGGACGTATCGCACCACCAAAAGATGAGTAACGGGTGAGACTCTTTTCTCTTTGGCATTTGATTCGGAAGCCATTATTTCTCCCAACATTATTGTGCTAAGAATTAGCACTATACTGCCAAGCATTGAGTAGAACAGTAAGGAGATGACCATAAGCTTAGATCTAGTATAGGATAAGCGCGAGCAGACCATCACCTACATTCTAGCCTACCAGCAACAAGCTTCTCTTTAGCTACAATAAAGGGGCCAAGATCCGACAGTTCAAACTTGGAGATCTAGTGCTAAGAAAAGCCTTCATCATTGCGCGCTAAGAAGGTTCTAAAATGATGGATCCCATATGAGAAGGTCTGTACAAGATCAACACAGTAGGCGGCAAATGTAATTACACCATCACCACCATGAATGAAAAAGAGATCGAGAAGCAATGGAACACCTACAACCTGATGAAATACTATGTGTGACCTCTTACTATATCAAAACCCAAAGACTGAAGCAGCTCAACAGGCACCACCTCGCAAGCCAAAGACTACCCAGTTGTTATGCAGTTTTCTACAACTAAGTTATTCGTTCGTTTCACTCGTTTTTCAATGAGGAATTCATAAGTAATTTGCAACTTAACTTAACTACATGTCTACAACAACTGACCATCCCTGCACTTCAAAAGAAGACCAAGCTCTTCTTAGGGACTTATCGCAGACCCTCGAGGGACCAACCATGCTCTCCAGTGTGAGAGGGTAAACCAATTCTCTGACACCTACATAGGCCTGCTCTTCAAAGCGGGAGGATAAACTCTACACTTCGAATATCCAAACGTGGAAGAGCCGAGCTACCCTAGTATAACTAGAAGCACGATGGCTTACACCAGGATTTCTAGAAGTAGCCACAATGATCATTTTCAAGGCTTAGCTAAACTGAAGGATTTTGGGTCTCTTGGCCTAATTCGTGAGGAACCGAGCCCTAAAGACGGATGAGGCACATTATGTAGTACACCCGATGGACGGCTGCCCTGGAACTCTAAAGCTGCTACTGAGTACACTGAGGTAGCCTACGATTTCCAAAAGACTGCATACGGCTTGCGCTTTAAATAGTAAAGCCACGCTAGACTTATACAACCTCACATTCTTATGAAAGGTTAAACAAGTTATTATGTATACACGAAGCCTTTATCCACTGCCGACATACTACGTAGTCGATAAGCTTCACCTCTGCCAAGCAAGGAACGATTTACACCAAGTCTTAAAGTGTTGTGACACTTGCTATGAAACCTATGGATTTGGAGGAAGCCAAGGTTAATAACTTAGTGGTTACGCGGACTTGTTTGCTTTTGTAAGTAAAGTATCCAGCTGCCAACCCTATGGCTAACAACCTTGCAAAGTTTTACACCAACACCTACGACTACGAAGGTTAACAACTTATCTGCTATAGAAAAGTAGCACGCCTACCACTGGCTTACAAAGTCTAAAGGTTAGGGCATGAACAAAAGAAGCGAAGATGGAGAAAAGTGAAGAAAACAAGTTTATTAAATTTCTAGCAAAATTGATAAACAATTAGCAAAGATCGGAAGAGTTCAAGCAAAGCGAAAGCAATGAAGGAAATAAAGAAAATCCTAAAGACTACCTAGAAGACTACTCTTCAACAGCTTAGACACTCCACGACTACTCGGTCGCCACACCTTCAGCAACCGCGATATTCTTAGTAGCGGCACCATCTAGCGTTTCACCCCGGGCTGCTCCAGCCTGGGGCACTAACATCTCTGACTACTTCAATAATAGAAGCCTCAAAAGTAAAGGCAAGCAAGTTTTCAGGAGAAATAAAGAAGGTTTCGAAGTCTTTCCAAGCAAACATGAAGTCAGACGGCCTACCAAAGAGATGATCTACATAACCCAGCTTGTAGAAATCGACCTGACTCTAAACAAGCAGAGTCTTGAGTCCAGCCTTTTCACCTTTCAGCTGCCCGATCTCCTCAAGCAGACCAACACGGAAGCGTTGCAGCTTATCCAACTTTTTCTTCAAACTTTCATTGATCTTTAGTGCACCTTGGAGTTTCAACACTTGGGGTTCAAGCTTATCAAAAAATTTCTTGAAATGGATCACTTGGTTATAAGCAACAATCAACTTTTCACCCTTTGCATAAGCAGCAGAACGAAGCTAAGAAACGGCACGCTCAAGATCTTAAATCTGAGGTATGTGACATTTGATTTCATTCTTTTCACTTTCATACTTAAAGTTGGATCGCGTCAAGCCTAGTCTTCAAGTTAGCAATCTTTTGGTGAGCAGTCTGCAGAAAAGTGGGGCAGAGATATTAGATCGCTTCAAAGTAACGAGCTCATATTCCAACCTCTTAATCTTTTCGGCAGAAGAATAAGCTTCGGCTACCACAGCCCTTGCCATCTCTTTGGCAGCCTTAGTATCATTTTGATCAAGGAACATAGACTTGGCTGCTAGAATCGCCGTTTTTTGCATCATGGCCAGCAGAGCAATCCTCTTATACTTGGTCATATGCTTCGCAAAGGAACTCGGGACAACAATCCCTTTGACGTCATCAACAAACTTGGCACAAGTGCCCATGTCTTTAAGCAGATTTGGTTTCAAAAGCGCACAAATCTTAGTAGCCTCCCCAGAAAGCAGGCTTATAGCTACCTACGCGATCAGTCTCTTTCTTCCTAGCTGGCGAATAAGTCTCAGCAATAGGATGAGTAGGCCTTAGCACCACTTTAGCAACAGAGGCCATCTTATAACTCATCATATTAGCAAGCTTCTTCAAAAGTGAACCAGACTTAGCTCCCAACAGACTCATTGGCACTAGTTTTGGCACCGGTGGCATGACGAAACCTCTATGCTGAGCAACCCTATCATCAATTGAACTAGCCATCTTTGGCATGGCATGAGTCACTGGCTCAGATTTAGCAGCCCTATCTTTCGTCCCATTGGAAGAAGTCAAGTCAATCACAAGCTTGGGGGCAGTCGGCAAACCCTCGCGAGCAGCGGAAGAATTCTTTGGTTTTTTCTCAGCCGACATATCTTGAGCAGGCGGGAAAGATCTCTTTTCCCATCTTCACTTGCAGTGAGATCCACAACAATGATTGGACATACCAATGCATCAGCCTTGATTATATTTATCTTCTCTCTCGAGAGCAGCCCATATTTTTCCCGGCAAAGAAGACTAAGCAGCCAACACCATTCACGGTACTCAGCTGGGAAGCTCAATCCATACTGGTTTTTTCTTTCAGACCAGCAGGCAAGAGGCCTACATGCCTAGCATTTCAACAGCCTACGAGTCCCGTGATTTCCTCATTTCTCTCAATCACTGGCTTGGCCCATGTCAGGTCCAAGAGCCCAAAGAACATAAGCTATAAGGCTCGCCTAGCACTGCGCCCCAATGCCTCAATCTACGGCCCCAACCGCATAAACTGCCTTTATCTCTAGCCAAGCCGAGCAGTCTAAGCAGTGGCCTATGCCACAACATCTCATCGGCTCATGCCGAGTCGACTCCTGGCCCCTGCCAGCCAAGATGCTGCACCACCCCGACGGTTGCCCCGCGACAGCACTATCCAAGATGAAGACAAGGAAAATTAATTTTTTCTTACATCGGTGCGGCTCAGCGAAGACGAAGAAAGCAATGAAATACGGTTCTTTGCACGGGCAAGTATAGAAGATTACTAGGGGATGGGGAACAAATATCCTCTAGCTTTCTCTCTCTTGTAAGGTAGAATAAATTGCTCTCTCAAGTTGATTTAATCATCTACTTAAGCTAGACTTAAATAAACTTCATAAGTGATTTATTTCCCTTTTCTAAAAGGATCTAATTTCAATTAAAGAATGAATCTACATCAAAATAAGAAGCAATCCTATGTTTCCTAAAGCAAGAAGATCTTTACACCTGCTACCCTTTCTTGTGAGCAGCCCAACAAGTGTGGGGAGCCAAAAATAATCACAAGGCAACACATGGATTTTTGGATAAAAAGGACAAAATTACCCTCGAGGCACCCCGAGATTTCTACGCGCAAGCAGCAGACAATCATCCCTTAACCAAGTCAAAAGTGCCCAAAAGAGGTAATAATTAATTGATTTATTATTCAATTATTCCTAATTAACTACAAATCATGAAGCTTACCCAAAATACCAACCAAGTGATCAATCCTTCTCCTCCTAAAGGGGCCGGCCACACCCTTATAAATACTACCTTATTTTCTCCAAAACTCAAGTTCAATTCTCTTGCTAAGTTCTCTAAAATTCTCCAAAAAAATTTCCCTCAAAATTCTAACTTTGGCATCGGAGGTTCTTCTGCCAAAGCGCCCCCCCCCCCCCAATTCATTGTAGGCGCGTGAGGCTCTTGGCCTAAGGTGTTATTTGCTTTATTGGTGCAATTTTGTCCAAAAACAAAGGAGGAAGAAATTTGCATCCATAATAAGTATAGATTAATATTTAACGTGCAATGTGAGGAGATCCATTAATTCACACTCATCGGCAATACTCAATAGGTGCCACGGACATTTCATATATCACTATTATCACTATTACAAACACAAACATCAACATTCACCATCAGAATTAACACATAGTTACACTTAAATGGACCTCCGATTAACTAAATGGGTACCCATTGATGGTCCCTATTGGTACATTTCCATAAAGCTAAGATCCATAAGTTTGGCCACTTCTTTAAATGTTTCTATTGTAATTGAAAAAAAAAATACCCAAACCGAATTCTACATCAAAATTTCATCCAATTAAAACTAAATGGTCATTCCAAGTGTGATTTAAGTGTTGCCCTTGCTTTCCCTGCAGTTCATTCATTAATTCTCTCTCTCTCTCTCTCGCGAGTCGTTCAAAGAAACATCCACAAGTGCACGCTTTCTCCGCCGCCCTGCTCCATCTCTCAAGCAACCGGCGCAGCCACGTGGCGATGCGGTAGCTGCCAGGCCGGTTGCCGGTTGCTTTTGCTGAATTTGCTTAGCTTGCTTGGTGGGTCCCACCTAGAGCAAACCCCATTCTGTTATCCATCTAGATTCTGATAATCTGAAAGTAGCTCAACTCTCACTTGCTTTCCAACAAGCAAATCACAAAGTCTTTGGCTACATCATGGTATCATATCATGCATAACGCACCCAAACAAACCCAGCTGGGTTTGTACCAAACACTCAATAGTGTTTCAACAACTCTCCTCGACAAAATCTAAACTCAGAAGTGCCTCCAGCCAAGTAAAAACTGAATATCCGTTTAAATTAGGATATCTACACCATGATCATATCATGCATGCACCCAAAATCCAGTTGGGTTTGTACCAAACTCTAAATAGTTTTTCAACAACTGTCGTCTGTTCATGAGATGTGAACGCAATATCTTCTTTAACAAACTAGAGATCGGGTGCTGTGCGCGCTAGACCAACGTTCATGTGCTAGTAGAAACTTCTATTGAAAAACGAAGATATCTACATAAATTATAATAGTGAAAAGTGACAAACTGGCAAACTATGCACATGGCCAAACTCTGTTCATTCATATTTTACGTGGTAAAAGTTTAATACAACAATTAAGTTGAGTACAGGCGCGCATTTGGGTGGGGGGTTTTGACTGCCAATGATTCATTTATTCAACCAAGCACATCTTCTCCTGTGTCTGACTTTTCTTCACCAGATATGGAACTGCATTACAACCCAGAACATATTTAAAATGTCACAAACTCCACCTAAAATTCGAATAAGTGATGTTTTCATCTTGGTTGCTTACCATTTTCTTCTTCTTGTTGTTCTTCTTCTTCTTCTTTTTGTCAAGAGAGCTCAAGAGCTCCTCTTGCCGGGTAAGCGACTCCTCGAGAGCCTAGACAAGAAGCCAATTCAAATGAGGATCATACACCTATAACGTTAACAGTACCCTCCTAGTGATTGATGAGAATTACGGCTTTTACTTTCCTATGGTTGGATTCTGTTTCGTGATTTATATTCTTGGCTAGGTTTTACAGCTCTGTATTCCAGAAATCTACCTAGAGGAACTTGTACAAACGCTACCTGCTTTGTTGCCATAAGCTCTTGCTCCAAGGCATCAACCCGGCCTAGAGCGGCATTCAGCATTTCCTCTTTCTGAACTGGCTTGGCGGCTGGTTTCATGTTCAAAACAGTCATTCTCTCTTCCAACTCAGCCATGCGTTTCATGACAGTCATGAGATCTGAACCCGAGATGGCAGAGTGTGAAGAGCCCTGGCCTTTGACCATTGTGTCACTGTCGCAGACAGTGCTGGAGTAGAAGGTGGAGTCGGTGAGCTTCCTCGGCATGCTGCGTGTTAGTCTGACCATGGCGACAATGCCCATAAGAAACGTCATAATAGCAGCCATAATCTGAGAGCCGAACCCTTCAGGAAGTTCGCAAGCATTGTTCCTGGCGAAACAATCTCCTGCAAGTAAAGAAACTCGGACCCTATAACTATTGTGAAAGAAACAAAAAGGGAAAAAAATGGAATCTCTTAGAATTAGAAACGGAAAGAAAACACAATATATCAGCTCACCTAAATTCTTAGATGATTTAGCCTTTGAGAGGGCAAATTTAACATTCCCCGCTGACACTGGCCAACTTGAATCCACAGATTTACCAACCATCGAGACACTGTCCTTGCGCCTGAAGGACACTTGGCGAGTTTTGGCTAGGGATACCTGCAAAGATTATCTCAGAGGAAGAACTGTCACGATAACAGAGGAGGGAAACTTCAGCTACAAGATACGCAGATAACAATTATACGTGTGTCTATGCTTAGAAACACATACGTAAGAAACAAAAGCTCTCTGTGTATTTGACAATTGCACGGTTGAAATTTAAATTGAACTTGGAAGTTTTTTGCACTTACTTCTTCATGGAAACGAGAAAGTGAATGATTGAGTTTAGGAGCTGAAGGTCCAACGTTTAGAGCTGCATCGAGTCCCTAGGAAGATTATATGATTAAGCTATCAATTACATCTACGAACAGGAAGCACCAAAATATATTTTGAAAATCATGTGACTAAGAATTTTGAGATGACCTAGTGTCCAAAATGTGAATCCAGAAACTAGGGGCCGGTTTATAAGGAAAAAGAAAAGCAGAAGATATGTTCAAGCAGGACCTACTTGAAGTCCAGATTTTCTTGAACATTTATGACTGCCGTTTTGGACCATCTGCAAGTACATAAATCGATACTTATGAATTCTAATTAAATTAGAAGTTAAATTAATGCACAGTGGTAATGATATAAAATAGTAGAAAGGAAAAAAAAAAACGAAGAGAAGAACGGTCTTTATCTACCTTCATGATCTCAGGTTGTTTCCAGGGTCCCTTGTCCGAAAGCATACAGCCTCCTTGATCAGCACAAGTACATGTACCTCCTAAAAACTCGGGCAATTCGCTGGAGCAAAGTCAAGCCAGAAAATGTACATCAAAATAAGCAAACTGATGAAGCAGCTTATGTGGAAGCAAAGCTCCTAAAAAGTCTGCTTCGTTTAAAACAGACTTACCTAGCATCAATTATTTCAAGCAACTTGCTCTGATACTTGTTGCCAAGGACCTGGAAGATGATATTTTTCCCTGATTAATGTAGCCCTGATGAGAATAAGCATTTTTAGCATAAAAATGTATATACTCACATTAATCTTTGCTGTAGTCTTCGGATCAAGGAAGGATTTCACGGTGTTCCACAACATTCGAAAGCCAGAACCAGCGTTGATGATAAACATGCGATTCAAGGTCTGTGGTAAAAACAACAATTTGTGTGGCATCATAATTCTGCCATCGACAAAAATGTCCTGAAGTTCCCGAAATTTTATAGACCAAAAGATGTTAAATGGTAAGGCAGTACCTCAGGATAATTATCACCGTCAATCTTCTGAAGGCGAGTAATAAGTTCCCTGGCAGATTTGTTGAAATTCTTAAATCCCTGAGGCATTGCAGTAAGTTCGTAACAGATTATTTAACTTCCATGTAATGTAATTTGAAGCAAGAAAACTTAGAAGGTCAAAAAGGCTTGTATCGCACCATCATCTGCAAACTGCGTAAAAAACTTGTGCCTCTCAAGATTCTTTGTAGTAAATATCCCTTATAGTTAAAAATCTTAGCACATCTTGGCAACAGCTATAAACAGTATACCAGCTTTTCCCTTGTTTTCCCATAAGTGATTCTAGTTTTCTGTTTTTCAAATTATTTTCTGAGTAGAAGTAGCGGTTATAGTTAGTATCACATACCACTCCTTGCACATCGAGGATAGTTGTACTTTGATCAATGTGCTTCTTTGCTGCAATTGAGCAAGCAGGAAACTTTACAGCAAATGTCCTCTCAAACTCCTGGACATGGTATTTGACGTAGCGGTCCATAGTTGTGGCTTGCATCAGCTTGGTCACATCTACTAGGCCTAGTCTCTCGATGTACACAGGTCGTCCTTCCTTGTCTACACCATGATGTCCTTGGGGGTAGTATTTCAAGACTTCATCGAGTTCCTTGAATTCAAATTCCTAGAAGAAAAGATAAATACATGAGTAACTAAACTGACGAACAAATATAAACAAATGAAATTCTGCTCTTTACTAAAGGAAAACAACATGAAAATTGAATGGAAAGATGTAAAATGAAATAATTAGCAAACTTCAAAACCTAAGCACCTATTTCTACAGAAGATACCTCCATGATTGTGTCAGCATCGAATGCCTTCCTCCACTCGAGCATGTCAGACCACATTTGCTTGGTTTTGTCGACATCAAATTTCCTGGCCTTCAAGAATCTGTCTTACAGTGGTTTAGTTAGATTAAACAAGAACCCGGTATCTGTCATAAAAACCATCGAGGACAAAACTGCCACTGGAACAAGAAAAAGGAAGAAACCTGAGCATCTTATGATAATCATCGTGCTTGGAGGGTAGAAGCTCCTCCAGTAAAAGTGCCTGCCGCAACGAATCAACAGCATGTATCTCCTCCAAGTCGTGCACATCCTCAATGTCGATAGACAAGACTTTACTACTGCTTCTTCTATTCCTTTTTGACAAAGAATTTCTGAACCTAGTAGAGGCATTCACTGCCTTCTTCTTCAACAACCCGACTTTAGTCTTTCTATCTTCCTCAGAGATTTCGACATCAGATACTGAAAATTACACGAGTGAGTCATATCAATACGCATCAAACGCGAGGCATCCTAATATGCAAAGAATAATATGTTTGCCTATCAATGCATCCAAATTCCAAGGTTTTTTTTGTTCATTCCAACATCCTAAAGTCCCTTAAAGTGGCATTGTGCATTACAAATTCAAGACAAGTCCTCACATTTGAAGCACATAGTTATCGAGATGCGAATACGTTGATTCTAAATGAAATATTACCGGGTAGAGGTCCAGACATGGTGTTACTTGTGAGGGCAACGGTGTTTACTTGTCCAAAAACTTTGTTAAAGTAGTAGCTGACGTGCAGAAGAAGAATCAAGCACTCATATCACAGATGCAGACCCAGAACCAAAACCCTGCCCAAATGCCTGCATTTACATTCCCACTTTGGAAAACAAAATCACAAAACAGACCAATTATGCTATATAATGTACTTTGCAACCAAATGCAGCTTAAATTTCAAAAAAGAAACAACCAACTTAAAGGGGCAATTCGCTAAAATGATTAGAAACTAAATCCCAATTCGTAAAACGATCAAAATCAGATATTGACGATATATTGAAAACTGATCATTTTTAGCAATTGGTACGTGAAAAATGATCGTTTTGGCTAATTTCCCAACTAAAAAGGTAAATTACTTCCAAGTAAAATTAAGCGGTAACTACAAGAATCGCCCAATTGAACAAATCCTTGCATTTACGTTCCCACTTTGGAAACCAAAACCACAAACAGAATGCAGTTTAAATTTAAAAAAAAAAAAGAAGGATTAATTCAAATAAAATTGAGCAGTAACAACAAGAAAGAGCAAAATTAAAGGCCTCCAGTTTTACAAAAATACAGAAAAATATAGTGGGATTAATAGGATTATTGATTTGATTTACCTTTGTCCTCTGGTGAACACAGTGGGGGGTCAGTCCCAAAAAAAAAACACAAATGGGGTTTTGGGGGAGAGAGAGACAAGGATGGATATAAATATCGTGAATCATAGTCGGGATTTGAGAATTCTTAGAAAATGTCGGAGAGACAGTGAGGGAGAGGAAAATTAGTAAATCTTGTTTTCTTTTTTTAAGGTTTCGATTCAGTTGAGAGCTTGATGTTTGACGAGGTCTCGACAGAAGGCGAAATGCAAGGCAACTCCACTCGAATCCTAAATAACGTCTCTTTGCTTTTCCCGGTAAAACTATATTTCCACTACTTTCATTTCATATATGGTTTTGCTTTCATTTGACAACTTCTCGACAGTACGAGGACAATTTTATTAACAATAAAGTATAAATTTGATCTTAAAAATCCAAAAAACACAAGTTCCTAAAAAAAAGCACCTAGCAAGTGCTTTCCTTATACAGCATGTCCGGATATTTTTCCAATCCATAAGCACTTTTAACTTTTTCTGCTAAATATTATGAAAAGCGGTTTTGATGATCTGAAATCACTTCTTCAAGAGAGTTTTTTATATGAATAAAATTAGAGTCACCTCGAACTATCCAAGACAAACCAAAACAAAGAAGAGTAAAGCCACAAGATAAGAGAGTTTCAACTAACTGAATCAGAGAGAAATATTACATTGTGCAATTGTTGTCTTTTTTCTTCACCGGCTGCCTTCTTTATTTTTGGGGATAGAAAGTTAGAAACCAACATCCTCCCATTCTAATTATATATCGCTCCAACAGACTCCTCTGAGTGTTCATTTGGAAATGGTGATCTCAAATCTACGTATCTGAGATTTGATACAAGAAATATCTAGAGATTTGGATAATATTACCTAGTTACATTGTTTGATTGTATCTCGTCATTTTAAATAGATGTTATATTGTATCTCAATCGACGTTCACCTGCATGAGAGATTTTTATGCCAACTAAAAATAACGGATCATAAATCTTAGATTGTTACTCGATCACGAAAGAATTTGTGGACGCTGCACTAATTGAGTTGTACTTTCTATTTTTATAATTACTTTTTCGATTTTTCTTAATTAATTACAAAAATCGGAATCCCTTCTTTCATATGGTTTCATCCAAATGTACATTGTTGTATAAAATCAGATACTTTTCTTAATTTTCTTTATAAAACTAAATTTATTCACCTTAAGTCATTTCTTTTCTGGTTCTGTTGGCTTTACCTAATTTACTTATCGACTTATTGTCATTTTTTCTTTCTTACCAATCCAATCTCCCGGGATTTGGCTCGATTATTTCCAGCTCTGTCCAAAATATTTGGATTGCAAATTTCCTGATTCTGCTCGTTTTTGTTATCACCCGGAGCACACAAAATCTCAGGACGGACATCTACCATTTATCAGGATGAAGAACTTGCATGGATCGTATTTCCATGCAATTATTTTACTATGCTACCGTATTTTGTTCACGAGAAGTTATTGTGTGGTACACGATTTCGAAAAGTCTATAGATACAGTGACTGACTTAACATAAATAACAAAATGAAGGCCTGGAAGAATATATTTCCACTGCAAATGCGGTTCACAAAAAGAGAGAACAAAACCGATTCCGTTCATATGGTAACATAAATTAGATGCCACAAAAAGCATACACGCATACAACGCATTTGAAAACTCAGGTTGCGGTTTTAGTCTGAATCCGAATCAAGATTCACAGACGATCTCACTGTCATGTGACCGCCTTCAAGATATCCATCATCTTCATCATCGTCTTCTTTCTTCTCACTAATTATACCTGTTAAATTGGCAGTTAGGAGACTCCGCAACAGGATACAAATTGTGAAACACACTTGACAAAGCCATTACCTTTCTTGATTAGTGCAACTTCAAGCGCCCTTGTGCTGAAATCATCTTTTGCTCCCACTTCTTGAAATCCAACCAACCTATCCACAGCAACTCCTTTTCTGAAAAAAGGCGAACCTCTGAATTCGTAAATATGAATTTCAATGGAAGATCTCAGTGCAAGATGAAATTAGCATGAAAGTTATCACATGCTCTTGAAGCACACGTCAAATGATTGCGCAATTACAGTATTACTATATTTCCAGCTTTCGTTGCTCTCCTGCCTTTTCACACAATAGTGAAATAGCGGATGCCCATATGCCTCTTTAATGCTCGAAGTGGACATGCACACAGATTTACAATAATTATATGGAGATTGCCTGACCTGAAGAGTATGACACAAGGCAAAGTTTTGATTCCGAGCTTGGTAACGAAGAAGGGCGCATTCTGCAGTTCATCATCAAATAATCAATTCCCAATTCTAAACCCTTTACTAACTAAAGGACCAAAAACAGAAGGTTGCAAACAAGTAAGCTCAATCCAAGTAAACGCGAAAAGTTGCATCAACTAACACAGAACAGGGAATGAAGTTCACACCAACCTCGGCATCCAGCTTGATGAACTTAGAATCAACATGCTTCGAGGCAAGCGTCTTCAAATGCTTATCCATTATCCTAGAAATAACCAAGCAACGTAAGTTCAAAACACACTCACTAATCCATGTCTAAATTTTCTAGACCAAAATGCACTTACTTGCATCTATAGAACTCCCGGTGATAAAAATGGCAGATGACCTTTTCAGTTCCAGTAACTTCACCCAAAAAATCCCCCTCAGTTATATCCCTGTATTCTCCATGCCCTTTCCTCTTCAAAGCTTCTCGCTTCTCAGCTTCTTTCTATTCAAACAAAATCAAAATTTCAAAAATTCAAACCAAACCCTCCAAACAAACACACAAATCCAAGAAAGCCCCCCCCCCCCCCCCCCCCCCCAAAATCCCCAAATCAATCAAACAAGAAAAAAATCGAACCTTTAAAGCATTTATCCGATCCGCGTGCAGTTTTTCAAGCTCCGGATCCTACTCATCACAAAATAATCAAACAAACCATCGCTTTGCGAATTGGGAATTTGCAATGCACAAGAAAGATGCAGAATTGAATCAAATCGAACGGAATCGAACCCAGAACTTACATCCATCAACTCGTCGAGGTCGACTTCCTGGTTGGAGGAGCTCGTGGCGGCCGCCTTCTCGTTGGAAAGCAGTTCCTTTTGGTAATTACGGGCTGCGGCGGCCATTACATTTCCGAATGCTAGATTTTGGAGAGTGGACTTCACTGAATCGGGGTCCATGTTTCCTTGGAATTGATAAGTTTTTGGATTTGGAGCTTGGATTGTAGTGTTCTTCGGTAAGCAATGGATGATTGCAGATCTGGAAATACAGAGTAGATGCAGATGCTGATTTTCTGGATTTCGCGGAGGAAAGGGTTCAACTCAAGCGCGAACCACCATGGAGTGGAGGTTTTGGGTCTGGATAAGAAGACTATCGATCAAACGGGCTCCGTGTTTGGGTGACAATAGGTGATTGGGCATCGGCCCAATAGGCAAATAGTACTGTTTTCATTCATTTTCTCGAAACACTCGTATCCATTTTAAAGGCATAGGCACAAATAAATTGTTTTTTCGAGACTATTTTTTAAAAGAAAAATTAATGAAAATGGTATAGTGAATAATGACAGTTAAAGGTAAAAAAGTGATTTTTTGTTAAAAGCAAGGTATAAAATATCGATGATATAGGAAATATCGGTAGTCTGGAAACACGGAAATATCGACGGAAATATCGGGATAATATCGATATCGATAAAAATCCAATAGAAACTACGGAAATCGTAAGAAAAAGTTGGAAACTTTTATTGAAACTTTGCAGGATGTTTATTTAGTCAATTATCTATTAGTTTATCACAAAAAATTGGAAGGAAATGCATTGCATGATGGATTTAACTTATTTAAGTTGATTATATAGCAAGCTGGCAAACATTGTGAGTGTAGAAAATATGTAGTAATTAATGAAAGAAGTTTAAACACACCATAATCATTTATATATAATGAATTAGTACAATATTTTACACTTTATACATTGCATGGTAAGATACATGAGTGACTTAGTATCACATAGAGTTCCTATGAGGTTCAAAATTTTGACTATCTTCATGTCCATTTGTTCTAACTTTTAAAATAACCTATGCATATTAACTTAAAAACAAAAATTTTAACTTGACACAAAAATTAAAACTCTACAATTTCTTATTTCTCACCCCCAAACTTAAATCACACATTGTCCTCAAGGTGTGAAAAAGAACTACAAATAAATTAAACTATTTAAAAGCATGAAAAAAATAAAAATAAAAATAAAATAAAAAATAAAAGAAACTAAGTAATAAAAAAAACAAAACAAAATAAAAAACTAAAGAAAACAAAATAAAATAAAATAATGTAAGAGTCTTGCGTTGGGTTTTGAAATCACATGGGATGTCTGCATCCCTATGCCTCAAGTCCAGCCGAATGGCTCTTTTCTCCAAGCCTCTCTCTCTCTCTCTTCTCTTTCCCTCCCTCACACTCTCTTCCTTTGCCTCAAGTCCAGCCGTCTGTCTTTTCTCTCCCTCCCTTCTTCAGTTCTCTCCCACACGCCACTCTCCATTCCGTCTCTCTCTTCTCTCCCTCCCTTCTCCAGTCGTCTCTCTCTTCTCTCCCTCCCTCCCCAAAAATAGTGTCACAAACCCACAGATTCTAAGTCTCTCTCTTCTCTCCCTTCCGTCTCTCTCTTCTCTCCCTCCCTTCTCCAGTTCTCTCCCACACGCACGCCACACCCAGTTCTCCGGGAGACCTCCCTCCCTCACGCACAGACCTCGTCCGTCGTCCACCCCTCCTCTGTCGCCTCCTCCCCTACCATCGGAGTCTCCTCTCTGCCGCCTACATCATGAATCTCCGTCCCCTACCATCGGAGTCTCAACCCCTGGCTCTCCAACTCTCCGTCGCCGTCGCCTTCACCACCGCCGTTTCATTTTCACGACGAAATATCGAAAATATCGCAAATATCGCGATATTTTCGATATTTCGTCGATAATTTGCTGAAAACCTTATGAATATGTGTTTAAATATCGATCTCTGCAAAAACCGATAATATCGGCGATATTTCGCCGATATTATCGGCATTTTAGTCACTGGTTAAAAGTAAACAGTACCGGGAGTATTTTATTAAACCTCTCTTTTTAAAAGGTTAAAAGTGTGTTATGACAATTAAAAGTACTTTTGACAATGTTTAGTAATTTTTTTTAAATGTTTGTGAGTTATAAAAGTGCTTTCTTCCATAAGACACTTTAAAAAGTTTTATTAGAAATTAAATAATAAAATTTCAATGTATATCTCTTCTGAAAGTGATTCTTGCAAAAACTCATAAACAAACGTTCTTTCAACATGCAAATCTGAGCCACTAATCTTGCTAATGGCCTTCTTAGACTTTGATCATCCATTGTCTTCAGAAATCTCCTCCTAGTTGAGATATTCTTATTTTGACGATCATTTTAGTTGAGTTTGGTCTCATTTGTGAACAACTTTTTTTTTACCTTGAATATTGTATTGCAAAGGGTACAAGTCACAACTTGCAAACTGCAAATTGAAAATCTATGAAGATGAACAGAAACCATACATATTTTTATGAATGAGGATCCTCTTCGGATCCTTTTTGTGAGGATTCCGAGGATTCTCAAATCGTGTCCGTTCATCATAAATCGTGCGGCCAGTTTTCGTCATGTACCGCTCATGTTTAATTTAAAATAAAAATATATAAAATAATTTCTGACTGTATCATGTACGATGAATGGACACGATTTGAGAATCCAATTTGGGTCCTCAATTCTTTTTTTACGATGCAACATATATTACATAGCCTCATGCTTATTCAACACATGTATGATGATGATAATTTTCATTTACCTTCCCTGCTCTTCAAGCTTCCAGACAATACCTTTAAACCCAACTTCCTTAACTAGAAAAGACACCAACTCACATTCACAACTCTCAACGACGGCGTAACTTGTCGAACCCTTTCCCATTCTTCTTCGAAATCCGAGAGATTCGAGCATTCGGCCCTCAGTTTTCCAAACAACGTTGTCACTAATCCCCTAAAACCTTTCATTCATCTTCTCAAGATTGCCCGATGATTCGAAATAGACCTTAAATTAGGAAAGTGAGATGGGATTGAGCCAGACTAGACTAATCTTTCGGCGATAAAACTTACTCAGCTCATGGAGTTGCTGAGGAGGGAACAACTACCTATCTAGCTTGGTGACGATATCATCATTGACGTGACTATCGAAACAATAAAAGGTATCGAATTTAATACAAACCTTATACATCTTAGTCCATTCATAAACGTGAGAATTAAAAAGAAATACCACTAAATTCAGTCCCTATTAGCCAATTAAACATTCTCCAACATCCAATTTATAGAGAAGTTTGTTATTGTCACATCCCGGTCCGGGCTCGACCACTCGGCTCTGTCATAGCACGATATTGTCCGCTTTAGGCCCCTACCACACCTTCACGGTTTTGTTTTTGAGAACTCACACGAGAACTTTCCAATGGATCACCCATCTTACGATTGCTCTCGCGCGAACTAGCTTAATTTTGGAGTTCCGATGAACTCCGAAGCTAGTGAGCTCCCAAAAGACCTCGTGCAAATTGGAGGTGGGAATGTACATATAAGGTTTACAAGACCCTCACCCCTGGGCGATGTGGGATCTTACAATCCACCCCCCTTATGGGCCCGACGTCTTCGTTGGCACACTTCTGGCCAAAGAGTGGCTCTGATACCAAACTGACACACCCCGACCTGGGAAGGTCGAAGCATGTTGGCCATCACTATGAAGTGAGGTAACCATAGGGATAAGTGACATAAAAAGTGAATAAATTTAAACCAAACTAGAACTAATTCAAATTAAAAAGTGATAGAGTGCGCATTCATGGGATTGACCCACTATAGCTATTCAGAGCTTAAAGACAGTACGACTATTGAAAAGTAGTTAAGCGGCTAAAGTATACTTATTACACAACGGTGATAAGTTCATACATCAAAAGTCGAAGCTAAAGTCAGAAACTGCCAAGATTCCTCGAGTGCCACAAAGGAACAGCTATCTAGGTCCTGGAAGGGCGAAAAAACAAAGTTGAGTGGGTCAGCAAAACAATGCTTATACGAAAACTTTTAATTTTGAATATACTAACCCCTCGCTGTAAAACAAATATAGTTTTCTTAAAACATACTACACAAGTATGTAAACAATAATACAATAGTAATATAACCAGAAATATGCCAAGTCATGATGTATCAAATGCCACAGTAATATAATCATGTGATAATCAAGTATAATTAATTGTTCATCAATCTATGCTAGCACACGAGTCGGAGTTGCATAATGCAACCTGTATGACAAGACTAGGTGTAATAATGCGCTCTAATACTACAATCACGTGAAGACTAGTGTCGAGGCACGGTCACATACGAGTCGAAATTGCCTAATGCAATCTATACAACATGACTGGCACCTAAACTTGGATCCAAGGTGAGCGAACGGTGCATATGTGAACATATACGTGAAAGACTGGCACTGGGCGGAGTACCAACATCGGGGTGCAGCAACATGAGCATATACAATATGTATGAATGTCATGACAGTAATATCCCAACCATGTAGCAGCATTTATCACAATTTACATCACAATATCGATTACTTGGCAATATAAGCGTAAAATGAAGTAATACACATTTATGGAAACTATAGATATGTATAGGTATAAAATAAACTACTTACTCACCTGGAGTCCGCGCTACAACTCCCTAGCACGAATATCAAGACGTCGCGAACGATCGTCGCCTAGAACAATTATCATATCATGACTCAGGTTTCTTATCGATAGAACACGTAACTGACATAAAACACGACCTCAAGGACGTTCTAGAATGGTTTGAAATTGATTGACCAAAAGTCAATCGTCGGTCAAAGGTCGACAGTAGGGTCCACAACCTTATGTAATTTGATCCAGAAGATCTGTAACTTCTAAAGATCCACATTATGCTTCTAGAACAACATCCTAAAGTTTCGGAACGATCCAACAATCGGATCTCCACCAATTTCTAAAGGTAAGTGGCGGCCGACGTTTTATTTTACAAACTTACAAATTCAATTCAGGAATATCCGTACATCGGATTCCCAATCTGTAGGTTCCTAATATACTCAAATATTACATACTATAATGTACTAAGGTTTAGTGACGATCCAACGGTCGGATCGTCAATTCATGAATACCCCGTGACAGCCAATTAGGTGGTCAACTACGAAACGACATTAAAACATCGTAATTTCACTAAATGGATGTCAAATATGGAATCAGTTCGCCGAAAAATTCCACTATTTCTACAAATTCTCAAATTTCATATAAATGAGGATCTCAATGAGAGGAACAACTTTCATACATGTGGAAGGTTATCCGCAGTACCAGGGAGACTATACGCCATATCAGAGTGGCGCAGCGGAAGTGTGGTCGGTAGACCTGACAGTTTCTTACACGACACGAAAATAATGGGTTTCAGAACAACACAATAACTAATCAGGTCATTATCGGGTGACTCGTTAAGAACCCATTATAACCCGTTAATAACGGGTTCTTAACAGGTATACATGCGAGAAACATGTAGGTAACCCGTTTTGACCCCGTTAAGAAAAATAAATTATAATTTTAAAGTTTAATTACTAAAAAATTTATTATAAAATATAATAGCTGACACACCCCGACCCAGAAAGTCCACTAGGACACTGAAGTCGAGTTGTGCTGGTCGACACCTGGAAGGTGACGAAGCCATAAAGTGTAGTGATGTGGAAAATGTGAATAAATTTAGGGGTGTGCTTTCCACACACCTCTTTTTACTTCTCACACACCCCTATTACTTTCTGTCCGTTAGATCTTCTTCAATTCATCCAATCCGACGGCCGAAATTCAAAAAGGTGTGAGAGAAGTAAAAAGGGGTGTGTGAATATCACACCCCTAAATTTAAACCTAAAAGTGCCTAAACACCAGAGTGTGCTCGTGAGCGGGAGCGAACCCATCTCACACGTGACTTCAGAGCATAAGCAAATACAGAAGAACGGGCAAGAATTATACCCTCAACTGTAGCCACCAGACCAGAGATTCGCCAATAATCCTCGTCGATACGAACCTTAACAGCTAACCTGGAGGGGCGCAAAACAGAAAACGTGAGTGGGCAAAAACAAAGCTTTTCAAAACCATTTCAAAAATCCGTATATAACCCCTCACTGTAAATCCAGTATAATTTCCCAGAAAATAATACGTATATATACTCATATACTAAAACATCGTCCGGAAATCAAAACTCATCATCAAATCTCAGAAATAGGCCATGTCGATATACCAACTCAAAAGCAAGTAATATCAAACAGGTGAGATAAATCAATATGCATCAATACTATCATGTCAGCCGGAGTCACCTCTAGTGACCTATACGGCTGAATCTATAGCTCATCAATCACAATCCATCACTATCCTGCACATGAGTCGGAACCACCTGTAGTGGTCTGTACGACAGGCTAGGTGTATAATATTATGCTCAGTGCTACGATCACGTGAAGGCTGTGCGACGAATTGCGGGTCACCAACGAGTCAGAACCACCTATAGTGGTCTGTACGACAGGCTAGGCACCTGCCTTGGATCCAAGGTGAGCGTACGGTGCGTGAGGTGAACAATCACGTGAAGGCTAGGCCCTACTCTGGCGGAGCACAAACATCCGAGGTGCAGGTGATGAGCTAAATCACAATCCATCATCATCTCAACTACTAACTATCATACTCACCTGACTTACCTGGCCGTCCACAGCGCTGGAGCATAAAGAATGCAATCATACTCATAACTATAAAATATAATTGGCATATGACATGGCAATTCAATTATAAAATCAATTCAATTCATAAATCGTTCAAATCACGTTTCTGGGAAAAACGGCAGTCACACACACACACACACACACACACATATATATATATATATATATATATATATATATATATATATATATATATATATATATATACTGAAAATAAAAGCCCACTCACCTGGAGTCCATGCTACAGCCCCCTAGCACGACTCTCGAGATATCCCAAATGATCCCAATTGATCACCGCCTAGCATAAATGTCAATTCGTGTCTCAGAATTCGTACTGAGAGAATATATAATTTATATAAAATGCATCCCTACGAATTTGATCCGGAAGATCCGTATCACGAATCTTCGATCCGTCACTTCCAATAATCCACATTAAATTTCTAGAACAATATCCCAAAGTTTCGTTACGATCCAACGGTTGGATCTCCGCCAATTGCCAAAACCAAGTGGCGGTTAACGTTTTAATTACAAACTTACAATTCCAATTTGGGAAAATCCGTACAACGGATTCCCGATCCGTAAATTCCTACATTCCTCAAATATTATGTAATACAACGTACTAAATTTTGGTAACGATCCAACGGTTGGATCGTCGATTCATATTTTGACATATCTCTGGTCTGGTGGCTACAGTTGCAGGTATAATTCTTGCCCGTTCTTCTGTATTTGCTTATGCTCTAAAGTCACGTGTGAGATGGGTTCGCTCCCGCTCATGAGCACACTCTGGTGTTTAGGCACTTTTAGGTTTAAATTTATTCACATTTTCCACATCACTACACTTTATGGCTTCGTCACCTTCCAGGTGTCGGCCAGCACAACTCGACTTCAGTGTCCTAGTGGACTTTCTGGGTCGGGGTGTGTCAATTTGGTATCAGAGCCTAACCCTGGTCGCGTGTGTGCCGACGAGGACGTCGGGCCCCTAAGGGGGGTGGATTGTCACATCCCGGCCCGGGTGCAGCCACCTCCCGGGCCCTCTCCACCACCGTAGCACGATATTGTCCGCTTTGGGCCCCGACCACGCCCTCACGGTTTTGTTTCTGGGAACTCATGAGCAACTTCCCAGGAGGTCACCCATCCTGGGAGTGCTCTAGCCCTCTTCTTGCTTAACTTCGGAGTTCCTACGGAACCCGAAGCCAGTGAGCTCCCAAAAGGCCTCGTGCTAGGTAGGGATGGGAATATATTGTGACATCCCACATCGCCCAGGGGAGTGATCCTTAAATGTATATTCCCATCCCTACCTAGCACGAGGCCTTTTGGGAGCTCACTGGCTTCGGGTTCCGTAGGAACTCCGAAGTTAAGCGAGAAGAGGGCTAGAGCACTCCCAGGATGGGTGACCTCCTGGGAAGTTGCTCATGAGTTCCCAGAAACAAAACCATGAGGGCATGGTCGGGGCCCAAAGCGGACAATATCGTGCTACGGTGGTGGAGAGGGCCCGGGAGATGGCTGCACCCGGGCCGGGATGTGACAATAGCCATATTGTATATATTGGTATATTCTATATTAAATATATATTTTTGTATTATTATTCTATATAAGTTTAAAAAATTAAGTTTTATTTATTTATTTATTTTTATTATGAGAGTTTCTTATTATCATTAATACGATAAATTTTACTTAACATTTTGTTGTCCAAAATTAAAATCAACTAGTATAGCATTAGTATAGGCAATAAGACATTCGTACAAGTATGAAAAATGTGAAATAATATATGATGCATTGTAAACAACACTCAAATTAAACCCTCTTGTTGACAATTGTAGTATAGATGTAAGTAGGGTATCGTTCTAACTGGGGATTAGGAGGGATTGCTAATCTATAAAATGAACTTAGAAACACTAAATAAAACTTCAAAAACACAAATCTAAAATCAAAACACTTAACTAGATTCAAATAACTAACTAGACACAAACTAGGACATATTCTAACTTAACTAAAAACAACAAAAACAAACCAAATTGGACAGATTCGAACCAAAAGACACTAAATATAAAGGGGGGGATTGGTTTTGGATGAATTTAAAAACTTAAAAGTAAGAACTTGCAGAAAGTAAACAAAAACATAAAATTAAGGTGAATTGATGGTTGATGGACTAGCTAGAGGGTTCTTCTCCACACATGACACACTTGCATACAAACCAATTTTTCAGTTGTTCTTTCAATAAACTATGAAACTCAACACCCCAGGTTAACTTTGAAAGCACTTTTTTAACCTTCAAGTTTTCCTAAAGTTATTGAATTGGACGGGAAAGCGCATACAACAATTCAAAACATTCTTTAAAAGTCCCCTACGTGAACAGCACAATAGAGATACAATCAAAGATCATTAAGCTTTGTGAAAACTATAAGCATTGACGAGGCATTTGTAACTATGAAAAGCATGATACTCCTGCCAAGAATTCACTTAACGCGATTGTGACTAGCAACCTCTACTACTTGTGAATATAAGTTCATAACGATTAGGTGAAACTCCCTTATATTCTAGCATCAAATTCATGCATGCAAACTAAGTATGCATCCTTAAGCTCAGCAGGAGTTACCTCTGTCCTCTCTATCAACCATTCAATCTCCACATAAGCCAAGTCAGTTGTCATTATGAATGCCAAGGTAGTTAGAGGCTAAAATCCTGAACCCGCTTGTCGTGCAATAGGACATGTGAATGTGCACATCCATTCGACCAGGACACAGCAATGCAGGGTCAAGTCGATCCTTGTGGTTGGTGGTGAATACAATAATTCTCTCATCGCTAAAGCTCGACCACAAACCATCTATGAAGTTCAATTAGCCCGAGAGTGACACCAACTGTGATCATTATAACACCAAGTGATATGTCAATGCCCGTCAAAAGAAAAAAAGAGTAACTAAGAATATCATTTGTAACAAAAAACAGAAGGAATTTAAGCAAAACCTTGGTGCTATAAGTTTGATTTTGTTTCTCTGATTGCTGATTTTGTATATCAACACTGCAGCAATCAATATCCTCAATCACCAAAATCGAACAATTTGTAGTAGACAACAACACCCTCTCAATTTATAGTCAGTGGAAAGATTAGTAAGCCCCAAATTATACACATCAAACTTAAGTTAATTAGCCATGGCTATGATCAAGCTCGATTTTCCAGTGCCGGGAAAACCATACAACAAGTAGCCTTTTCCAAGCCTTCGCCACCTTCTTATAAAACTCCCTCATTCTCATAAACATGTCCAAATCCTCTACAATCTTTTTCTTGAGCTCAGGGTCCATCACCATCGTCTCAAAAGTAGCAGAGTGTTCTAGGTTTATCGATCCCCAAGTACTATTGTCGCTGTCATCATACGAACATAAATGACGAGAATAAAGCTTCACAGCCTTCTCCTATTCTTTAATGGCATTTGCCTAAGCAAGCATGTAAGGCAAAAAGGCGTCCGTCACTTTGTCTTTGTGTTTTTTGTGAAATGTAAGAACTGGTGCTTCAAACTTTCCCTGGAGTACTCCTCCATTCCCGTCTTGGTTTCCATGACATTAAAGTGCCACCTGAGCTTAACATTATCGAAAGTGTTGGTGACTTCTTCGTCTTTATCGATGGAAAATCAGATGGTCTATTGGCGATGCGTTTTTCGGAGGCGTTGAGTGTCGGGATCATAGACATGGTTGCATACCGCTCCGTAGAGCTTGTCAATGATGAAAGTGAGGTTAGATGAGAGGGGAGTGAAAAGGGATTTGAGTTTTGAGTAGACGTATGAGCGGATGGCGGGGATGAGCTTTTTTGGCCATGGGACGGACCAACACCATGGATCCTACAACGAAGACATAAGCTGAGAACAAGGAGGATGCTACCGTGAGTAGATTTTTTGGATCAAAGGAAAATATTTTGGTAATTTCAGATTGGTTTGTTGAGAGATGGATAGTTGAATATTAGAGTGCACAACGAACAAGATTATAAAATAATAAGAATATTATTGAACAAATTGAGAATGCCGAAATGGCTACAAAACCCTAAGAGACTACATTGTGAATAACTTGGTTTTTAATGAATAACAAAGCACCCTATTTATAATAAACTAACCCTAATCTCTACAAGGTAAGAAACCAAAACCTTAATGCTAACGGGCTAAGCCCAGAAAACCAAACATTCAAATAAATCAAAACATTCAAATAAATCAAAATATACTAATATTCAAATAAATCAAAATATACTAATATTTTGCAAATAAGTAGATGTGGACTGGCTCTATTAAACAGACTGGCAGGCATGTAAACTTAACTTGACTTGACTGACGAACTTGACTTGACTTAACTTGTGAGCTTGACTTGACTGGCAAACTAGTTCTTGATTCTTGACTTGATTCTTGACTTGCTGGCAAACTGGTTTTTGATTCTTGACTGGCTTGTGTTGAGAGTATGGAAAAAACCCGTCACTAAATGGACGAGATTTTCATATCTAAATTGTAGCAACAAACGGCGAGAACCCCAAAACTACTATCATTAGAGTGGTCATAATTCCAAACACTTGAATGACAGTCACAAAAACAATTCCAAACAGGGCAATCAACAATTTCTGCGGGCTAAAACAAACTTAACCATTCTTACATCAACCGTGTGGACCCAAAAGGCCTCAAACACAAGAAACATAATCTTTTTTTTCTTTTTTTTTAACAATACAAGAAAACCCATCAATCATTCCACGGAACAATCACAAATTGCAAAAACACATACTAAAATTCCAAACCCTAAATCCTCAAATTCCATACCATAGAAAACAGAGCAAATCAGATCAAACCATTACATGGCTACGACGGAGAAGACGATCTGGCTTGCTGGTTCAGTTGATTTTGGTGTCATCAAAATCATCCTGGAATGAGTTGTAGAAATCGGAGTCGGCCAGCTTGTTCTCGCTCATGACGCCCTCGTTGAACGCCTCGAATGTGTTGATGTCCATGGCCATGGTGGAGCTCTGATCGTCCATGTCGCTAAAGAAGTCCATCGCCGTTGGCCTCATCACTCCGAATTGTCTCTGTCTGGCGGAAGCTATTGCTATTGAGCGCCTCACTTTTTTTTCTACGACAAAACCTTAATCTAGGTACAGGGACAAAACACACTACAACTGAACTGATATCCGATGACTGAAAAACAAATTGATACCACCAAGAACAGATCAACCCCGAAGGATCGAATCTGCTCTGATACCAAGTTGAATATTAGAGTGCGCAACGAACACGATTACAAAATAATAAGAATATTATTGAACAAATTGAGAATGCCGAAATGGCTACAAAACCCTAAGAGACTACATTGTGAATAACTTATTTTTTTAATGAATAACAAAGCACCCTATTTATAATAAACTAACCATAACCTCTAAAAGGTAAGAAACCAAAACCTTAATGCTAACAAGCCAAGCCTAGAAAACCAAACATTCAAATAAATCAAAATATACTAATATTTTCCAACAAGACACCAATGAAAAATTATCTACTCATCAACCAACAAATTAGACTTTATACAAGATGCTTAATTTTATTTTATCCCCTCGTCACCACAAACGAACCCAACAAATTATCTGCTTAATTATTAAGCAACCTAATCCACCACCACCGTTAGTGGAAAGGACATCCAAATACAATGCATGAGAAATTTGTCCTTTAACATTGACCATTGACCATTGACCAATGAGGGAGACGAAATTAGACAAAGTAACACAATAAAATGTATCGAATTCAACATGATGAGTAGATTTTATATTATATATTTAACCATATTCTTAGTACATTTTGGTTAATATTTTGAAAGAATTTTGATACTTTGAATTGTATTTTTAATATACGACTTTCGACTTCCTTTGGAGCAAATGGATGAATTTTGGAGTAGTTCCAGTTGGAGGACGTTCGTGAGTCAATTAGCTTGATCGTATCAAAATATCATATTTTTCCACCAAGCGGTTATTTTTTGGCGATGGAATAAAAGAACTATGCACGGAGCTGGAATAGTGATGTTTTGGGCTTGAATTGTGTTTTTGGAGCCTAAGATAACCTCGGATGGGTGTTCAGAACATCTTGATCTTCAAAATAAGCTATTATGGGCCGGATTTGGAGGGTATTTGAGGCTAAGACGTGGCTAGACAAGTATTTGGCAGATTTTCCTAGTTTAATTAGGACTTTATTTTCTAAGTTATTTTAGTTTCCTAATTAGAATAAAAGACTTTGTTTTAGGGTTTGTGTGATGGCATAGCATGATATATTGCTTTGCCGTTCTCAATTTTAGATACATTCTCTTTTATGCGACTTGGAGACGGAGAGAATTGCTAGGGTTATTGAAGTTTTTCTAGTTTAAGGTGTTTTCAATCCTTTTTTCATAGTAATATTTTCTATGATTTAATTATGAGTATGTGTAACTCATTCGTTTTGCTAGGGTGAAGCTTTGATCCTTAGCGTGAATATGTAATTTTTATTTAATTGCTTATGATTGATCACTATTTTAAACTATCGGTCGGAATACCACCGGAGGATTGGGTACTGCTTCTTGTGATTGATATTTGTAATTTCACCTAAGACGAATATCACGCTTTTAGGGGTTGCATGGTTGTTCAAAGGGTTTTCATAAAACTTAACGAGTCTTGCATGTTCATATTTGATCTGAATATCACATACGGATTGCATGTTAGATATACGTTCTTGCTTGAATATCACGAGGAGAATATATATTAGAAAAACCTAACTTTCAAAGTGGCATGTGTAGATCATAAGTGATTGGTAAAAATTCATAGGATTGATAGGTGATGGTGAAACCTTAGTGCATTTATAATTGGTATTTAAAACTCTTTTCTTTTATCATATTAATTTTGATAAATTTATTATTATTTTTAATTAAAATTCGTTTTTAATATTATCTAAATTCAAAATCATCTTTCTCAATTTTTAGTTTTAAAACTAATTAGGAATTGTTTTTGCATAAATTATTAAAATAGTCATTGACGAGAACAACCTTGCAAGAGCATTTATACTACAAAAACCTTGTATTCTTGCAAGTATTTTATGTGATTTTATTCTTACTTTTTTTAGCAGTAAAATTCCTATCAAGAAATTGGCGCCGTTGCAAGGGATCGAATCCAGGTCACCCGCGTGACAGGCGAGAATACTTACCACTATACTACAACGACGCAAAAATTCAAATTATTAATTGGTAAAACTTGCAGCACATATATTATACGTCTTAGTCCATTCATGTTAACCCCTACTAGCCAATTAAGCATTCTCCACATCCGCCTTATAGAAAAGATTGCTATTCCACCTACCACATAGGGTTAAGACGGTAAACCACTAGTTTTGAAATTTAACTTGACCCCTTTTATTTTTCAAATTTAAGATTAAGGTCTGTTTAACTCTAAGTTACAAAAAACAAACTTCGAACTTGAGTGCAGAGTATGAAGCACATTGCAGACCTAATTTAGATTTAGAATGAATTACCATATCGCTTTGTCAAACAAAAAAAAGGTAGGTTAAACTCTTGTGCTGCAATTCCATCAAATTTCCTGTGTTTACATTCACGAATTCATAAAACAAATTCAGCAAGTCATTACATCACATAAGATTCACAAAAGAGAGCTTGAAACTAGCTAGAGATTTTCAAAAGGGTTTAAGGGTCAATTATCTAAGATTGAAACATTGAACTAGGACATGGGAGGTGCCAGGCAACAAGCATCAGGATTTCGACCATGGAAGACGGATGTGCAGCAACTTTTTTATCCCTTTTCTGTGCCGCCGTTGCTTCTTAACCGACGGCAGCGATGTTTCCTTTTTCTTGCTCTCAGCCTTCTTACTTTTGAGCAGGTTGACAAGCCCTTGAAGAGCCACATCACCATCATCACTCTTCATCAGCTCCTCAGCAACCTCTGCAGGGGTGACCTCTGTGCTCTCAATCAGCCCTTCAATTTCTCCGCAGAGGCAATGGCGGTTGTGTTCTTGAATGCCAAGGTAGTTAGAGGCCAAGATCCTGAACCCAGCTGTGGTGCAATAGGACATGTGAATGTGCAGGTCCATTCGACCCGGACGCAGCAATGCTGGGTCCAGTCGGTCTTTGTGGTTGGTGGTAAACACAATGATCCTCTCATCTCCACAGCTTGACCACAATCCATCAATAAAGTTCAATAGACCCGAAAGTGTCACCTGCAAATTAAACATCAACTCCATGTAAAGTTGCAACGCAATGCCAATGCCCATTGAAAATAACATGATAAACAGGGAAGATGCAGAGTACTAATCTGGGGAGTCCCGTGATGAGAGAGATCCTAATGACGGTACATATAGGATCTCTCAATAAACATGCCCCAATTACATCAAACGAACTTCCGAAAATCCTGATTAGGCCTTAATAACAATTGTAGCAATAGGCTACTACAATAAAAATTTGAAATTTCGAGCTTCATATAGCAAAACATTGAACCTTGATTCATTAAACAAAGGGCATCGAAAAAAAAAAAGAGTACTAACCCGGCTTCTGTCCGAATCTGAATCCGAATCCGAGTCCGAGTCCGAATCCGAATCCCGGTTGCCAACATCCACTCTGCAGCAATCAATGTCCTCAATTACCAAAATAGAACGATTGGTAGTGGACAGCAAAACCTTCTTCAACTGAGAGTCACTGTAAATGCTAGTGAGCTCCAAATCGAACACATCAAACTTGAGGTAGTTAGCCATGGCGGCGATCAAGCTCGATTTTCCGGTCCCTGGCGGCCCGTACAGCAAGTAGCCCCTTTTCCAAGCTTTCCCCACCTTCTTATAAAACTCCTTCCTCCTCACAAACCTCTCCAAATCGTCCACAATCATTTTCTTCATCTCCGGGTCCATCGCCATGGTGTCGAAAGTCGACGGGTGCTCCAGGTTCACCGACCCCCATTCGGAATTCGCCACGTCATCATCGTTGTATCTCGACCAGAGGTGGCGGGTGTAGAGCTTCACCGCCTTCTCCTCTGCTTTAATGGCGTCGGCCTGAGCAAGAACATGAGGCAGGTACGAGAAAATCACCATGTCCATGTATTTCCTACGAAATGTCAGCTCAAAATACCGCCTTTCGGATGTGCTGTCGTTCTTCCCCTTCTTGGTCTCCGAGATAAAGCGCCACTTGAGCTTGACGGCACCGTCGAAGGTGTCGGAAACTTCCTCGTCCTTGTCGATGGCGACGCCTATGTTCTTCTTCCGGGGAGCTTTGCTGACTCGGAGGCGCTCGGTGTGGGGCCCAATCTTGGTCCGCAGGTAAACCTCGGCTGCGTCGTAGACTTGGTTACGGGTCATGCCGGAGAGCTCATCGACTACGAGAGTGAGGTCACGGGAGACGAGAGGGGCAAAAAGGTAATTCAGGGCTTTGTAGATGTAGGAGCGGAAGGGGGCGGGGATGAGCTCGCTCGCGACGGAGCGGAACAGCATCATGAATGCGGTGACGGAGGCGTAGGCAGAGAACATCGACGACGCCGTCGTCGGCATCTGGTCTTTCAGTTTGTCGAGAGAGAACATTTTTGAGGTTTTATGAAAAATGGCGGCTCTGTTTTCAGAATTTGAGACAAGTGATTTTGCTGCAGAGTTTTTATAGATGTAATGATCTTTTGGCTAATAGAAGAAATGGTATGGACTGTTTAGTAATTTTATGCAGAGAGAGGAATGATTCGGGTGATGCTGCAGCTGCGATTTCTTGGGGCCAAAGAAAGGAAAAGGTGGAATCAAAGTAAAACCGTCAATGTCATGGACTTATGAGCTTGACTTGGGCGTCGGCAATTCAGTAGCTATTTTTAGTAGTGTACCGCTAAATAGATTAAATTTACAAACTAAATAATATGTCAATAATAAAAAATAAACATGTTAATAATTCAATAATCAACTTTTATGTCATTTAATTTATAAAATTTAACCAAAAGGGGAACCCTCCTCCCGAAGTTACAGGGCTATTTTGTTGAGTTCCTTAGAAAGAGTTGTCCCGCGCCTTTAGGTATTCTCTACCCACCCACCTGTGTTGATTTTGGATACAGGTACCCTTTTGTTGAAGGTTGTTTGAGCTTTTTCTAGGAGTATGGCATGAACTTTTAGCCGGAATCTTATTAAAAATGGGAGCGTATGGATTGGTTCAAATCAATATGGAATTATTACCCCATGCCTATTCTATATTCTCTTATATAAATTTAGTCTTACTAGCATTACCCTTGTTATTAAGTCTCATCAATGGTTCATGCTTTTTGTTTGATTTGGGACTCTTTAAATTTTGAGTATTGACTACATGTCAAGTATGGTTTTGATACTCGGACGTGTCAGCTGAGACCTTCACCTCATGCTAGCTGTGAACACTATAAAATTTTTAGGGATATACCCCAAAATGGGACAATTTCTTAATCTTGAGAAAGAAATAAGATAAACCGGCCATGCACACCAAGCACAAAATTGAAATTACTAAAATACCCACATATAAATGGGTTCTTCCTCCTATTTTCCGGTTTCTCTCTCTAGTCTCTGTCCGTTCCTTTCTCCCTTCTCTCACTTTCTCTCTCTCTACTCTCTCCCTTCCTCAGATCTTTGAGCTTTGATTTCGAAGAGATAAAAGTCCAAAAAGAGGCAAGATAAAAGTTGGCTTCCTAGACTAAATTGGAACTATATTTCATGACAAGTCAAGGCCAAGGTGGTACTTAATAAGGTGCAAACACAATTATATCACAAAACAAAGGATGCACGCAGTGTTAATTGTTTCTATTCATTCGCCCCAATAGAAAGAAAAAACTGGATAAAGAAGTGAAATTTCCATTAGTTTTGATACCAAATGAACAATAAAAGTAAGCATTAATCTTGCACAATCCATCCTAATTGTTAAACATCACAGAAAATATCTTTAAAAGAACAAGGGAATTCTAATTTGGGTCCAACGGATGGGCGCCAAATGGCCTAACTCACGTCTACCGATAGTTTTGACCTTCTACTTCCTGGAACATATATATTGTAGCACAAAAAGCACCCAACTGCTGAAGTTTAGCTCAAAAATTGACATGTTAGGTTCCAAGAATGCAACTTTAAGCTGGGAAAATTAAAATGAGATCAATACAATCGTGCTTAATAGCAGGAAATGGGTGGCTTAAAAATTCAATCTTTTTGGACTTTCCAAAGATTATAATTGCTAAACAGACGAATACCCAATTGGTTTTGAGCAAATTAAGCACTTCAATGTTCAACTAACTACTAATAAGGTTGAATAAATCCAAGCTCAATTTAGTTTTATCAATGACAACTAATCCTCAATGCATAACAAAAGTAATGCTTACGATCAGTAAACTAGATTCTGGTATCCAGGAGATTGGGAATATCAAGCATGCCAGCAAGAATTGAGAATATGAAATAGCACTGAATCTAATTCCAATATGCATTCTCTCTAGATGGATTAAAAGGAATTTTCAGAGAATAGCACCCAACCATTATGCTCGATACCATGAAGGTTTGAGTTGGCATAAACAATCCAATTAACGAGAACGCAGATGACAACAAACTCATTTTTAGAGAATGCAAAAGAAAAGCCTCCATAGCTATAAAAATTGATTTCTCTTAATTGATTTGAGTGTAAAGAATACTTATCATATTTTTATATTATATTTGTAACACATTTTTAATAAAAGTAAAACCCGCCAACACATGCAAATTTTATTTTTATTTAGTAAAAATGTGACAAGGGTAGAACCCACCAACACATGAAGGGAAACCAACTGTTTAAGCCAAATGATGTGTCACTAGTAAGAAATAAACACGTTAATTGATAGTTAATTAATAATCTAATAATCAACAACCACATAATTTAGTTTACACTAGGTTAAAAAAATTGACCTCCCTAATATTACGCTTTTGTAAGTATTAACTATTTAGTAAAGGCTTATTTTTTTAGTATGTTCTTGAGACTTGATTTTTAGTCTAATAACTAAATTCGTTTTCGCTTAATTATATAAAACTCAATTTTTATCTCACTTTTGCACGGTTGTGTCAACTTTGTCGAAAAAGCGTTAAGCTTGGTTATGAAATATGATCACATGGTATAACTAGTCTACATGTTTAGAGTTTTGGGCGGACGATACTGGCCATTAATATCACATTTTTTTATATTATATTTGGACGACGTGGAAGAGCAAAACAACCGTTGATGTGTATGAGTAAAATGTGAATGGAATTATAGAACTCCCTACGCCTCACAAACCTGTCCAAATCATTTTTAATCATCGTCTTAAGCTCGGGGTCCATTGCCATTGTCTCAAACGTAGCCGGGGGCTCCACAATTGTCGTCATCGTCGCAGTGCGAATATAATTTTTGTGTATAAATTTTCGCGACTCTGTCTTGTTCTTTAATTGCATTGTGTTTGGACTGAAAATAAACAATTATTTTCACTTAAAGCACTGATGGGTATTTTTTAAAAACAAAAGTGAAAAATGCGTCGGCTTAACGATTTCAAAAGTATTTTACACGTGGTGTTGTGGAGCTTCAGTTGATGTGCAATTCTACACTAACGCCTAATGCTTTGTTTCTTTCTTTTTTTTGGTAATATACCCTAATGCTACGTTCCCCGTTTTTCTGGTATCCATTTTTTGAACATATTATCAATCTAAGGAGGGGAGGTGGGCTTAGCCTCACTATGTGCTAACAATAATGTGATTTAAACTCGTCTTTGGAGAGAATCGAATCTAATATTTCTCATTTATAAGTGAAAATGAATATCACTAGACTATAATATTGATTAAACAAATGATTTTAATAACCTTTTTCTAGTCAAACGAAGATATTGTGAACTTTTTCGGTGAAGAAGTTATTGTGTAGTACTAGAATATTGTCACTTAATTAAAGAGTAAAATGAAACTGATTTCCTAAATTAAGGGTACAAAATAACATATTATCCCATATCGTGGACATAATGCAAATTTATATTAAATGTATGTATCAATTTTAAGGTAAACTACCAAGTTCAACATTCTATTTGCATTAAGCTATAATTTGAAGGAAGACATTTATAAGCATAGGAAAATTTGAAGGAAGACATTTATAAGCATAGGAAAAGTTGAAGGAATACATTAATAAATATTTTTAATTCATGTAATACTCTTATTGAACTATAAAAAAATGACATTATTTATTCTTCTAGACACATTTTATACTTAGAGAACAATGTGACTACCATCACCTACCACTACCAAACCTAACCTCTTACACCACCATTGCCATGACCACCACCACAACCATAACTGTCACCACAACCACAACTTCCACTACCATCGTTGCTACCACTGCCACCACTATCATATACAAAACCAGCACCGTTGTTGTTGTTGTTGCCCTTGCCACTATTGTTAACTTTGCAACCCAACCACCGCACCCCTTTATTGCAGCCAAAGCGCCACACCCCTTTATTGGCACCACCACCACCACCATCACAATCATTGCCCTCACTGTTATTGTCGTTGGCATCATCCCCACTATCATGTTTATTTTTGTCATTATATACAATTATATCCCTTTTACATTAAATTTTACCAAACACTTTTACAATGTTTTTCATACTCACAACACTTCTAAAATACAGTTCACTAAACACTTAATTGCTTTAATGCAATTGATCATTCTTAAAATACAGTAGAAGCAGTTAAAAAGCCATATATTCTAGCTAAAAGTTTAAACTTGGTATTTAAACTTTAAACTATATTGATGCACAAAATCAACAAGACTTTGGAACAACGTAAAGTGTCAAGTTTATGACCTTCACACAGTTGCTCCGGTCACTTAGTGAGGATAATATGTAAAGAGATAGAGATAGGAAAGCAAACACAAGATGTATGTGGTTCACCCTAAGTTTGGTTGTCTCCACAGAGTAGAGGAGTTCTCATTAATAATGAAGGGTTTACACAAATACAAAGGTTCAAGCATAATCATCATTAGTGGGTTCTAATGACTAGTTTAAGTATAATAATGACATTAGGGATTCATTGTAGGAGAATGGTCTTCTTTTATAGTTGAGAAGAGTCTCCAGCTTTCGTCCACAGTCGATGTGGGACTCTATGAGCTTTATTATGACGTTGACATGTGTCGTGCTGTGATTAGCCTCTTGGTTGGAAGGAAACCCTTGTGCTTTGGCAGGGGTGCCTTAGCATGAATCCTTCAGTGGGTCCTTGAAGTTATGAAGTTGACATGTGCTTGGTTGTTTCGGGATTGGCCAAGTATGGTACAAACAGTGCTCCCCTAAGTTCTCGAGTGAGGAAAGCTTCTCGATTAGGGAGTTGAAAAATCCAAATTCATTGAGTAATCACAAAACTTCTGAATACTAAAGTGTCGTAGCATATAGTGGGAGTCCCCTAAGTTTCCAAGCAAAAAGGATAGTCGAATGAGGTAGCTTGATATTCTTGAGTCGTTGAAGAAAAAAGACTTCAAATTTTTTTCTTTTTTGGATGTAGCCCAAGCATATATATTTTTTCTTAAGCCCAATTCCTTCTTTCTTTCTTTTTTTTTTTTTTTGTGGGAAAAAAATGTGGTTGAAATCTTTTCCTTTGTGTACATAGCTTGAATGGTTGATGCTTTTCCTTTGGGCACATATCTTAAATGGTTGAAGCTAGTCATAGGACCCCATAAATTGATTTTGCTTAGCACTGTCTAGATCAAGAGTGTGCGAACCTTTTTACATGTTGTAATGTTGATGCTTTTTCCTTTGGGCACATAACTTGAGAGGTTGAAGCATTGTAGGTGAAGCTTTGGGTTGAAGATTTGTCGGTGAAGCTTTTGGGTTGAAGCTTTGTCAGAGAAGCTTTTGGTTGAAGCTTTGTAGGAGAAGCTTTTTGGTTGAAGCTTTGTAAGTGAAGTTTTTTGGTTGAGGCTTTGTGGGTAGGAGAAGCTTTTTGGTTGAGGTTTTATGGGTGAATCTTTTTGGTTGAGGCTTTGTGGGTGAAGCCTTTTGGTTGAGGCTTTGTGGGAGAAGCTTTTTGGTTGAAGCTTTTGGTTGAAGATTTGTAGGTGAAGCTTTTTGCTTAGGTACATAACTTGAATAGTTGAAGCTATTCCTAGAGCACCATAAATTGATTTTGCTTCACACTATCTTGATCAAGGGTGTGTGAAGCTTTTGACATTTATAGTTGCCTCCTATGTGTTGAAGCTTTGTTGGCCTTCTCCACATGTAATATTAATAATTAATTAACTTCAAAATTTTAAATTATGTTTTTGGAAGATTTTTTTTTTAAATTTTTTTTAACTAGGGACAAGAAAATATAGGAGAGATCACATATATAGATTTTGCTTCCACATTCTTGAGCAAGAGTGTGTGAGGCAAACCACATATTGTAGTAGTTGATGGTTCAGATGGACTATATAAATTGATTTTTCTTTACACAGTCTTGATCAAGAGTGTGCAAGGAAAACCACATATTACAGTAGTTGAAGGTTCAGAGGAACCATATAAATTGATTTTGCTTCGTACAGTATTGATCAAAAGTGTGCGAAGCTTTCTATGAGTTGTTGGCGCATTGTTACAGAGGGGAAATGTCTGGAGCAGATGCAAGAGCTCTGAAGAGCTTGATCTTTGCATACCATGCACTGAAGCCTTTGTTGGCTTGTAATTAGACTTTGTTGGTGACTATAACCCTTATTGGGCATAAGTGCTCCCCCAGTTTGGTTGAGTTAAGCTTGCTTATCCTTTTTTTTTGAGTTGCAAGGCTTGAGAGTTGTTGATTATTTGTGAATGCTAATTATTTGTGAATGCTAAGAGTTCACATGTACAAGTTGTACCACTCCTCACCTAGTTGGTGGGAAGAATGGTGAGTTGTCGAGGCAAAAATGTTTATTAATAGTACTAGTTGTACTCTTCATCGCCTAGTTGGTGATAGGGATGTGAGTTCCTTCATCACCTAGTTGGTGATAAGAGTGGCAAGTTGCCAAATGATATTAAAGTATGGGTTGTACCTTTCATTACCTAGTTGGTGATATAAAGATGAGTTCCTTCATCACCTGGTTGGTAAAAATAAGGGCAAGGTGCCGAAGCACATTGTAGCAAGTGCTAAATGACAAAAAGTATGTATACACCCTTTCGAAGCTCAGTTGGCTTATGTATGAATGTGTTGGAACGTATGATGTTTATGTTGATTGATATGAGTGATGCTTATGAATGTTTTGCTATGCATGAAGGAATCCATGCTTTGGATATGTGAACCATGTTGGTTGTAACACTTAGTTTCACTTACTTTGTGCCAAAGTATGCATGTTGAAACTCTGAGTTAAAGCATAGAGGTAGTTAATGTAGACCAAGTGTTTCAGTGCTAGTAATGTAAAAGACTCAGACGAAGTTGTCTGAATTCCTCTTCATTAAATATTTCCCGAATGGCTTGTGTTTCAAAAGATCTCAAACGGTTGAGGGTCAAAACATTTGTAATGTGTATGCATTCTTATAATAGCATTTCCTTCACACCTAGTCCCCCCACTTTGAATGAGCGAGACTTGACCCCACAGTCATAATAGTTGAAGGTACGATCACCCCTAGTTTTCTTAATATGAACCTTTATCCCTCTTGTTGTAATAAGCTTGCTAAGAGTAAAAATTCTCCCTCTTACCAAGAGACTAATACATTTGGTGACTTAGCGAGTAGCTAAGTGAGGCAGGACAGGATGTAATGGGTGTCAGAATGGCCAAAACCTCTTCACTTGGTAGAGCCTGACTTCCACTCTGCATTTGTTGATATGGGTTAAACATATGAAGGTTCATTTGGTATGTTTTTGCCTCAGCAAAGGCATGATTGTAAGCTTGCATCTTCACCTCAGAGTAAGTCTTCCAAGTGTTAACATTGATCATGTACTTGAAAAAACATTCACACATGCTTACCAAGAAGGCCCCGAGTGCTGTTTCATCATGTGCCTCAATGCAACAAGAGTACTCGTGGCTGAAGCGACTGGTATATTCACGCAATGAATTGTCCAATTTTTGACGAAAGGTGTATAACTCATCAGTGGAGTGTAATCGATCAACTTGGAAGATGTGTAAAGACACGAAGAGTCTTCTTAGCTCAGCGAAGGAATCCACAATATTAGGTTAAAGACGATAATACCAATTGAGAGCTCAACAAGAGAAAGTTGAGGGGAATATGAGACATCGCTCCTTATCATTATGTCTTCAGTATGTCATGATAGATTCAAAGACGTGTATATGCTTAATTAGATCTTCCCTACCAGTATACGATTGTAAGCCCAGCTTATGTTTAGTTTTTTTTTTCTTTTCTTATAGATTGGTGCAAATGATCTTTCTTTTTAGAGGTCCTAGCCTTGGATAATTCCAATCAGGTATTTTGGCCTGATGCTCAGCCTTCAGCTTGTTCACTTATTCGAGGAGTTGCAAGATAAGGGGATCTTCATTGGAGTCAGGAACCATTAGAACTTTTCTTCGTAAGTTTCCCCCATCATTTAGAAGTAGGGAAGTTTAGTCAAAGGCATGTGGCCTTTCCTTGGTTTCATCGTACTTGTTTTCGGGACGTGCCTGTTGGAAGTCCCCCGAGTCTTCTACACATTCTTGTCCCTCTGAGGTTTGTTGTTCCTTTCTTGGATTGGGGGCTGGCCTACGTTGTGGTAGGGGATTGAGCCCTTCAATGACCTTTGGGTCTTTGATCTTTGAGTTTATATAGATGGGGTTTTCTTGACCCTACCTCAAAAAGTCTCGACAGTTGCGATAAATAGCCTTCAATCCTTCCACTCATTCTGCAAGGAGGTGTCTCCCCTCACTTCTCCTGCTTTGAGTTGAAGCAGCTGAGTTAAGAGAAGTCTTACGTTAATCAACACATAATGGGTAGTTCGCTCCTCATTAGGAGTATCCATGTTGAAGACCGATGTCCCTTTATGTTGGGCAGGTGATGGTTAACATCCACGGAGGTGATGGGATCAACTCGTGGAACATCTCAAATAGTTTCTCATACTATTCGTGGAGGATTTCATTCTTCATTGCAATCTTGTTGTTTTGACCCATAAGCTCTTTGACCTTAGCCTGAAGAGCAAATTTCTTTATTTCCTTTCTTCGTTGTCTCACACTAAGCACAAGGATGGTATCGTTCTGCGTGTTGTGGCTTCCTTCGCTTTCTATGTTGGAGAGGGATGCTTGATCAAATGAGAGTGTACGAACAATGGAAATTAGTTTGATAAAGCTGTAGAGAGTAAGAATAAGTGTCGTTCCCACAAACAACGCCAAATGTTGATGCACAAAATCAGCGAGACTTTGGAACAACGTAAAGTGTCGAGTTTATGACCTTTGCACGATTGCTCTGGTCACCTAGTGAGTGAGGATAATATGTTAAGAGATAGAAATAGGAAAACAAACACAAAATGTACGTGGTTCACCCTAAGTTTGGCTATGTCCATAGAGTAGATGAGTTCTCATTAATAGTGAAGGGTTTACACAAATACATAGGTTCAAGCATAATCATCATTAGTGGGTTCTAATGACTAGTTTTAGTACAATAATGACATTAGGGATTCATTGTAGGAGAATGGTCTTCTTTATAGTTGAGAAAAGTCTCCAGCTTTCGTCCGCGGTTGATGTGGGACTCTATGAGCTTTATTTTGACGTTGACATGTGTTGTACTGTGATTGGCCTCCTAGTTGGAGGGAAACCCTTATGCTTTGGGATAGGTGCCTTAACATGAATCCTTTAGTAGGTGTTTGAAGGTATGAAGTTGATCAGTACTTGGTAGTTTCGGGATTAGTTAAGTATGGTACAAACAAACTAAAAAAAATTCTCTATCAATTTAATCTTCAACCCGTTTAATATATGATTAATCCCTCGTTTAATATATGATTGTCTATAAAAATAAAAATAAAAAAATTTCCTAGGATATAGCAAAGCTTCTCTTCCCTTCGTGAGAGTTCATTATCTCATTTCGTGAGAGTTCCTTCTCCCATTGTAAGAGTTTGCTATTTACTTCTTCATCCCTTCTGCATCGCATACCTTGGGTGAATCCAAGGTTGGTGGCCATCTCATGTTTCTCATTTTCTTATTTTATTTTCTGCGTGCTCGTTGGCCTGCGTTTTGTCTTTGATGTTTCGACCCAATCTACCTATGCTCCATGTTCTGATCCCTTTTTCAGCCAATCTATGTTTCATGTCCACTTCCCTATTACTCTTCATTCACCATCCTATCCACTGCACTTGGCTTTAACCTTTTTCTATCTCACTCAATTTCAGATTTGCAGTCAATTTTTCTTCATGCGACTTGTCACGAACCTCTATGAAGGTGCGTACAGCTCCGACTTCGGTGGAAACACCACCACCTTCCATGTGTATGCCTTTATTGGCATTGTTACTGGTGGGATCTCTTTCCTGCTCGTTTTTATCAATTTGTGGCTCAGATTTATTTGGTGTTCCAGATCCTCTTTGTGAGGATCCTAAAAATTCTCTAATCACATTAGTTCATCGTATATCGTGCGGTTAGAAATCATTGAAATTTTTTATTTAAAATTGAATATAAACAGTACTTAAGAAAACTGGCCGCACTATGTACAATGAACGAATATGATTATAGGATCCTCGAGATCCTCACAAAGAGGATCCAGATAAGACCTTCATTACTTTTCCACCACTTATGGGGCATTGGTTGGCTAGATCTCTGGTATGTTCTGGTGATGGTGGTGCATGTTGGCGGATTCCGGTCAATGTCGGTGTGGTGCATGCTATTTCTAGTTGTTTTGTTTTTTATTGTTCTGTTTGGGCCCAATTGTCTGTTTAGGCTATGTTTTGCTTGGAGGGCTCGTTTCTTATTTTGTGCTTGACTTGCAATTGAACCTCATGATGTATAGTTGTTGTGTTAGTAGCTTAGTAATGAATATACTTTGATCCAAAAAAAAAAAAAATCCCTAGAATGTATTTTTTTGGTGAAAGAAAAACCCTAAAAATTGGGGGTTGTATACCTATTGTATTCGTGAGCTGGCCGCAGTAAAAGAATGTCCATGGAGCTTCAAACAGCTAGAAATTTGAGAAAATGGCGGTTCACATGGGAAGCCTAATCTCACATCCTAATCCTCTGCCTATTCCTATTTGATTTCTGCACAAAGCCCTCGACTCAATGTCGAAAGCTTACCGTCCACATAACCCACTCAGAGTCTTTAGTTCTGGTGAGTTGGGCTGAGGATGCTCAGGAGGTCTCGCTTAGGATTCCAATGCCTAGGGTTTTGGTGGACGCCTAGGGTTTTGGGAAAGCTTTAGACACCCGCTAGCTTTGTTGGCAAAATGGACCATCTTCCATCCACTTTTGAACCTTGTGGTAGGTATAAAAAAATTTCCTTTTGTTAAGCTCTATCTTCTTGTAAAATCTGGTTGAATATGTAGTTAGTAAAAAAAAAGGGTTTCCGGTCGCCGGAAACCACCACGTGTGGCGATGTGTAGGGAAAAGTAAAAAATTATGGATTTTGGACAGCGAGAAGTTCTCGATGTCCTGAGCCCATATCCAAAGTCCGATTGATGAAATCTCATCATTTGAACATAGTTTTGATAGAGACCGCTTGATCCTTATATGAATCGATGATCCGACCGTTGGATCATCACCAAACCTTAATACATTATAGTATGTAATATTTAAGGATATTAAGAACTAACAGATTAGGATTTTGAAGTACGGATCTTCCCAAATTGGATTTGTAAATTTGTAAAATAAAGCATCGACCGTTACTTAATTTTAGCAATTGGTAGAGATCCGACTGTTGGATAGTTCCGAAACGTTAGAATTTTGTTCTAGAAGCATAATGTGGATCTCTGGAAGTTATGGATCTGAAATTCGAGGAGCGAATCTTTTGGATTGAGTTACGTAGAGTTGTGGACCTTACTGTTGACCTTTGATCGACGGTTGACTTTTGGTTAATGGGTTACCAATCATTCTAGAATGTCCTTGGGGGATTTGTTTTATGTAAGTTACATGTTTTATCGATAAGAATTCTGAGACGTGATTTGATAATTATTCTAGGCGCTGATCGTTCGAGACACCTCGATATTCGTGCTAGAGAGTTGTAGCGCGGACCTCAGGTGAATGGGTCTTTTGCTTTTTATAGTATATATGATTGGCAGTTTCCACAAATGGTTTCAAATTGATTTATGCATATCATGCCATGATTAATTAATGTTATAAGAAATGCTGCAGTGTTGTGAAATGCTAAAGTAAGTACGGGATGCGCAGGTAAGTCAAGGTAAGGTTATTATGTTGATTCAAATGGTTGAATCATTTTGGTAAGCATATGTTCATGTAGTGCTCATCATTGCTACACCCCGATGTTAGTGCTCCTGCCCTCGGTTAGGGCACAACTTTCACGTGTATGTTCATCTCTCGCACCGCACGTTCACCTTGGATCTAAGTAGGTGCTAGCCTGTCATACAGACTGCATTAGGCAGTTCCGACTTGTAGGTGACCTACGCATAGCGCTAGCTTCACATGATCGTAGCACTATAACGATTATTATTATACCTAGCCTGTCGTACAAGTCACATTAGGTGACTCCGACTCGTGTGTTAGCATATGACTGATGAGCTATATGTACAGCTGTACATGTCACATTAGCTGATTCTGACTGATCTGTTAGTATAGATTTTTGAGCATATGATCATATTTATATCGCTATTGAGATATTCTGCTGTGGCATACTCTTAGATTTATTGTTGGCATGCATTTGATTTCATACTTATACATAGTATGATTTTCTGAAAACTATACGGGCCCGTTTGTTAGACCTCCTTAGGAGGGACTAGACTAGCTAGGACTATAATCCCGTGTTTGGAGCGACAAAGTATTAACTTAAATGGGACTCGCCTCGACTGGCAGTCCCTCCGCACCTCACTAAAGGGCGTTATCTAATCCTGAGCAGAACCTTGGTATTAAGCGGTACTAACAAGAAACGGTCTTCACTTCGTCTTCTCCGCTTTCTCCCACTTTCTACGCTGTTTAAGCATCAGAGTTGCTGCTCTCTGCTCAAATTACTAATTTATCTGCATCGTCGACAATTCCGACTGACTTGTTCCGGAAATCAACCTTCTCAATAACTCCAACGGCCTTGCTTGTCGTCTACAGAATTTGGTGACATCTTCTTTCCGCTCTTCCACGCATATCATATGCAAAGCTTTTTAATTTCTAGGTCAGTTCAATTTGCACAGCTTTTCAATTTGAGAGTTGTTGATTCAACTTGAATTCTTGAGCCTGCATGTAGAAATATCGGCATGTTAGTGGAGGTCCTGGCAAAGGTACCATCGCTGGAGTCACCTCCGAGAAGCGAATCGAGAGGTTGGCTTTTTGAAAATCAGAGAAGTTCTCAGGAGGCTTAGATCTTGGGATTGAGAGGGCTGAGATTTGTTTTATTTGATTTGTGGATTTTGTAAATCGGAGGGCTTAGACCTCCAAACCACAAACTGACCCCATCTCTCATTGCTTTATCGAATAAAAAAATTACGAGATTGATGCAAGATTTGAGGCTAGAAATTTCAATTCAACAGAGAGAAAATCATGGACAAGAGAAACGAGATAGAGTAAAAATGGAAAAGGGAAAGAAAATGTGGTTCAAATTCAGTCAACTCTAGACTTGGATGGTGTTATCCCCTTTATTATTAATTTTTATTTAATTTTTAAGGCAAAGGTGAACTAAAAATGGCAAAAAAAAAAATATAGTCCGTAATTTAGTCCGACACGGTAACAAACACTTCACTAAGTCAATCCAGCTTAGTCTAGTCTAAGCCAATCCAGCTTAGTCCCTAAAGCTAGTCCAGTCCGAGATAGTCCGGTACAACAAACGCACCCTACAGGTTTTATAGTGAGGGGTTATAACGTTTTCAAAAAGGTGTTTATAGAACTCTGTTTTCAGGGCCACTCACCTTGTTTTTCGCCCTTCCAGGTTTAGTAGTTGTGCTCTCATGTCGACGAGGACTCTTGGAAAGTTTTGGTGCAGATGATTACCTTCAATGGTATAATTCATCACTCTATTTACTATACTGTACTTATGCTTTGTCATCACGTGTGAATTGGGTTCATTCCCACTCACAGGGCACTCTTGTATTTAGGCACTTTTAGGTTTAAATTTATACACATTTTTCACATCACTACACTTTATGGTTTTGTCACCTTCTAGATGTCGGCCAACACAGCTCGATTCGGAGTCCTAGTTGACATCCCAGGTCGGGGTGTGTCAATGAATCCCTCAGTGGGTCCTTGAAGGTATGAAGATGGCCGGTGCTTGGTAGTTTCGGAATTAGTCAAGTATTGTACAAACAAACTAAAAAAATCTCTATTAATTTAATCTTCAACCCCGTTTAATATATGATTAATCCCTATTTATTCTTCAACCCGTTTAATATATGATTGTATATAAAAATAAAAAGAATAAAATTCCCTAGGATAGAGCGAAGCTTTTCTCCCATTTGTCAGAGTTCATTCTCTCATTTCGTGAGAGTTCCTTCTTCCCTTGTGAGAGTTTGCTGTTTACTTCTTCATCCCTTCTCCGTCACAGGCCTTGGGTGAATCCAAGGTTGGTGGCCATCTCATGTTTCTCTTTTTCTTATTTTATTTTCTGCGTGCTTGTTGACCTGCGTTTTGTCCCCGATGTTTCGACCCAATCTACTTATGCTCTATGTTTTGATCCTCTCTTCATCCAATCAATGTTTTCTGTCCACCTCCCTATTACTTTTCATTCACCATCCTATCCACTACACCTAGCTCTAATCTTTTTCTATCTCACTAAATTTCAGATCTGCAGTCCATTTTTCTGCACATGACTTGTCGCAAACTTCTCGGAAAGTGCGTACAGCTCCGGCTTTGGTGGAAACACCACCACCTTCCATGTGTATGCCTTTATTGGCATTGTTACTGGTGGTATCTCTTTTCTGCTGGTTTTTATCAATTTGTGGCTCAGATCTACTTGGTGTTTGATAAAGGAAGGTTGGAATTTTCTTTTCCACGAATGAGTATCTTCTCCGGATCCTCTTTATGAGGATCCTAGAAATCCTTTAATCACTTCAGTTCATCGTTTATCGTGTGGTTAGAAATCATTGAATTTTTTTATATTTAAAATTGAATATAAAGAGTACCTAACGAAAACTGGTCGCACGATATACGATGAATGAATGTGATTGGAGGATCATCGAGATCTTCACAAAGAGGATCCGAAAAGGATCCTCATTATTTTTCCACCACTTATGGGGCATTGGTTGGCTAGATCTCTAGTATGTTCTGGGGATTGTGGTGCACGTTGGCGAATTCCGGTCGATGGCGGTGTGGTGCAAGTTGTTTTGTTTGGGCCCAATTGTCTGTTTGGGTTATGTTTTGCTTGGATGGCCCATTTCTTATTTTGCTTGACTTGTAATTGAACCTCTTGTTGTGTTAGTAACTTAATAATGAATATACTTTGACCCCAAAAAAAAAAAAAAAAATTCCCAAGAATGTATTTTGGTGAAAGAAAAACCCTAAAAATTGGGGGTTGTATGTATACCCATTTTAAAAAATTCCCATTGTATTCGTGTAGAGCTGGCCGCAGTAAAAGAATGTCCATGGAGCTTCAAACCGCCGGAAATCCGAGAAAGTGGCGGTTCACGTGGGAAGCCCAATCTCACATCCCAATCCTCCGCCTATTCCTATTTGATTCCTGCACAAAACCCTCGACTCAATGCCGGAAGCTCACCGTCCACATAACCCCCACAGAGTCTCTGGTCCTGGTGAGCTGGGCCGAGGATGCTCAGGAGGTCTCGCTTAGGGTTCCAATGCCTAGGGTTTTGGTGGACGATGACTCTCCGGTGAGCTTCAGTGCCCTAGACGATCACATTGAAGTCAAGCTCGTTCTCCTCCTCCCTGTTGATCACCCTATTGTTTTGAACTTCGATTCTTTACTCAGTTTGGATGGAGGGGAGGAGAAAGCGTTGGAGGGCGAATTGAAGCCGCTTTCGTTGGCTTCTGGTGAGTTGGATTTTTTGCTTAATGCGTTTAGTTTTGTTCAATGTTTGTTGTATTAGCTAAATTTGTTTTCTTTGCAGAAGGAAAAATTGATGTGTAAAATAAAAAGACTAGCTTTTTTTTGTGTTTTTATGGTTTGATTCCTTATTAAAGTTGTCGTCTGTTCGAGGATTTTAATTAGTTGTCCAATGTTGATAATATTTGCTCAAGACATCGATTCTGGGTTATTGCTTAATGTGTTTGGTCTAGTTCAATGTTTGTTTGTTTGTAAGTTGTATTTGAATGTGTGTAGGTAAATTTGCTTTCTTTGCAGGAGGGAAAACGATGTACAGAGAAAAAAGACTACAATTTTTTTGTGTTTTTATGGAGTGATTTAGCAAAGTTGTATTAAAGTTGTGGTCTTTTCCTTTTCGATGATTAATGAGTTGGCCAATGTTGGTAATTGTTGATCAATACATTAGTTTTCTGGGATGTTTTTGTAAGGGCACGAATTATCATGTGGAAAAGTGTGCACATTTTGTTATGTTAATGCCTTTTATTTTGGGTTCTGCATAATGATGTACCTCTGTTTTTTAATCAGGATTGTTCGTTTTCTTTTCGTGTGGTTTTTGTAAACAAATAATTGCTTCTTTTATGTAACGCTTGGTTGGTCGGTCGGTTTCAGAGGTCAAGAGTCTATCATCGTCTGGAGTTCACTTTTACTGCAGAAATTGCTTGTTTAAGTTGACTGCAAGTCCCCTGAGGTAAGAATTTGTTTTCTTGTTTGAGCTCATTAAATTGTACTTAACTAACCATTGAAAGTCTCTTTCTTGTTTCTTTGTGATATTTCAACCTTTATTTATGAATGTAGCCAGTTTGTGGAAATGCCTTCAGTCAATTGGCGAGAGGTGGCTGATAACTGGTTTGGGGCTTGCTGTTGTTCATTTGGAGGCATTAGTGAGAAGCTGGTTGTTAGATATGCAAATTCTTACGCGTGTGCAAAGGGTGTCTGCCTGGTGAACTCTACAAATATTACACTATGCAAGGATGATCTTGTTGGATTTGAATTTCCTGACTTAGGTGAATGCCGAAGATACGATAGTGAATCAGATGGAAGTGGTGACAATGGTTTTACCGAGTCAGAACTTAATCTTGGAAGTAATCTCACATGCAATGAAATACTGAGGTTCGCAGAAATTAAGGATAAAGATTTTGCTGCAGAATCTAAATGTGAAGTTGCTAACGACGAAAGTAACAGTGAGGATGTACCTCATCTCTGCTCAGAATCAGTTTGCTCTATAAAAAATGCGTCTATACCAGGATGCTGTAATCATATGGGAAGTCATGTTCAGAATTATGATGGTGACAGCTGCAGACTTCGTTTTTCTGAAATTTCTTTAGAGGACCAAAAACCTACTAAAAGTACGCAGATCCTGAAAAACCACGAATCTTTCCTAAATGGGTATCTTGAAAACATTTTTATGGTTAGGTCCTCCAATCTATCTATTGATGTTGAGTGGGTTGAATTTTTCTGCCCTCAATGTTCATCACTTCTCGGAGCTTACCCTTGTGATAATGGCAGTGCACTTGTAGATGGTGGAGTTCGATTGTTTAAATGTAATGTTTCTACTGGCCTGCCAGTTGGTGAGCCAGCGGACATATTCAGGTTAGCATATAGTGATCTACAATGAATATATATCTCTCACCCCCCTCCCCCAGTGGGTACTCACATCACTCACTTGTGTCTTTTGTCCACCTTGTAGTTTTCGGTGGTTATCTCCTTTTCACTTTACAGTATTGAAGTTTGTTTGAGTATCATGTTGAAGTTTAATTTTCAAAAGTTTAATTTCATAAACAGGAAGTATACACTGGAAAGTATGTTCGCAAATCAGCTACTTGAGTGTGCAAAAGATGAATTATCTTTTAGGACCATGGTTAGTGACCTAAAAAGCAGAACTCCCATGGTGCAAATTGTTCTCATGAATACAAATTCTTGGTCTGGCACCGGTCATTGTTTTGCCAGAGAGGGCGATATAGAACCAGTACCAAAGATAGATCTACATCCTGTCATCAAGGTGCTATTTTCACAGTGCAGCAGCAGGGAGGAATCTCAAGCAAGGTTAGTTATCATTTCAGCTCTTTTTGTGTTTGGATAAATGTGCAAATTATTCATAGCTCATCTTGAAAAATGATGCTAGTCTAGGCCGTAGCACAAAGAGGAATGCATTTTTCTCCTTGCTAAGTAAGTTTTCGATATTGTGTGTTTCGGTCTGCTATGCGACAGAAGTTTGTCTAGTTCTGATTAATTCCTATGTATACTCTCTGTCCGTTGTCCTCATTTTTTGTCCTCTAATTTTATAAGATAGTGGTATGTAGGATGCTAGAAGATTCTGTAACGAAGGACGTAGTTGATGAAGTATTTATGCTGACACATCAAATAGAAGAACTGATCGTGACTCTTTCTGCAAGAAAGGATATACTTCCACCTTCCTGCTCTTCCTTACAGGGTTTATCTTTGTCATCCATGCCGAGGTAGCAGCGTATCCTAGATCTCCCGGAAATTCCGTATGTATGGAGAAACAGCCCAATCTCATTTGGATATCCGAAATATGGAAAAGGAACCCTTCTTCTCTACCTAGGGTGGCAGATTCTGTATCGTGGTAATATCTCAACTTGATGTGTAGAGTGGGATGCACACATACTAAAGAGGTGATGACGTATACAACAAACAGGAGGCTAGTATTAGTGGTTTTGTTACCACCATCAGATAGGCAAACTCATGTTTGAATAGTTTAGAAACCCTGTAGCATGTAATACGGATATTGATGTTCTGTAAGATTGTCCTGTTTTGAATTTCTTCAGGGAAGTAGTAAATTATTCTTGAAAGCAAGAGTTTAGTTATGAACTTATTCCCGGTGACAGCCTAAGACTACCCCACACGTCGGCTTACGAGTAATCCACTCGTCTGCTAATACCTGTTTTTTCTTTGATTATGGTTATGTTGTTTTTGCAGCATGAAGAAATGAGCTGAGTTTGGCATCACAGACGTGCTCCCTTTGCTATTTTCACAACAGCATAAAAACAGAGCTTAAAGAAAATATATTATCCATTAATATTTAGATGACCGCACTCGTTTATGTTACACTAGTAGTGAAACTGAGCCCCAAAATCTAGCAGCACTCTCTTCGTGATAGGATTAGAGAATATCTCATTCCAAACAGATGATTGGTTTAGTACAAAATGGGTTTTTTTAGCGGACAGACGGTTGCTGCTTCTTTCTTGTGTTATTCCTCACGGATTTCTTGTGTTGCCTCCCAATTTCTGCCTCTTTGCTGCAGTCTTCTTCTCGGCCTCCGCCTCCCATTCATCGCCTTCCAATTTCTTCCTCTTTAAAAGCTCGACAAGCCCTTCGAGTGCAGTGTCAACATCTTCGTTCTTCATCAGCTCTTCTGCAGCGTGCGCTGGAGTTACCTCTGTTTCCTTGAGCAAGTCTTTGATTTCTCCGTAGAGGTGGTGATGGTTATAGATGCCTAAGTAGTTCGAGGCCAAGAGTTTGAATCCGTGGTATGTGCAGTAGGACATATGAATGTGCATGTCCATGCGGCCCGGCCGTAAAAGCGCAGGGTCTAGCCTTTCTTTGTGGTTAGTGGTAAAAATTATGATCCTCTCGTCTCCACAGCTAGACCACAAGCCATCTATGACGTTTAGTAGTCCAGAGAGTGTTAACTGCAGGAAGCCAAAGATGTATTAGCTAAACTTCTTGTACTGAGGAGTGCGTTAAATGCTTAGCCCCCCTTTGATTTAAAAACACAGAGAGAGGTAGGGTTGGTTGATTGTGAAAGTGTCTACCATTTAGGTTTTGAGGTTGAAATGCTTAGTGCTAAGCTAGTTGTTAGTTACATGCTAAATAACCAATCAAATGCTAATCAACCCAAATCAAGATTCACCAAATCCCAAAGATCAATTCAAAGCATCAAACTCAACAATTTTATATAAGAAAGCAAAGCACCAGGATGGCAAACCTGTACATCATGCTGCTTTCTTCCATCTGCATGTTGACGATCGAGAAAATCAACGCTACAATCAATGTCTTCAATCACAAGAATTGACCTGTTCGCGGTGCCCAGCAGCAGGTTTCTCAGGTCTGACTCACGAAATATGCTAGTGAGCTGCAAGTCGTAGATGTCAAACTTGAGATAATTAGCCATGGCTGCGACCAAGCTCGATTTTCCAGTGCCCGGAGGACCGTACAGCAAGTACCCTCGTTTCCATGCCCGTCCTACTTTATTGTAGAACTCCTTCCTCCTCACAAACCTGTTAAGATCATCGATAACCGCATTCTTGAGCTCTTGGTCCATGGCCAGAGTCTCAAACGTTGCAGGGTGTTCGAGATTGATGGATTCCCATTTGATGCCATCGTAAGGGTTTGAATTCAATGTGTACATCTTCAAAACCCTTTCTTCATCTTTCATTGCATTGGCCCTTTCAAGAACACAAGGCACATAACAATCCAAAACTTTCTCTCTGTGCTGCTTGTGGAATGTTAGCTCAAAGTAGCGCTTTTCGGACCTAGGAGGAGAAAACGGATCATTACGGTTGTTCTGTTGTGACTCTGCACAAACAAACCTCCATTTGAGTTGAATCCCTTCATAGAAATCGACCAACTTCTCGCCTTTCTCGAGTCGGATTGTCAAGTTCTTTCCCTCGGGGCTCTTGCTAACTCTGATCCTTTCGGTGTTGGAGCTGATCTTTGTGCACAAATAAATCTCTGCAGCTTCGTAGACTTGGTTGCGCGATATTCCATTCGATTCCTCTATGACTAGGGTGAGTTGAGGGGAATGAGTCTTGAAAATGTATCTGATGGTAGATAAAAGGTAGCTCCTAACCGGATGAGGAATGAGCTCGTTGGCCATGGACCGAAATAGCATCATCGAGGCCGCCATGGAGGCGTAGGCAGAGAACAACGACGACGGAGAGGGCATTTTTTTGGAGGAGAACATGTTCATGGTTAAAAGCCTTGGATCCAGAAGAATTTTAGAGTCTGTTGTCTTTCAAGTTTTTGTGGAGTGTTGAGAGGAGAGGAGTGAAGCATGATCATATACAACAAGGGTTTCTTTTCTTTGTTTGGAATTTCGGTAGTGAATAAATATGTAAATGTGTGGATGCATCTGCGTATGCGTGAGTGGAATCCTACAACAATACAGCCAAGAGAGAGAGCGAGAGAGAGAGAGAGGCCCCATTATCCCATGCTTTCTTCTTTCTTTCTTTCTTTATTTTTATTTCTTTTTCGTCCTTTTTTTATCTCTTTTGGGTTTCATCATTAGTGGTTCAATTATTATAATTCAAACACTAGAAAAGCTGAATTCCAAGCAATGATGTCATGTCTCATAAAGAATTCTCCCATACAACGAGTGTATATGCAGTGGCAGAGCCAGGAATCTTACCACAATAGGTCTTAGAATAAAAGTCCAAATAAAAATTTAGAATGGAAAAACATATTGAAAATGAAATCATAGTACTTTCATTCATAATTCATAACGGAAACAATATTATAAGCTATAATTGTCCACGACGAGGTTTAATATTTTGAAAACGAAGCATTATAGCTTCATTTTCAATACAAGCAAAAATATCTCTCTCAATATAAACAAGCAAACCATCACTCAACCATTGATCTCCCATTTTGTTCCTAAGTGGACCCTTAACAATATCCATGACAGAAAATGTTCTCTCCACTGAAGCAGTTGCAACTGGTAAAACTAAAGACAATGTAATGAGCAAATATACATAATTGAATACTTGATGCATCCTTGTCTCCACCATTTTTTTTGCAAGATAACCAATCCCTTCCAATTGAGAGAAATCACTACTGGAACGCACATAATGAATATAAATCTCAAGTTGATCTTCAAGTGCCAAACAATCCTCATCCAAAAAGTCTTGTGGGTAAAATTGAGCAAGACGAAGTAACTTTGGTTTATCAAAAGCTGCAAATGAATCTTTCAGACTCAAACATGCCAAACAAATAAGCAACTCGGTATTTACCTCATTAAAGTGATCATCTAACTCTTTAATTTGCTCATCAATGACATAAATAAAGAGCTCCACACGATAATGATGACGATTTGTCTTTATTAGAGCATTACGCTTTGACCTCCCTGGAAGTATAAATGCATCTTCCATATTAGGAACATCAATATGATGTTTTTCACAAAAAGAAGATACTTCATCAACCAATGCATTGAACCCATTATTCCTCATCCAATGTAGCTTTTCCTTGCATGATTTCACTAAAGCCATTGCATTCACAATTTCTTGATCTTTCCTTTGCAATGCTTGTGACAAATCATTTGTGAGTCTCAATATGACTTTCATCAAGAAAAGGTGAAACACAAACTCAAAAGTACGTATTTCTTTCATTAACTTATTTGCTTCACCCGCACTTTCATTGGGATTATCATCAATAACCATTTGAAGCACATGAACCACGGATGAAAACATGTAAATGATGCTAATCAAGGTACCATAGTGTGAGTTCCATCGTGTGTCATCGGCGTGTTTGAGACTTGTTTCTTGATTTAAGCCTCGCCCCGTTATAAGACAATCATTTTCAAAAGCTATCACAAACTCTTCTTGAAGTTGCCCTCTAAGTAAATCACACCGCTTACAAGATGCTCCAACATGATTAACCACACTGTTAGCTATTGCAAAAAAAGAGGAAATGTCTATATTCTTCTTTGCTATGGCAACAAGAGCTAATTGAAGTTGATGAGCAAAGCAATGAACATAATATGCACAAGGTTGTTCTCTCAATATCTTTGTTTTAAGGTCATTCAACTCACCTCTCATATTTCTAGCACCATCATAACCTTGTCCTCGTAGCTTAGAAATGCTCAAACCGTTGCGAGAAAATAATGTGTCAATAGCATCCTTTAGTGAACTTGAAGTAGTATCAGTAACATGTTGGATACTCACAAATCTTTCAATTACATGCCCGTTGTTATCCACATAACGCAACACCATAGCCATTTGCTCTTTCACCGACACATCACGTGCTTCATCCACCAATATTGAAAAGAATCTATCTTTTAAACCATCCATGATAGCATCAAGTGTTTCAAGGGCACATGAATTCACAATTTCTTTTTTAATGCAAGGAGCTAGTAATTTGAGATTCCCCAGAGCATTTTCCATCACAACTTCTCTAACTTTATCATCATTATCTGCAAAGAATTGCAATAGCTCCAAGTAATTTCCCCTATTGCTTGAAGTGGCACTTTCATCATGGCCACGAAAAGCAAGACCTTGTTGCAATAAAAACTTAGTGCACTTGATTGATGCATTCAAGCATGTGCGATAAGCCTTACGAGCTTGGTTGGAGTGTTTGTTCACTGCCGTTTCAATATGTGTAGCTTGATTCATCAAATTTGTAGCAACTTCTCTAGCGTTATTATGAACACTCCCAACCGATCCAACATGCATCTTAAATCTTTCTCTCCCTTTCTTCCAAGTCTTAAATCCATCTCTAGTGAAAGCTTCACTACCCACTTGTGCAAAATTAGTTTTAAAGAGATAGCAATAGAGACAAAATGCCGCATCTTTAGATATATTATACTCCAACCAATCAAACTCATCAAACCATTGAGGAATGAAGTGTCGATTAATTCCCGACATATTAGTTATTGGGAAATTATGACCTCTAGGTTGACAATGTCCTTTTTGTAGATATGATCTTCGGACCTCATCTCTCATATTAGCATCATAATCTATTATTCGAGTTCTTAATCCAGGATCCGCTTGAAGATTACCCAAAACACCATCTAACTGACTTTGTCTTGAACTTGGAGTTCTTGAACTACCAACAGTATTTGAACTATCAACATTATTCGAACTACCCGAACCCGATGATGACTTTCTCTTAAAAAACCGTTCCATAATAATTCTACATATACAAAATATTCAAAATAAATACTCACAATATAAACAAACCATCAACATAATCAAAATAAATATGAATTGGATTTCAATTAAATTAAATATATTCTACATATACAAAATAATGAAAATAAAAACTCACAATATAAACAGACCACCAACATAATCAAAATAAATATAAACAGACCATCAACATAATCAAAATAAATATGAATTGGATTTCAGATAAATTAAATATATTTTACATATACAAAATAATGAAAATAAATACTCACAATATAAACAAACCATCAACATAATCAAAATAAATAGGAATTGGATTTCAATTAAATTAAATATATTCTACATATACAAAATAATGAAAATAAAAACTCACAATATAAACAAACCATCAACATAATCAAAATAAATATGAATTGGATTTCAATTAAATTAAATATATTCTACATATACAAAATAATGAAAATAAAAACTCACAATATAAAAAAACCATCAATATAATCAAAATAAATATGAATTGAATTTCAAGTAAATTAAATATATTCTACATATACAAAATAATGAAAATAAAAACTCACAATATAATCAAACCACCAATATAATCAAAATAAATATGAATTAGGTTTCAATTAAATTAAATATATCATACATAGGGTTTAGAACTTACTTGAATAGTGAACTTTCACAATAACAATGAGCAAATACAAAGAGAGTAGCTGGCGCCTGGCGACACCACCACTATAGCGACGACGACGGCAGCACAAAGGCACCTCAATGGCGGCAACAAGGAAGGAGATGGAGTTGAGGGTTTTTTTTTGGGGGGGGGGGGGGCTTGAGTTTGGAACTTGGGGTTGGAGGAGGAGAAAACAAAAGAAAATTGGGGGGTTTTGGAATGGAGGAATCGGATCTGTGGAGAAAACAGGATAAGCTGGTCTTTTTTTTTTCTTCAGACCTGGCCCAAAACGACGTCGTTTTGGCTAGGTCATTTAAAAAAAAATCCTGGGCTAAAACGACGTCGTTTTGCCCAGGTTGTTTAAAATAAAAAAAAACTCGCGTGTGGTGCCATCGCCAGGCAGGCAGGCAGCCTCCTTCTTCTTCAACTCCTTCTTCTTTTAGACATTTAGTCGACCACGTGGTGTGCAGCTCCAAGAGGTCGCACCAGCAGCTCCAAGGGATTTCCATGGCTTCCAAGAGGTCGTGCGACCCCATTGATCTCACTGTGGCTCCGCCTTTGTGTATATGCATAATTGGTTGCACAGATACGCTAAGGGTAAAAAGACGATTGCACTACACTTTTTCCACAGTAAGAAAGAAAGAAAGAGTGAAAAATGGACAAAAATGCAGGAGAAATTCATGGTTGTTATTTCAATTGGGAAGGAACTAGGATTTTGTAATCTTGTTAGGGTTACGTGCGTGAATTTTGAGTTGCAGGCTAAGAGCCAACTTAATTTGGTTGAGAGAATATATGAGGATGTCATGCATATCTTTCTAAAGCCACGCGTCCACTCTTCTGGGTTTTTTTTCTTCTAAAAATATAAAACTAAATAGTCCTGCAAAGATTGTCCTATGAAACCCATGCTTTCTGATAAGAAACCAATTTAGGCATTGCTTGTTTCAGCAGTTGGATACCCAATTTACACAATTGATTTGGAATTCTACCCATTTTTCGTGAGTACCTTTATAGTTATTTTATGTCGACATATTAAATTTGATTTAACGGTCTTCAGTCATTCAATTTAAATCAATAAATCAAATTTAGTTATCAAATATTTATCTGCATTACGTACGTTTGGGTACTTAAAAAAATTGAAAATGCTACAACACATAAGTGGACAACAAAAGGTTAATCTTCTCTTTTTAAATGCGTAATTTGATCAAATTGGGTTTTGCTTGAACTTTTGTAACTTTACTTTTATTAGCTTGGATTTGTATCTCTTTTATTAGTGTCTTATTCTCTCCTCTCTTTTTTTTCCCATAAACTTCCATCATTCTCCTATTTGTGTAGTCACAATTAAACCACGTATTTTTGTCTTATTATTTAAAAAAATCAATATAAAATATTGACGTGGCTTAACCGTGACCACATAAACAGATAGATGATAGAAGTGTGTGAGAAAAAAAAAAGGAGAGAATCCTCATACATTCCACAAAAAACCACAAATAACACAAACCACTTGCGAAGACTATAACATGCATATTATATTGCTTAAAACTCGACTCATGGGGCATGTCTTGCTACTTTCGGCGTGAAAGAGAAAAGTTCCTCATAAAGTTTAGTAGTCTAAGGACTAGTTTGATATTGCTGTGTTTTGAAAAAAAGCTGCTGTGAGAATAAGCGGCTGTGAAATAAAGCCAGCAGAGTGTTTGGTAAATTTTTTTGTAAAAGTGCTTTCAGAAAAAAAAAAAAAAAAAAAAAGCAGTATGATAATGTTTGGTAAACTTTTATGTAAAATAGCTGTGACTGTGTGAAATGACCAAAAAGGGTATAATACTATATTATTATTATGATATTTTATTTAATATTACTATCATAATAATAATACTAATATTAAATAATATGTTTTACGAAATAAACAGTTGATACCTCATATCTCGATTTCAATCTCTGCCAAAGATCCAAACCCCCAAACACTCTCTATAATTCCATTGCCATTGACGACCTCTGCCAATTGCACCTTTAAGATCCCCTCGCCGACCCTCTTATCCTAGTCGTCGTCGGTTCAATTTCTTCACTCAGTGCATTCGAAACGACTTTTCTGCATTTGTTGAAATGGGAGTCGTGCCTTCTACGCCGCGCTGGGGCAGCAGAAGCAGCTTCGCCGCGCGCCCACTTGACACGGCGGAGTACCTTATTACTACCTTCATCAGCTTCGTCGCGCGCCCACTTTGCTCTCCGCAACCCAAAAACCCGATTCCACTCCTCCCTCACTCTGCTCCCCGCAACCCAGAAACCCGATTCCACTCTTCCCTCACTCGCCGCAAGGTTGTCGGAAAGACCTCCTCGCCGCAATCTTTCTCTGCAAAAGAGGCGAGAGAGGCGAGAGGGAAAGGAGGGCAATTTTGGGTTATTGAAAAATTCATTAAACATACTACTGTCCACCCGCGTGTTTTGGTTTGGGAAGCTGCAAATAACAGCTTCAGGTTTTTGGCTACCTTTCACCCCAAACTTTGAAATAAAGCTGTTTTTCAAAGTTTACCAAACACCTAAGATCCTAACAGCTTTTTTTCACACCAGTTTTTTTTTTTAAGCACCTAAATCCCAAACTGCATCCAAGCTTCTTGTGAGGTTTTGCACCTATGGACATACTCCATCGCATCATTTGATAGTGAAGCAATCAATAAACTGAGCAATGCAAAATCTTTCTTTACCATGTATGCTGTTGTAACTTCCCTTGTCACCCTTGTCCCTGTATTGATAACAAACTTTGGTGGACATGGTGATTCACCAATAAAATAGTCAAATAGATCATAACCCCTGAGCACTGACTGAAATTGATAGCTCCAGTTAACAAAATTATCATCTTGGAGTTTCACCGTTAACATTCCTAATAACCCTTCAATTTTCACTGAATAAGACATGATTTACTATCAAGAAATACTCCCAAGCAAGATTGATCGAAATATCACCCCGAACAAATAGATATCAAGAACACCAAGAACAAACTATATCAACACTGCACTTCGGCTTCAGCCTTACGAAATGCAAGAAAAACCAAATTTGTATACAAGAAAGATTGGCTTCGGCCTTTGTGATCTTTCAATTCTAATATTCCTCAACTTTTTCAATCAATCAACATATATGGCATCGGCCTTGAATTTCATCATTTTTAAGGAACACTTCTTATTGAGACAATTTATCAAACAGTTCATCTACAAAGTTTCAGAATTAGAGACTGTAAACCTGAGATCGCCTGGGAACTTGCACCTTTGAAGAACGCAGAAAACTAGAGTCAAAGAACTCTAATCACTTCAGAAACACAGTGAAATGCACCATAGATCACAGGTCGGTGATGATACCATCATAACAAAACTGAGAAAGCAAGAAATGAAGAACTAGTAGAGAATCGAAGAAGAATGGAAGCAATGAATTGAGAGAAAGACTTAGTATTTCTGAGTAAAAGATACACTGAAATGAATGATTCTTACAATAGCATTTGAGCTTAAATAGCCCAACTTTTCTAACTTTAACCAATCGTAACATCCTGAATTAGTTACAACAATACAAACATATTAAATGCCCAGTCATCAGCCGAGTCATCAATCCTCAATTGTAATTTTGCCACGTCATTAGTTGATTGCCAAGTCATTAGTATAGTCAATATATAATAGCCCAATTTGCTCAATAATTATATCAAAACTGAAATATTTTACTTAATACTCGTTTTTCACGTACTAGTATGAAGCTAACCAAACGTGCTATAACTTAAAACTTATATTTGACTTGTCTTTTACATACCACGTTGAACCTAACCAAATATGTTTTAGCTTAATACTTTTGTTTTTAGTACTTATGTGCCTAATTAAGCCTTTTTTTTTTCCATATATGCTCTAAAAAAGAACTTGTACGTTCTAACAATTTGACTTGTTTGAAAGCAATTATCTGTGAAAAGGCACCGTTGCAACCAGTTTGATTCATAATCTAGGAACTTGTGCTAGTTTCATCATGAGTAGAGACTAATCACTCCGGCAAAAATAGTTTCTAAGGTGCCTGTAAGAGTTCATCAAACACTAATACAAAATTTTTAGTGAGCCTTTGTTTGTCATGGCAAGAGTATGGCAAACGGATTGTAAGACTAAACTTATAAAAAATACAAGTTAAGAGATTAAGCTCATGAACCACAAATTGAAACAAGTATTAAAATCACAATTCGATAAACATAATGACAAACTAACCCGTAAAAAACAGTAGAAGAAGAAGCCAAATCAGACTTCAAACAGTGCACCTTCTCCTTTCTTGCAAAACCAAAAGTACTCAAACTAACAATAGGTCTTAGTTTAATATTGAGCGTATGTTTTGTGAGAGCAGTGGCTTATGTTTTTATACTAAACATAGATTGCCCTATTACAATCCTACATGGAATACAAGACTAAATTCTTGTACAAGTATGAGTTCTATTCTCGAGCCAACAATAGAGTTTCAATCCAAACCAAAGTTGAATTAACTCTTATAAAAACATTAAGACCTCTTTATACCAATCTGAAATAACAATGATTATTACTAAACTGTGAGAATCATACTCATACTCTACATTCTTCCACTTGAGTATGATTCACAACAGTAAATAATCATCTCAAATTCAATATAAAGGTGATCACATAAGTCATTCATCAACACACTATTACATAGACACAACCACCTTACATAAACCAAAACAATGAATTTATAATTGCCTCTGCAACACAAAATACAGATTTAACTTACAAATCACAATGTCCAGTTCATGTTCATAGCAATGTATCTAAGCTCAAGAGTAAACCAAGACGTTTACTCCCACTCATATAGCCCAAAAAAAAAAAAATTGACAATAGGTTCTTTAAAAACAAAAGCTTAACCTCACATACAACTTACCTATGCATTTTACAGTATTGAACTTAAGAATCTTTTCTGTTACATCGCAGAATTAACTCAAAAGTTACAACATACTTAATTTGCACTTTGTAATTATGTGAACCATTATAGCAAAACCAAACCAATTTGCTCCCACTTATCTAGGCCATACTCAACACAACCAAGTTAAGTACAAGTTAATAGCAACTATATTAACTAAAAATCATTCCAATACAATGAATGACTAATTAGAATTCATATGGAAACCAAATTTGTTTTCTTTTGAATGCTAACATAATAGGATCCTTCTCATTACTTAAACAAATTAAGTAACACAAATAATTCAACCAATTGCTTCAATAAAACCATAAACTGGTTTTTAAGCATCTATATGAATTATAATGGTTGGCCTAAATACTCTTAGCCTTATGCTTACATTCGAACATACGATTCTCCCACTTAAGCATAAGTAGAATGTACTGCACAGCCAATAAAGAAACTGGAGATATGAACCAATTGATTCCCGATTCCTCACCAATTGCATAATCTCAGTTTAGTCATATACACATAAACCATTATGCAAACAGTCTATGTATCAAAAGATAGTCACAATCCATTCGGAAAAACTTATCTCACATAAACCCAAAATCACTAGTTTCAACAATGATCAAAATCAGAATAGCAAGCACAATATTCTTGCATTCAATTTGATCCTAACTAGTTCAATATCCATAAGATCAACCAAATTTTGATAATGTCTGGATATACATATATCACAACAATATTTCTTGATTAAAACGAGATAATCAAGACCACTATTTCTTTTGGAGAACTCAAAATTCAATTTATATCCCAACAATATTTCTTGATTAAAATGAGATAATCAAGAATACTATTTCTTTTGGAGAACTCAAAATTCATTTTCCTCCCTATTTGAGATTTCAATTAAAACATTATAGCGGAAGTATGCAACATAAATGAAATCACAAATATAAGTCATTCGAATTGTGATTTTTGCACAACATATAAGACAACAACTCACATAAGCTAATTTGTTTCTCATCCCCGTATATGGATGACAAGTTAATTATTCTGAAAATTTTATAGCTTGACCCGTTAATCATACAAGTAAATCTTTAAGAATGCGATCAATATATATAGCCACAAAATCTAATTTGGGTCAACTAATGAAAAATAAGATCATTACAAAATAAAACCCAAATTACACCAATGTATACAGATACACCATGTATGCACAATAATGATTCTAGCCAAAACATATGTCAAATATATATGTTCATTCATATGTTCATATATTTTCTTGCATGCATCAATATGCAGAGAAACATATGCAAGCTCTATTTTCTATAGATACAATCACATGCCCATAATTACAACGTCTATGCACGAATCAATTAAGGAATCTGTCACATACTTAAAACTGCAATAATACCATAAGCCTTAAGGAATCTGTCACATACTGTTATTGATCTTGTGATTAACCAAATGCAAAAATTGTATGGCGAATTAAACATGGAGATATCATGAGAATTTTTATTTATTTTTAATTATGTAGCAAAAGATGATTTCAAACATCTCACATAAATCACAAGTTGGCATCTATATAGGGATTTCGCGCGTTCACGATATATATAAATAAACAAGCATACTCGAAATAACAAAAGCCCTAATTCATCACGCTCTAACTCATCACACTATAATCATGCATATAAGAGAATAATTAATCATGCGTGAAATAGTGGACTGAATTACCCGATTGCATTATTGGACCCATATTCGTCAGCCCGATTGCACTTCCTCGGCTCCAAATCAACGAAACAAATTATCCATTAATGCTCGAGACCCATCCATATGGATTGCCATCACCAAAGTTATCGGCCAGAATCCCATCGGCACCCGTTCCCAGAAAAGAACAATTCTCATTTAGATTTCAATAAAACAAGAGAAACAATAGAACAACGAACGAGTTAACGCCAATATGTGATATGACCCAAGTCACCCAACTCTCAGATCATATCAATATGAAGGACCAAAATGATAATATAATCCCAATATGCAGATAACATAATCTTTGTTCAATGGTTCTTAATAACACAATTAGCATATCAGAATACAAGTTTATTCATTACACTAATAATACAAAGGATTAATAAACCAAAATTATCTCAATCTGCAGACATCATAATCAACACAGCTGAAGCAATAATTTCAAAAATCAGAATTGTGATGTTTAAGAGAGATGTATACAGCTAAATTACTATACTTATCATCAAATAAGCAAGCATAAAAAAAAATTCTCTCAACCCCAGATTGAGAAACACGGGTTTCTCCCCTTCCAAACTGACAACAGTAAAAGTTTAAAAATAGTGAAACTCTAGCTTTTGCCTTTTATCAGCCAACAGCCAAAATTAAACTAAAGTTATTCCTTAAACGATGTCATATCACTTGTCTTTAATAATGAAAACTTTCAACCCAAACTTGACATAAATCAATCCAATTGAAAATCAATAATTGACAATAAGAAGTGCGTTGTTCCATAAATTATATATACCAAGATCCCGATATGAAATAATATGCACAACCATTTATACTTACGAAACTTGTGTATAATGCCGCACACCATATTTATAATCAAAGTCTATCAAATTGAATTGATTCATTATCCTTTCATTCGTTTAGCAGCAACATGCAAAAGTTACAAGACTATATGCGGCAAACATGATATTCATTACAAGAAACTTAATTCAAAGTCCAAAATTTCTTACAAACTAAGCCTGAACCCTGCTAATTTACCGTCGCGTATTTTTCTCTTTTAATTTAATACTTTCAATTTGAATTCAAGAGCAAAAATCTTAGGCTCTGATATCACATGTAAGACTAAACCTATCAAAAATACAAGTTAAGAGATTAAGCTCATGAACCACAAATTGAAACAAGTATTAAAATCACAATTCGATAAACATAATGACAAACTAACCCGTAAAAAACAGTAGAAGAAGAAGCCAAATCAGACTTCAAACAGTGCACCTTCTCCTCTCTTGCAAAACCAGAAGTACTCAAACTAACAATAGGTCTTAGTTCAATATTGAGCGTATGTTTTGTGAGAGCAGTGGCTTATGTTTTTATACTAAACATAGATTGCCCTATTACAATCCTACAAGGAATACAAGACTAAATCTTTGTACAAGTATGAGTTCTATTCTCGAGCCAACAATAGAGTTTCAATCCAAACCAAAGTTGAATGAACTCTTATAAAAACATTAAGACCTCTTTATACCAATCTGAAATAACAATGATTATTACTATACTGTAAGAATCATACTCATACTCTAACACGGATTTCTTGAATGAGCTCCTAAGTCAAAATTTAAAAAATAAAATGAGTGCATATATGTATTATTACCCCCAAGGAGGAAAAAGTAGTAAAATTAGTAGTGTTATTATGAGAAAATTTAGTAGAAACCATAAATAATTTTACCAAGTATTCTATGGGGAGCATCCAATTTAAAGTCAACTGGAGATCAGTTTGAACTATTAGAAGAGAAAGAGGGGGATTAATAAGAGGGAGAGGCTAAGAATTCTTTAAACTATTAGGCAAGACTTCAATTCTCCGATGTCATGTCGGACTCATATAATCAACCATCTAACACAAAACATATGTTGTGTGAAAAGGATGCAACGAGCCATTGGACTCAAAATGCACAGCTCCGGTTGCTTTAATATATGCTACTCTTGGTAAACATTACATAAGTATGTGGTCCGTGTCTCCATACAAGTGAACATTTTGTCACTCGTTTCATTCTATTTGGCAAGTAGCTACAAATTGGAGATGCTATAACATTTAAAAAGTATTCTACTTTGCAAAAGGACAAGTTTAAAGTTTATTCCAACCATACCTCCAAGGTTTAATTTAATACACTAATTAACATTTGGTCTTTTGTGGTTATTGCTGTTTACTTTTTTAAAATTTTAGCTCATTTGTCTTTGTAGATGTGAATCTTTTATTTTGCGATGCCATTGAACCCCTTTCTAAATTTATCTTTACATATCATCGTTGGTATATAAATTATGTGCATGACAGATACCGGTACCAGAACTTTCTTCAATAAAATTATTAAAAAAAAAACCTGAAAGGTTTAGCTTAATACTCAACCAAATATGCAGCAGCTAATTATCTTTTTACTCGTCTTTTACGTACCAATATGATTCTAAATTTCTAACTAAATAATATAAGCCTAATTAATCCTTTCTCGCCAAAGATGCTCCATAGGAATATTAAAACAAACAACTTTAACATTTTGACTTATTTGAAAAGAATTCTCTATAATATGCACCAATATTGCATCCAGCTGATAGATTAATTTGTTAGAAATTAGCATGGTTACATAATTAAAACACAAAGAAATAATCGGCTGATCTGATTACAACGATAGCCATGGAAATTGAACAAGAATGACCTTGACTGGTGTAGCCATGGTTGCTTATTAAGCACAAACAAGAACTCTTCTACTCACTTGGAAACCTTTATATTTTGATGGTGATAGACCCTTAACGCAAAACCCTATCTCTGTGAGCAAGGAATTCATTTATATGGATGCAATGGTAGCCAACTTCCATCTATCGTGGAGGGTTGGTTGTTCACCCATTGCACCAAATCCCAACTGTGTATGGAGTGGCTTTAGAAGCATGTTGGATGTATTTCCTCAATTATAGGATGTTGGTTTTACACATATTCAAACTCAAATGATTTGCATTACCAACATATTACTTCTCCTTTATCACAACTAGTTGAGTCCACATAGGATTCTTACATTCTCCCACATGGACATTAACTTGTTGTGGTTTGAAGCTACACGTCCATGACAAAATCATTCCTTAGTGATCACATTGAGTTATACGCAACTACTACACATCTACCAGTAATCATTTGAAGCTTGAACTCCAAATTTTTTTTTTACATATAATAGTACTATATGCACCCTAGAATTACAAACCTTGAACTTATACCGTATGATGCAAGTGAAATATACATTTATATGCATTCCAAATAATAGACTTCGACCTATATCACACTTCAAGCCTCCCACACATTAACCCAGTATACCTTCATTGATTGAACCTTGAAATTTCATCTTCAATCACTGGACTTTTCCTTCCAAGCTTCTGCATAGTAGACTCAACTAAAGATGTTTTTTGAAACAATGATCAGTCATTTAATTGCACATTACAAATTTGAATCAACATAAACATTGTCAATAATAAGCTTGAAGGAAACTATGGGCTGGTTTGGTATTATTGTGCTTTGAAAAAAAAACCGCTTCTGCTGTGCTGGGAGAATAAGCTCATTTTTGTTGCTTCACGTTTTCAGCTTATTTCACCAAAAACTGTGGAAATAAGCTGTTTTTAAGTGTTGACCAAACACCTTTTTGAGCTTTTTTTTTATTTTTTTGGTACCCACTTTTTATAAAAGCACCTGAATACCAAACCAATACTAACTAAAATCTTTTAGTGATACAAGGCACAATGAAACATGCAATAGTTTCCTTTACTCTCACATTTCAACAAACTCCATGGAATCATGCACTCCCACATTTCAGCAATGTGGGCATCCTTATCATACATTCCCACATTTCAACAAGCGTGTAAAAAAATAAGAAACCATCCAAGATTTCAAGTTTTTGGACAAGAAAACAGTCAACTTAATTCTGGTTACCGGATACGAACCCGACATATCGCATCTGCGTGTTTTTGGTTGTGTGGTATATGTGCCGATCTCGCCACCCTTACGTACAAAAATGGGGCCTCAACGAAAGATGGGAATCTATGTCGGATATGATTCTCTGATTATTCGTTACTTAGAACCTTTGACAAGCGATCTATTTACCGCTCGTTTTGCGGATTGTCACTTCTATGAGACAGTCTTCCCGTCGTTAGGGGGAGATAAGAACGTCAATGTTCCTGAAGAACGACGCGAATTATCATGGACGACTCCCACTTTGTCTTACTTAGATCCCTGCACTGCTCAGTCTGAAACTGAAGTGCAGCGCATATTAGATCTTCAGAGCATAGCTCAGAGCATGCCAGATGCTTTCACCGATCTAGTGCGCGTGACAAGATCACACATTCCAGCTGCGAATACACCTGCAAAGATAGATGTACCAAATGTACGACGGACTGCCCTCCTGGAAGCCCGGGACGCCAATTCTGGTGATCCACGTACATTAGTGGCTAGCCAATCATCTGCCCCTACACAAAAGCGTGGCAGACCCCTTGGTTCAAAGGATTCACACCCCCGGAAGAGGAAATCCACGACACAAGGTCCTGAAGAGCCTACCGTGAATCCGACTATCGCTTACTCATTCTACCCAACTCATGAGGAAATTTTAGATTACATAAGCGTCCTTGAAGAGACGAATCCTCCTCCCGAGAATCGTGAGATTTTGGTCTATTATGCCTGCTTAGATGATGTGTGGCGTAGAAATGAGATGATTGTCGACGATGCATTAGCATTTGTAGTAGCTACTGAGATCATGTTGAGCGATGACATTGAACCGCGTTCCATTGATGAATGTCGACGTAGAGCTGATTGGTTAAATTGGAAACAAGCAATCCAAGTCGAACTCGATTCGCTTGCGAAACGTTAGGTGTTTGGACCTGTAATTCCTACTCATCCACATGTAAAGCCCGTTGGCTACAAGTGGGTTTTCGTTTGGAAGCGTAATGAGAAGAACGAAATTGTGTGTTACAAAGCTCGTCTTGTTGCGCAAGGCTTCTCACAATGCCCCGAGATTGACTATGACGAAACTTATTCATCCGTTATGGACGTGATTACTTTTCGCTACCTTATCAATTTGGTAGTTTCCAAAAAACTGAATATGCAGCTGATAGACGTAGTAACCGCATATCTCTATGGGGATCTTGATACAGAAATTTTTATGAAAGTTCTCGAAGGACTTACATTGACTGGTTCAAATATTTCCAAACCCCGGAACACGCTCTCAATTCGGCTGAGGCGTTCACTCTACGATTTGAAGCAATCCGGAAGAATGTGGTATAACTGTCTGAGTGAGTATTTGACTAGTCAGGGTTATGTGAACAATGAATTATGCCCTTGTGTGTTCATTAAGAAGTCACATTCCGGATTTGTGATTGTTGCAGTATATGTCGATAACATGAATCTCATCGGAACTCCTGAAGAGCTCGCGAGAACTGCTTCTCACCTGAAGTCGGAATTTGAGATGAAAGATCTAGGTAAGACTCGATACTGTCTCGATCTCGAGATAGAGCATTGTTCGGATGGAATCCTAGTACATCAATCGAACTACACCCAGAAGGTGTTGCGCCGCTTTAATGAGGATAAAGAGAAGTCTTCGAGTACTCCTATGGTCGTTCGTACGCTATAAGCAAAACGATATCCCTTCCATCCGAATGAGGATGATGAAGAGATTTTGGAGCCTGAAGTTCCTTATCTAAGTGAAATAGGCGCTTTATTATACTTAGCTCAATGCACTAGACCCGACATCTCCTTCGATGTTAATCTTTTGGCAAGATACAGCAATGCACCTACACGCAGGCACTGGACTGGCGTGAAAGACATCTTCTGCTACCTTAAGGGTACTACGGATCTGGGCTTGTTCTATCCCTACGAATCCTCGAATGATGCTACACCTTGTGCTCCTCGAGTTGATTCTCGCCTTGTTGGTTATGCCGACGCTGGATACTTATCTGATCCGCACAAGGCGCGTTCTCAAACGGGTTATGTCTATACCGTTGGAGGCACCGCAATATCTTGGAGGTCAACAAAACAGACCTTAGTTGCCACTTCGTCTAACCATACTTAAATTCTCGCCCTACATGAAGCAACTCGAGAATGCTTTTGGTTGAGATCAGTAGTGGGCCATATTCAAAGCTCTTGCGATCTTTATCCCGCCGTTGATGTCCCGACGACAATATTTGAGGACAACGCAACTTGCATCGAACAACTCAAGAAGGGTTACATCAAAGGAGACAACACCAAGCACATTGCGCCGAAGTTTTTCTTTTCACATCAACAACAAGAGCATCAGAAGATTGAAGTCACGCAAATCCGTTCACAAGACAATCTGGCCGACCTCTTCACCAAATCACTGCCTAAGGCGACGTTTCAAAAGCTTGTTCATGGAATTGGTATGCGTAAACTTTTTGAGTTGTAACATTGCCATTTCTCTTTGGAATTATGTCAAACTCAGGGGGAGTATCCTGTAGATACTTGCTTGATCTTAATGTACTCATTTTCCCTACGATTAGGAGCATTTTTCCCACTAGGTTTTTGCTACCTAACTAGGTTTTAACGAGGCACCCACCTTGGGCTGGTCATATCCCTGATGACGTCCTGTAGACGTTTCTTTTGACTTTGCATTTCTCACGCGTTTTTCCTTAGACTATGGATTTTGTCCCTACTTGGGTTTTTGCCATAGCCTCAGGGTTTTTAGTGAGACTTACTTACTTATGCAAATTCCTACCTTATTGAGAATAAGCGTTGTTCCTTGTAATCAGCACTGACAAGTCGACTTCATCAACTTCTGCATGATGCTAAATCTACCTTGAGTATTTACACACTCAAAGGGGAGTGTTGTAAACAATCCTAGTTTAAGTATGATTGTGTAAATCCTATATAAGATTTGATTAGGGTTTATCTTTTCCTATTGTATCTCATATTCCTTAGAGAGCTAGGAATATCCCTATCTTATTATTATTATAAATAGAGGTGCAAAGTAGGAGGAAATACACAACACAATTCCCCTACAATTCTACAAACACACATCTCTCTTTTCTCTCTTTCTCTGCCGCAGGTCTCTCTCCCATTGTCAGATAAAATAGTCCACAACATGATTATGATTATTTATGACATTTTAACTCTCTACTCCCTTTCTAAGAGAGTACTTTTAGGATTACATAAGTATGGGTCCTTATGTCGGTCCTTATCTCCATACAAATGAATATTTTGTCATTCGTTCCATTCTATTTGGCAGGTAGCTACAAATTGGAGATGCCATAACATTTAAAAAGAATTCTACTTTGCAAAAGGACAGGTTTAAGTTTATTCCAATCTTACATCCAAGGTTTAATTTAATACACTAATTAACATTTGGTCTTTTGTGGTTATTGTTGTTTCCTTTTTTTTTAATTTTTGCTCATTTGTCTTTGCAGATGAGAATCTCTTATTTTGCGATGCCATCCAGCCATATCTCCAAGGTTTGATTTAATACACTAATTAACATTTGGTCTTTTGTGGTTATTGTTGTTTCCTTTTTTAAAGGAGTGTGATATCCACACACCCCATTTTACTTCTCACACACCTTTCTAATTTTCGGCCGTCGGATCGGATGAAATGAAGAAGATCAACGGACAAAAATTAACAAGGAGTGTGTAAGAAGTAATTTGGGGTGTGTGGATAGCACACCCCTTTTTAAATTTTAGCTCATTTGTTTTTGTAGATGAGAATCTCTTATTTTGCGATGCCATACAACCATACCTCCAAGGTTTAATTTAATACACTAATTAACATTTGGTCTTTTGTAGTTATTGTTGTTTCCTTTTTAAAATTTTTGTCTTTGTAGATGAGAATCTCTTATTTTACGATGCCATTGAAGCCCTTTCTAAATTTGTCTTTACATATCATCATTAGCATATAAATTATATGCATGATAGATACCGGTATCAGAACTTTCTTCAATAAAATTATTAAATTAAACCTTTATTAATACTCAACCAAATATGTATCAGTTACTTAGCTTTTTACTCGTCTTTCACGTACCAATGTGATTCTAACTAAATAATATATCAGCCTAATTAATCCTTTTGGGGAGATGCTCCATATGAACATTAAAACAAGGGAGTTTTAACGAAAAGTCCGCGGTACTGTTCACTTTAATGAAAAACCACATTTTTACACTAAAAAATCAAACCTGATACTATTCACTTTACTCTTTATTTTGTCCTTATCGTTAAAACTCAAAGTTTTCAAGCCCTTTTCATTAGTTTTCCTTTAAAACAAACAACTTTAACATTTTGACTCATTTGAAATGAATTCTCTATAATATGCACCAATATTGCATCCAGCTGATAGATTAATTGACAATAATCTAGGTGTTGGAAAATAATAAGTTTAAGATTTGGGCGTAATCCGTTTCAAAGGTTTTCGTTTAGAGATTAGAATTTAGTTTATTACAAATAAAATGTTTGTCAGTCACTTGTGAATAAGTTAGTCTCAATTTAACCCATTCGACTTATGTAACTGTCTCGGTAAATTTGTAATATTTCTTCGTTTCAATAATATTCTTAATTGTGTTTGTCTGTTCATTATGCATACCCTAATTCTCAACTTGGTATTAAAGCATGTTCAATCATTTGGGATTTAATCTCATGTGGATTTGTATTAGTTAGTTTGTCCGTCTTTAATTTATTCATGGCTTCTTGGGTTTACCACGCTTTTGTCTCATATCAGTTTGTCTATCGTCATATTTGTTGAGATGTAAGCATGGCAGCTGGATCAAAATCCAAAAATGACGAAGAACAAGCTTGAAGATTGCAGGATTTTGTCTAAGTGTTAGGAGTGTTCTTAAATGTAATGAACGGTCAAGATTACAACATCATAATGGTGTATAGTTTGACATGTGTCTTTTGTTTGTTATATTTTAAGTGAACCGTGTACCTTACACATGACCATAGTTGCTTGTGTGAAGGCAACGGCCATGGTGCCTTCTTTGTAGCCGAGAATCTAGCATTCGAATCCAATGAGATTGTGGAGCAACGAACTCCATAGTATTGGATACACCTCACATTACAAAAAGGCTTTTTTATTAACAACCCACATAGTATTGGATACACCTCATATTAAAATTTAATATTAAATAACTTATATACCGTAACAATTTCGACCTCATATGGTTTAAAAAAAATCTAAATACACCTCAAATCACTTTTTACATATATTCCAAAAGACTTTTTAGCCAAAATGGTCCCTAAGATTTCCATAACTCTTCACTTTGGTCCCTGAGATTTGAAATCAATAGAAGTGGTCATTGAGATTGTCCACCAGCAATCATTTTGGTTATTTGATGAAAAATTATGTTAAGTAAGAATCAAAATGACAAAAATACCCTCAATTTAATAAATAATAGGACAAAATGATTTGACAAAATTTGAAGGTATTTTTGTCATTTTATTCTTATTCAATGGAGATATTTCAGACAATGACCAAAATGATTGATGGTTAACAAACTCATAGACCATTTCTATCGATTTCAAATCTCAAGAACCAAAGTGAGGAGTTATGCAATATCAGAGACTATTTAAGCTAAAAAGCCACTCCAAAATTATTTATTTTCGTCAACTCTTAAAACCACACTCACCCTTTATTGTAGAAAACGAAATCGACGCTCACCCTTAAAAGTATCTACTCGGATGCTTATGCAGGTTAAGGAGTTTCAATTGGCTTTGAATTCGAGAGTTGAAATTCTTCTATCCAATGAAACATGAAGGCTTTTTAATTTTCTACATAGACTCTACATATTTTTAACCCGGTTTCATTGTTTTGTGATTATACTGAAGTAAAAAAAAATGTATTTGCATTTAAGAAGTGAAAAGTATGGGGTTTATGTAGAAAAGCGTGAGGTGTATGTAAAAAATGTTAAATGTATGTTGAGGCTTGAGAGTGAGGGTTATGAGGGCATTGTGAAAAAGTATGTGAGGTGTATTAGAATAAAATTTTAATTGAAAAAATTAATGTGGAGTGTACTAAATATGAATGTGAGGTGTACTACAATATGTGAAATGTTAATAAAACAAACCTTACAAAAAAACACAAATAATATTTAAAATGTTGTGATCTATTTTATTTGGCAAGGTTAAAAGGGGCTAGCGGCAAGAGTGTAGAGAGAGATGTGTTTGTAGAATTGTAGGGGAATATGTGTGTGTTGTTATCCCTCCTACATTGTGCCTTTATTTATAGTAAAAGAGGAGAGGAGATATTCCTTCTTCCCCAAGGAATACAAGATACAATAGGAAAGGATAACTAGAATCAAATCTAATCTAGGATTTACACAATCACACCTAAACTAGGAATGTTTACAACACTCCCCCTTGAGTGTGTAAATACTTAAGGTAGATTCAGCATCATGCAGAAGTTGAGGAAGACGACTCGTCGGCACTGATTCCAAGAAACAACGCTTATTCTCAATAAGGTCGGAACTTGCATAAGTAAGTGAGTCTCACTAAAAAACCCTAAAGCTATGGCAAAGACCCGAGTAGGGACAAAATCCATAGTATAAAGGAAAATGCGTGAGAAATGCAAAGTCAAAAGAAACGTCTACAGGACGTCATTAGGGATATGACCAACCCAAGGTAGGTGCCTCGTTAAAACCTAGTGAGGTAGCAAAAACCCAGTCGGAAAAATGCTCCTAATTGTAGGGAAAAATAGAACATTAAGGTCAAGAAAGTATCTTTAGAATACTACCCCTGAGTTTGACACAATTCCAAAGAGAAATAGCAATGTTACAACTCAGAAAGTTTATGCATACCAATTCCATGAACAAGCTTCTGAAATATCGTCTTTGGCAGTGATTAACGGAATATTCCTAACGACAGTAACGGCGTCAGTTATTTTTAACAGAATATTCTGTGGAATATTCCAACAGCGTTAGTGGATTTCATCAGGATTCCCTGTGCGTGGAGGCGCGTTTTGTCGTGCACCCGCCGACGCGTGAGGGCGCGTGAAGGCCTGAAAAATTATTTTAAAAATTCATGGGTGATCGTGAGGTTGAGTAGATCACATTGGTATATTCAAATACCAAAATTGAGCTATGTATGAGAAGTTATTTCCAAGGTTTCGTTCATGTGCTTAAATAACGTTATTTCAGTTACTTCTCATATAGGCGAGACCTATCCGGAGAACGAGAGTAGCCAGGCTAGACACGGGGGTTACGACCCGGCTACTTATTAGTGAGTGGGCTTTTGGTTTTCCGTATATACCTATATAATTACTGTTTTTCCCAGAAAATGAGATTTAACGTTTATCCATTTTCATTATACATTCATGAATGCATATATCTATGGTTGGTGCTGCGGACGCACAGGTAAGTTTACATGTTGGTGATGACATAGTAAGTTATGAATGATGTGATGTGATGAGAGCTCATACACCTGCACCTTGATATTAGTGCTCCCGCCCAGAGTTAAGGGCACAGTCTTTCACATGATGTTCACATCCCGCATCGCATGCTCACGTTGGATCCAAGTTAGGTGCACAGTCCTATCGTATAGACCACTATAAATGGATTCGACTCATAGGTGACCCGCGATTATTCGCACAGTTTTCACGTGATTGTAGCACTAGAGCATATTTATTTCATATTCAGTATTGTTGTGCAAACCACTAGAGGTAGTATTGATTTGTGTGCAGGATACATGTTATGATGAGATTGATTATGAGCTATATACAGCCGATGGCTGAGTTGATTATCTGGCATTCATTCAGATTCACTAAGTTATGATTGGCATTCAGTTGAGATACTTTGGCATGGCATACATATATCTCCTAGCATGATTTGAGTTATATATCGTATATATAAGTATATACTTTATTTCTGGGAAAGTATACAAGTTTTACGGAGAGGGGTTATAACGTTTGAGAAATGAAATGGTTTTGAAAAGCTTTGTTTTTGCCCACTCACGCTTTCTGTTTTTCGCCCCTCCAGGTTCTAGATAGCTTTTCTTGTTGGTGGCTACGAGGATTGCACGGACGTTCTGACAGAATTCATTCATGTAGGACCACCTTTGGGTGTTAATTGCTTTTAGTACTTTCTGCTTGACTGCACTTAGACCAGTCATGCTTTAGTTGTGTAAACACTCTAAATTATGGCACTAGCACACTATCTTGGTTTGGTTTGCTGGTTGCTTGATTTTAATTCGTTCATATCTCTTCTTAATAATCTTGTTTCCGCATTGTGCACATGGTTACGTCACGCTCACGTGACGGCCAGCATGCCTTGATTTAGGTCGGGGTGTGTCAGAAAACAAATTAATTTAACAGAGTTGCTCCACCGTCAACTCTTACCATCATTACCAATTACTCATTATGTAAATCTTTTCACTGATTCAGAAATCATCACAAAATTTACCGGCACCCAGAAAATGAAAACGAGAGAGAGAGAGAGAGAGAGAGAGAGAGAGAGATAATCGAGTTTGGGCGCGGCATGCTTTAGGATTTAGAAGTTCATCTTCGTTAGTTTTTCCCTCTCTTTTTAGACTATGGTTTTCGAAGTGGAGGGCGAGTGCTAGGCAAACAAGATTGAATTTGAAGTCAAATAGGAAATATAATGGAATTTGAAAGCAACTTGCAGAAGCAATTGATGGGGAAGTTCACATCTTTTAGTTTTTGTTTGACTGTTGGACTTCCAACTTTTAAGAATTTATTTGATTAAAAAGGAATAAAAGAATATTTAGATGCCAAATTTCTATTGGTAGGGAACACCACTTGACTTTTTGTGCAGAAGGGAGCAATAGATAAAGAAATAAAAGTGTGAGAAAACTTTTGTACTATAAAGGGTAATTTTGTAACTTACACTCTAGAGAAAAAAAAAGGTAATGATATCAATTTTCAGATGTATTAACTTTTGTCTCTCCTTATAATGTTTAAAAAGTGTTGTATCAATATACAATTAAGTATTAAAAGTATACTTTATATGTAATTTTTCCTTATATTTACGGACAAAAAAGGCTTTTTATCCAAAATGGTTCCTGAGATTTGTATAACTCTCACTTTGGTCCCTGAGATTTGAAATCAATAGAAGCGGTCTCTGAGATTGTCCATCATCAATCATTTTGGTCAATCGGTGAAAAATTATGTTAACTAAGGATCAAAATTACAAAATTACCCTTAATTTGATAAACAATAGGCCAAAATTATTTGACAAAAAATAAGAATACTTTTGTCATTTTATCCTTATTTTATAGAGATTTTTCATTGAAGGACCAAAATGATTGATTGTGGACAAACTCAGGGACCAATTCTATCGATTTCAAATCATAGGGACCAAAGTAAGGAATTATACAAATCTCAAGGATAAATTTGGCTAAAAAGCCGACAAAAAATTCTCAATCATTGGTGGGTCACTATTTTTTTTTTTGTCGAACTTGTTGGGTCACTAATAAAATGACCCAATATTGTTCTATTAATTTAATGTATTTACGGATCAAAAGAAAAATCTCTTTCAACCAAAAAAAAAAAAAATCTCACATTAGTTTCTCGCTTTAACAAGCTAGCCTCTTGTAAACGTGTGACAATTAGCAATTTGTATGTAAAAGTTGAAAATAAATTAGAAATTAAGCATAAACGACCCACTAACGTGAAGGCTTTGTTATTTTTTTTTTCCTAAAGTTTAAAATTTTAAATTCATTCAAAATGTTTTAAATTTTCATTCATTCAAAAAAAAAAATTGAACAAACATTAAAAAAATTAACATTTGTTGAATTATTTTAACTCCTTTTAATTCAATTGTAATTTTAAAATTCATGAGGGGCAATTTATGGTATTTTGAAGGGTAAAAGACAGTTTTCTATCCTGATGTTTAATGGTTTTCAATATTTAGTACATCAATTTTTTTTCATCTCAGAGTCATACCTAAAGTGTAAATTTTGGGACAGTCTCATACATCTGTTAGTCAAACTGTTAGTTCTCCCGTTAAGTGATGACGTGGTACCTTGATTGGGCACCACGTGTCAATAAAAAATATTAAAAAATTATTTAAATAAAAATAATATTTAAAAAAAAACCCACCTGCAAAGAAGAAGAAGAAGAAGAAGAAGGAAGTAATGACGTGGCACCCTGATTGGGCACCACGTGTCAATAAAAATATTTAAAAATAATTTAAATAAAAATAATATTTAAAAAAAAACCCACCTGCAAAGAAGAAGAAGAAGGAGGAGGAAGAGAAGAAAAAAAAATACCCGAACCCATAAGAAGAAGAAGAAGAAGAAAGAAAGAAAGAAAAATTGAGAAAGAAGAAGAAGAAGAAGAAGGAAGAAGAAGAAGGAGGAGGAGGAGGAGGGGAAGAAGAAGAAGAAAAAAAAAATTCCGAACCCAGAAGAAGAAGGAGGAGGAGGAGGAGGAGAAGAAAGAAAAGAAAAAAAACAATCGAACCCAGAAGAAGAAAAAAAAATCGAACCCAGAAGAAGAGGAAGAAGAAGGAAGAAGAAGGAGAATGAGGAGGAGGAGGAAGAAGAAGGAGAAGAAGGAGGAGCAAGAAGAAGGAGAAGGAGGAAGAAAAAAATAAATAAAAAAAGAAGAGAGAAACCGAAACCAGAAGAAGAAGTAGAAGAAGAGCAAGAGAGAAGAAGAAAAAAATAATTTTTTTTATTATTTTTATTTTATTATTATTTTATTTAAATAAAATTTTAATATTATTTTTATTTAAATAGTTTTTAATATTTTTTAATGACACGTGGCGCCCAATCAGGGCGCCATGTCATCACTTAACAGTAGAACTAACAGTTTAACTAACGGATGTATGAGACTGTCCCAAAATTTACACCTTAGGTATGACTCTGTGATGAAAAAAAATTAATGTATTAAATGTTGAAAACCACCAAACATGAGGGTAGTAAACTGTCTTTTACCCTATTTTGAATGTTTCACCATTTTGGGTGCCCCCTTTGGATATACAGATATAGAAGAGATAAATAAAATTCCATACCAACATTTTGTCTCATTTGTAAACTACACTATCCATTTCTCTATAAAAGGCACCATTGGAACCGATTAGATTCGTTGAGAATAACATGGCAACTTTTGAAATTTTCTCAAAGATGGTGAATCCATCAAAGGAAGAGCTACTCCTCCTTGTGGGGAACTGCAGTTATATTCTCATTGCTGCTCTGCTTTCTATTGTAACAGTACTTTTAGTCCCAAAAATTGCTAGGGGAAGGGTCACCAGTTCAAAAGGTAATATCCCCGGCGGGTTGGGGTTACCCATTTTCGGCCAAACCCTTTCTTTCCTTTCGACAAGTAACAGTGCAAAAGGATGCTATGAGTTTGTCAGGCGCCGGCGAATATTGTGAGTTATTCTATCATTTCATCGCTATCATGGAAGGTACATGTAGGACTTATCAATCACTTAGGGCTTCTTTGGTGTCTAGGACTGAATTTGCTATGATAATTCACCAAAGTGTAAAGTATGTTGAAGAAAAAAAATTAAATAAATTGTTTCCAAATTGGAAGTAGAAAATGGATTACTATGGGATAAGTTTCCTTAAACCAAAATAATATAAAAATCGTTATTTTATGAGTTATTCAATCCAATCCTAGGCATCAAACGATGCTTTAGTAGCTGCACGATCAAGTTGTTTTCTTCATCGACCATGTTGCCAATTTTTTTTTTTCTTTTGCTTTGAACCTGCAACACTACAAAAAAATAAAACTAAAATCATTCATAAGGAACTTGCCAGAGGTGATGCTTTATGTTGCTAGTGCACCTAACTCACCTAACTACTAACTAATAACACTAGATTACTGAGATGAATAATTTCTTCCACTCCTTTGTAGTTGATGCAAATTTATGGATGCACTTTAGAACCTACTTGAATAGACTAGAAAATTTCTTTGGAGAATAGAGTATGTATTTAATCGATTTTCATACTGATGGAACATTGAATTGACGTTCGCGGTGAAACTATAGGTACGGAGATTGGTTTAAGGCAAGGTTATTTGGCAAGATCCATGTATATGTTCCAAGTTCAGAGGGTGCAAGAACTATTTTTGCTAATGATTTTGCAATCTTCGGCAAGGCGTATGTGAAACCAATGGCAGATGCTGTTGGAGTCGATAGCTTGTTTGTTGCAGCTCAGGAGAGTCATACAAAGATGAGGCACCTTCTAGCTGATCCTTTCTCCCTGAGTTCTTTACCTACATACATTCAGAAGTTTGACAAAATTCTGTGCCAGGAGCTAAAAGCATTAGAAGAAAGAGGGGAAAGATTTTCAGCGCTTGCCTTGTGTATGAAGGTAACAATCAATCTGCTAAGAAGAAACAAGACAGGGCATCCAGTTTTGGAAATTCTTATGATTGTAGAAACAGTAGTTTCATATATATAATAGTAGGGTAAAAGAAGCTGATCTCTCTGAACGTTATCTGATGCGCAGCTAACGTCCGATGCAATGTGCACCTTGCTACTGAGCGTCATGGATGATAAAATACGGCGAACGATTCAGCACGACTTAGCTTTAGTCTCAGATACCATGGTATCCTTTCCAGTCATGATTCCAGGGACTAGATATTACAAAGGCATTAAGGTATGTGATGCGTACATCCTTGCGAGTGTTAAACTTAGATGAATGAGTATATATTTCTAATTAGAGAAGGAAGAGAAGAATGAAAATTACTGAGCTCAGATGAAAAATGGATTTGTAGCTTCTGCTCTCTGTGTAAAAATCAGAGAGAATGTTCTTCTTTGTATTTTTGTTTGGCACCTTCACACACACACTGTGCACGACAGTTGGGGTACAAAGTATATCAGGGAAATGATCTCAGCCACACATCTAGGTGGATACAAAATGATTCTTATACCTGTTACTAAGACTCTTTACAATATGAGCCCTACACTTTGGTAAAATTATCAAAGTGAATACACAATTAACAACACAAGGCTTATTTACTTCTAATATCAAGTTAAGCTCAATAGCTTATACACTAACACTCCCCTTTAAGCTTTGAGCTGATATTACTCCCAGCTTGTTTCTGAGGTAGTTGAATCTCTCCTTCGGCAAAGCTTTGGTGAAGATATCTGCCACTTGTTCTTTGGTAGGACAGTAAACCAAATCAACTATCCCTTGCTGCAAAGCATCCTTGATGAAATGATATCGTCTGTCTATGTGTTTTGTCCTCTGATGAAACACAGGGTTCTTGGCTATTGAGATCGCAGATGTGTTATCACACTGCAAAGGAGTTGCATCTGCTTGTAGCTCTCCAAAATCATCTAGGACGAATCTGAGCCATATGGCCTGAGTTGTGGCTTCAGAAGCACTTATGTACTCAGCTTCTGCAGTAGAGAGAGCAACACAGTTTTGTTTCACAGAGGCCCATGAGAACACTCCACTTCCAAAAGAAAAGGCATAACCTGAAGTGCTTTTACTGTCTTCAAGTGATCCTCCCCAGTCACTATCGCAAAAACCAACCAAAACTGCCTTGTTGCCTTTCTCATACTTCAAACCATAGTCCAGTGTTCCTTTGACATATCTGAGCACTCTCTTGGCTGTTCCATAGTGTTTATTTGTAGGGCAGTGCATATATCTAGCTAGTAGACTAGCTGCATACATCACATCTGGTCTTGTGGCTGTAAGATATAGCAAACTCCCCACAATCTTTCTATATTGCTCTTCATTTGCTGCACCACTCCCATCATCTTTGTTTAGTTTGTCAGAAGCCACCAGAGGTATAGAAACGGGTTTACACTCCTTCAGACCAAATTTATCCAACAAGGAAGCAACATACTTCCTTTGATGAATGAAAATGGTTGTGTCTGTTTGTATCACTCCCATTCCTAGGAAATGATGAAGAAGCCCGAGGTCTGTCATTTCATACTTCAACTTCATGTCTTCTTTAAACTCTTTCAGCATCTCCTGGTTGCTCCCAGTGTATACTATGTCATCAACATAGATAGAAACAATTAGAATGTCCTTATCTCCCCTTGTCTTAGTATAAAGAGTTGCTTCACTCAAACTTTTTGTAAAACCACACTGAATGAAGTAGTTATCAATCTCCCCATACCAAGCTCTAGGTGCTTGCTTTAACCCATACAAGGCCTTATGCAATCTGTAGACTTTATCCTCCTTGCCATCAACTACAAACCCCTCAGGTTGTTCAACATAGACTTCTTCCTGCAATTTTCCATTCAAAAATGCAGATTTAACATCGAGTTGATATAACTTCCAGCTTCTCTGTGCAGCAAGAGCAAACAGTGTGCGAATTGTGTCCAATCTTGCAACCGGGGCAAAAGTCTCATTGTAGTCAATTCCTGGTTTCTGCACATACCCCTTGGCAACTAGTCTTGCCTTGTTCTTTTGTACTGAACCATCCAAGTTCAACTTGGTTTTGAATACCCACTTCACTCCAATGACATGTTTATTACTTGGTCTATCAACCAATTCCCAAGTTCTGTTCTTCTCAATCATGGACAATTCTTCTTCCATAGCTTTTACCCAAGCCTGATCTTGTACTGCCTCTTCGAACTTTTCAAGTTCCACAATACAGAGATTGCACTGTGCCATAATATCATTTATGTCTCTCCATTTTACTAGGGTGTGATCAAATGACTGAGAAATCTGCACAGATTCATGAGTACCACAATTTGGTTCTTCAACATGGAGTAGTGAGCTAGAATCAGAGGGACATTCTTCAGCTTCTCTCAACTCATTTTCATTCATAGCTGTTTGATTTTCAGAATGATTCTGAATGTAAGTCACAGCTACAGCCTTCTCTGAACTTTCCTTCCAAGTCCATGTCATTTTCTCATCAAAGACTACATCCCTTGATAGAATTAATTTCTGAGTACAGGGATCAAACACTCTATATCCCTTCTCACATGTAGCATATCCAACAAAGACACCTTTGACACTTTTAGCATCCAACTTTTGTCTTGTTGCAGATGGTACATGTGCATAGCATACAGATCCAAACACCTTTAGATGACCAACCCCTGGTTTTCTGCCACTGTAAGCCTCAAATGGTGTTAAATTGTTGAGTGCTTTTGTAGGTGATCTGTTCAAAATGTACACAGCTGTGTGCACAGCCTCTGCCCACAGAAAGTATGGCATGCTTTTATCATGAAGCATTGTTTTAGCCATTTCTACAACCGTTCTATTCTTCCTCTCCACTACTTCATTCTGTTGTGGAGTATAGGCCATAGATAGCTGTCTTTGAATCCCAGCAACCTCTAAGAATTCATTGAACTCATTTGACACAAACTCTCCTCCTCTGTCACTCCTTAGACACTTTATTTTAGAACCCTTTTGTAATTCCACCATAACTCTAAACTTCTTGAAGCAAGTTAGAGCCTCAGATTTTTTGTCTCAGAAAATAGACCCAAGACATTCGGGTATGATCATCAATGAGAAGCATGAAGTACTTGTTCCCAGCAACTGATTCAGTTTGCATAGGGCCACACAAGTCAGTGTGTATCAGCTCCAGGGGATTACTTGCTCTCCAAGCTTGTTCTTTTGGAAACCAGTCACAATGTTGCTTTCCCAACTGACACCCTTCACATACACCTTTAATATCTTCAAGGTGTGGAAGTCCATGCACCATTCCATGCTCCCTAAGCTGTTTAAGACTTCTGAGATTTAGATGCCCTAATCTTTTGTGCCAAATCCAAGTAGAGTTTGGATCCATACTGACATTCAAAGCAAATTGAGTATTTTTCAATAGAGAGAGAGGATAGCACCGATTTTCCTTCTTCCTCACTTTGATGACAAGGTTCTCCAGTGAAGGTCCATCAAACACACTGCACATGTTTCCTCCAAACAATAGATAATATCCATGCTCATCCATTTGCCCCACACTTAGCAAGTTTTCTTTCAACCCGGGCAAATGCATGACTTCTCTAATGTACTTATTTCCTTTATTTGTGTCAATTTCCAAGGAACCCATTCCTGCAACATTTACCAATTCACCAGTGGGCATTTGAACCTTTCCAGCAACATTAGTTCTTATATTGACAAGAAGATCTGCATTCCCTGTCATATGATTGCTGCACCCACTATCAATGTACCAGTTTCCATTCGTTTTGTTTTCAGAAATTGCACTGTTGGCAAAGAACAGATTTCCAGTGACTTCTGTTTGATTGGCACAATTTGCCTTTTGAATGATCTTGCCTGCTGTGCATTCCCTGGCCCAATGTCCAAACTTGTCACAACTGTAACATCTAGGCTTCCCCTTATATCTACATTCACCAAAGTGAAATTTGGAACACACTTTACACTGTGGCTTAGCTGAATCTTGCTTCATGTATCCAGAAGAGGTTGAGTTCTGTGTAGAGTTTGTGAATGACCTTTGTTGAAACTTAGGCTTAGACTCCCATTTCTTTCCCTTTGAATTCAAGTGATTATATGATTTGAATGTGCCAGACTGAGCATTACTACTTGTTTGTCCTTTTGGAATGACAGAAAGTGAGGCAAAAGCCCTGTCAGTGGTATCAACACTATGTAAATCAAATCGTTGCTCTTGGCTCTTCAAGATTGCTACAACTTCCTGCAGTTCTACAGTCTCTAAGCACTTGGTGTTTTCAATAACTAGGCATATGGGATCGTATGGTTTACTGAGACTAATCAACACTTTCTGTACAAGCCTTTCATTAGACAAAATCTCACCAAATGTTTTCATCTGATTAATCAGTTCATTTAGCCTAGTAAGATATCCAGACAGAGATTCATCATCACGCATCCTAGCATACTCGAATTCACGCCTCATATTTTGTAGTTTCACAGATCGTACCTAATCACCACCATGATACTCACCATATAACAGATCCCATGCCATCTTCGCAGAGTCTGCATTAGCTATCCGAGGAAATATCTTATCTGAGACAGCGTTCTGGATAATACCCAAGGCTTTTGCATCCTGCATATATGCAGCAACCATTTTCTCATCATCATTTTCTTCTGAGCTTTCTTCAGTCTTCTTCTTCTTTGAATTTGAAACCATAACACCCTTTTCTACAAGTTTCCATAACCCGTGTGATTTGAAAATCGTCACCATCTTGATTCTCCAGAACTCGTAGTTCTCACCGGAGAAGATCGGAGTTCTCACCTCGGAACTTCCAGATCCAGCCATCGCCGAGCTTTGATGATGCAAATACAAATCGAAATCGGGTTTTGTAGAATTCCAATCCCTTCGTCTGAACTAGAACGAGCTCGAGTGTAGCTCGGTTGCCTCGACGCAGATTGCGTCTGCTTCACAGTTTACGCCCAGATTCAAATGATCCAACCTGGCTCTGAGGCCATGTTAAACTTAGATGAATGAGTATATATTTGTAATTAGAGAAGGAAGAGAAGAATGAAAATTACTGAGCTCAGATGAAAAATGGATTTGTAGCTTCTACTCTCTATGTAAAAATCAGAGAGAATGTTCTTCTTTGTATTTCTGTTTGGCACTTTCACACACACACTGTGCACGACGGTTGGGGTACAAAGTATATCAGGGAAATGATCTCAGCCACACATCTAGGTGGATACAAAATGATTCTTATACCTGTTACTAAGACTCTTTACAATATGAGCCCTACACTTTGGTAAAATTATCAAAGTGAATACACAATTAACAACACAAGGCTTATTTACTTCCAGGGACTAGATATTACAAAGGCATTAAGGTATGTGATGCGTACATCCTTGCGAGTTCATTCACTGTTCAAGTTTATGGAGTTCATCGTCTAACGCATTATGGAAGCTTCGTTAGGGTCTTAACATGATATACTTTGTCGACTTATTGTCGACTATAATGTGGCTGGAAATCAACTCTCTCTCATTCAACTAATAGTACAAAAAACTCACTACATCTCATTATCCGAGTGTTTTGTAATATATGACTAAAGAAATGGTTTACCTTAAAGAGTGTACTAACAGAATTGTCAAAGCAGGCACGAGCGCGCCTTATGGAACTCTTTAAAGACACGATCGACAAGCGGAGAAGCGGAAAGGAGTATTCAGATGACTTCCTGCAGTCGATGATAAAAAGAGATTCATACCCTGACAATGAAAAGCTGACAGACGGAGAGATTATGGACAACCTATTGACAATGTTACTTTCAGGGCTGAACACCACTTCAGCTGCATTGATGTGGAGCCTTAAGTTTCTTGGCGAGAACAGAGAAGTCCTAGACAGGCTCAGAGTAAGTATTTCCAAAGTGTATCTTCAAATCATATAAACGCAGTAGCAAATTCAGTATCGTTGAGATTGATAAGAAAGAATATATGAACATACAGGAGGAACAGTTGGCAATAGCCAGAGCTAGGCCAGAAGGAGCTTCAGCTACATATGAAGATGTTAAAAAGATGCCCTACTGTGCCAAGGTTAGCACCACACCCTTGCAAATTTCGATTGTTAAATTCGACGTAGAAAAGAGATCTTTTTATGATGCAACTTTTCACCCGTATTAAACTGATAGCGGAGACATCTTGCATGCAAACGCATCGACTTCTTTAGTGCTCCGTATGTTTTTTCTCCAGGTTATGAAAGAGACATTGAGGATGGCAAATGTTGTTGTGTGGTATCCTCGCGTAGCTAACAGTGACTGCACTATTGAAGGTAAGTTACAATAAACTTAACCTCGACGAGTTATATATAGCCGGCACATACAAATATTTCTTATGTTTATAGATGCTCGAAGCCATGAGTTGCCACAGCTAGCACTAAAGCGGAGATGCTTTCCGTCTCATAGAGAAACCCATAGAGATAGATTCCCTTCCAATATTTCTCTTAACAAAAATTTGTTTAATCTCAATTCATCACAATGCAATTGCAGGTTATGAAATAAAGAAAGGGTGGCGGGTGAATATTGACGCGACTAGTGTACACATGAATCCAGATCCGTTTCCAGACCCAACGCGGTTCAACCCATCTAGATTTGATGTACCCGTCTCTCTACCCGAACACTTCGTTTTTCTTTTATCTTCTTTTATACACAAAAATATTCTAAACCACTCAAATCTACGGAACGAGGGATTTAAACAAGGTTGAAAACCGGGCTTGCTCACTGCCTCTGGCAACTGGCCTAACCCACAACTGCAATTTCAAATACTTCATTTTTCATTGTCGCCAAGGTATTGACATTGACTGATGTATTACATATCGTTTGTGTCAAATTTCTCCAGGAAATGCCAAAGCCATATACGTTTATACCATTTGGGTCAGGACCCAGGTCATGCTTAGGAATCAATATGGCCAAGGCGACAATTATGTTGTTTTTACACCGTGTAGTAAGTGGATACAGGTGAGTGAGTTTCCATTGCCATCATTTGATTCTTCTTATCTTGTATGAGCTACATTACGGCTAGTGGCCCTCGTGTACGTGCGATTTATGGCCGTTTGTTTTGGGACTCGCTTTTGAGGAACGGTAAAAGTTGGCCTACGCTCCGTGGAGTCTGGCATCTTATATTGATGAATCTTAAACTCTTTCCCCTTATTGTGTAGCTGGACAATTCATGATTGGGATCCTAGCCTGGAAAAGATGTCATTCATTCGAAGGTTAAGCAGTGGTCTGCCCATTACCTTGAAGGCCTTGTAAGAGAGTAGAAACTGGTATGCCTGAAAAGTTAGGGTTCGATAATCAGGCAATTTGCCATTTGTGTGGATAGTCACTACCCCGTGGTTAGCGCCGGCTGCGAAGGCTGCTCCTTGTGCAAAAAAATATTATGCTCGGGCCTTAGGGCTAGGGTTTCTGTTTTACTGGGGCTACATCTTTTGTGTTTTGTGGCACCTACAGTTGCTACTTTGTGGGTTTAGTCTCGTACTATTGCGGCTTGTTCCGCTAGTATCTTGTGTTAACGAAGCATTTCTTTTGTTGTGCCAATGAAGTGCACAAAATCAGTGAGACTTTGAAACAACATAAATTTGACTGTAACTCACACTCATATATAAGAACACAACAATATATCGTGATTTACTACTTCCACATTGGTGTAGATTCGGTTTTCACTATGTCAAATGAGGGTTAAATTGTATTTGGATGCTTATTGCCCCTAAAGTGAGAGTGAAGGATCCTTTTTATAAAACAAGTCTCCCCCCTCTTACATACATCATGAGTTAAGTTTTAAATCCCAATTATTAAGGCCCAATATATGGTACAACAAAGCACTTCTTTTTCCGAACAAAAAAAAATCCATTGGAAAGCATGTCATTTGCAGAATAAGTAGGAATTCTTGCCAAATTAATATTACAAGTGGTACTAAGAAAACACTATAAAGTAACATGTACATCAACTTTTATATCAACCCTAGTTTTCTTTTTTATAATGTAACCAAGCAAATATAATAGGGATTCATGCACAACATGATGCATATGGGCTTGCCAAAAACAAGCAGATCAAGCTTCAGTTGATGGAAATCGATTTGTACTGTTGGACCGTGGAGGTGATAGCCTGTTCAACAGGTAGCCTCTCCACGCTTGACGCCCCATAAAACCCATGAACTCCCTTGGTGTTCTTTAGTATAAATTCTGCCTCTCTTGGACCCGAGATTGGACCTGCACATTGCACCAAATGATCTTCATGTTCATTAATATGATAAAAAGGAAACTTGGTAACAAGAAATGAAGTGCTCCGGAGCACATACCACCATGGCAAAGCACAATGGTGTTGGGATTGATCCTACTTGCGGCATCTGCAATATTTTGTACACGAACTACACTTTCCTCCAGCGAAACAGCCGTCTTTGCCCCTATAGAGCCGGATGTGGTGAGTCCCATATGAGCCACAATTATATTAGCACCAGCTTTTGCCATTTGCACAGCTTCATCTTGATTGAAAGCATATGGGGTTGTCAAGAGCCCCATCTTATGTGCTTTTTCGATCATCTCAACCTCCAACCTAATCATTCCATTAAGAAAAAGTTAATGTGCGGAATGCATAAATTATAATATTAGTCTTTAAAAAAATATATCTGTTTAATACCTACCGGTATCCCATTCCAGTTTCTTCAAGATTTTGTCTAAAATTTCCATCAAAGAGTCCAACCGTTGGAAAATTTTGGACCCCAGAGAATCCAATTGACTCCACCTGCCTTAATAAGAAATCCATTCGGCGAAAAGGATCGGTGCCACACACCCCAGCAAGAACAGGTACCTTCTTCACCACCTATCATTATCATCAGCAACAAGTGATTTTAAAAGGGACATAGGAACGGGTAAGGTATTGCAATACTAATTTGACTTGTCAGTCTTTCAGTCAAGAACTGAAGATCTCTTATAAAGTTTTATAATACGAAGCGGTTGAAACTTACTGGCAAAACTTCATTGGCCATGTCAAGTACTACAGCATTTGCATCAGCAAACGGCAATAAGCCTGCCAATGAACCTCTTCCTGCCATGCGAAAGCGCCCTGAATTGTACACCACTATCAGATCAACACCACCAGCTTCCTCAAACTTTGCAGATATGCCTGTCCCTGCACCTGCCCCTATAATTGGAATTCCTCTATTTATTTGATCTTTGAGTTGCTGCAAAACCGCCCTAGTTGTTTGCAGAGTTTCTGTCACAGAAGTAACACGTTACCGGTTAGATCTGACTCCAATAATGACATGAAATATATCTGCAGCTCTATTCATTGAGATAAGTTGCTCTAGTATTCAATCATTAAATCCTTCCCCCAAATCATTCAATGTAATTGAATTCCTATTTATATGATTCTAATTTACGCAAAGAAAATGAACACAGTTCAAACTACAACCTGGTCTTGCATCTGGGAAATCACTCAGGTTACGTGGAACGGTCTCAGAGCTTGACAAATTCATCTTCGAAACAGAACTTTCATGAACTTGTTGGTTTGATTCATGAACTTGTGGTGGAGTAGACTGGATGGAAATCTTTGTACTAATCTCTAAAAATGAGTCCACCAATGCATTTGCAAACTCAGGATCATTTATATGATGAGGGTACACCTTTACCTATTAAAAAAATGCACTATTTTGAATAGAAATGTTGGTCTTGCACATAAAACCAAGGCAACTAGAGACGGTTCGGGCATTGAAATACACCATTCAATGGGAAATAATTGTACCTTCCGACCTTCATTTGTCTGGACCAGCCTCTGTAGTTCATTAATCAGCGAAGCAGTGACCTCCAGATCATGGAAAGGCTGCCCTGGTGCATCCAAAGCAGAGATACCCTTTTGCGGTAGGCAAACAACCACCTTTGATGATGATTTGTTCAACTTATCTGCTATAAAACCAGCAAATTTCTTGTTCTCATCTACAGTGGTTCTCATGAGTGAAACCTGAAAAATGACGAGTATTGTTTCCATGTTATCCACACACAAACAACCCTTTTGAGCATTATATTATGTTTAGAGACTTATCAGTTATTACCTGCTTATTATGTTCATGAATCTTTCTGTGTTGAAAATTGGATGGTATGGTATCCTTAGCTCCAAAATTTACCATATCCAAAGCTCCAACACTTAGTACTAAAGGAATCTTTTTCTCTATGATGGCATCAAAGCGGGAAGCATGGCAAGCCATGACACCACCTACCACATGGTCTGCAACCTCTGTTGTTGTGATATCCAAGACCCCCTAAGTAAAACAAGGAAACCTTCCAAATAAACAAAACTTACACAAAAAGACTAACGCAATACTAAGGTTAAATGAAATGAAATTACATAAAGGTTTGAACTTGGCACGTAGCAAACTGCGGCGGAAACAAAACAATGCATGTACCTGTCGATAGTTAAATGAGATGAAATTGTATTATATTAATAAGAAAGAGTAGGCCTACGTTTCGAAATGAGCTCTGAAATACCTACACCTTTTCAAGGATTTACATTAAAACTATGCGAAACAAATCATATCTCGAGCTTCAACAATCAAACAATCAAAATTCCCTTGTTCTGTAAACCGCTCTCGTTGATAAAAGCTGACCAAGTTCACATTTTTATATATCCATTCTGAAAATTCTACTCAAACAAATTGAAAATTCTTCAAATTTAACATACCAACACATACAAACGAATAAATTTCCAACAAAGGTTATTACCTTTATGAATCCATCTCTAACCAGAGACTCCATGGCTCTCCCTCCAACCCCTGTGGCATGAAAAACCAATGTCTCATACCCCTGTTTCTCCAATCTCTCTTTAACCCCATTCACACACTGAGTCGTCACCCCAAACATGGTCAGCCCCACCGTCGGTTTCTCCACCCCTCCACCGCCACCACCTGAATCTCCGCCCCTCCCAACTCCCCCAACCACCATCCCACAGAACGCAGCAGCAGCATTGCTCAATACGACCCTGCTCACGCTATTAATCCCACAGACATCGACAATTGACGGGTACAACACCACGTCTGAAGTCCCCACATAGTGATCGGTCCGCCCGCTCGCGACGGTCGATAAGATCAGCTTCGGTACTCCGATTGGCAGAGATCTTAGGGCGGAGGATATCAGTGCCGTGCCTCCGCTGCCTCCGAGACCTACAGCTCCGGCTAAAATGCCGTCGTTCTGAGCTTTGGATAGGAAGTTCTCGAGCGCTTTGCTCATTACAGCAACCGCTTCGCCTCTGTCCTCCGGAATCTGATCGGCTGATGCTTCAGAACTGTGACTGAGAATCTCCTTCCTCGAAACGAATTCGAAATCGGTTGGATTTGTATCGGTCTCGGTCCGACTCGCCGATACGTCCACCACCGATACTTTGACCTGCCGTTTCGGTATCGGACATTGAGATTGTGTATCGGATTTAAAAAATAAATAAATAAACGGCGAGAAGTAGAAGGATTTACCTTCAGTGAGGAAGCTGTGGAGAAGGCGTTGAGGTGGGATCGGACCGACTCGGCGAGGAATCGGAGCTCGTCGAGCTTCGTATCGACGGTTCCGATACAGAAAACTCGGGAGTTTTTATTACCGGCCAGCATTTCGAAGCGTTCGAGTTATGCAACTGAGTTGAGGATGACCAATGAGAACTTAGTATTTACTTGATCGGTGCTCTCAGAGACGGTTTCTGGAAGCAAATACTGAGCCAAAATGTCGCGCCTTCCGCGGTAGTTGGTAAATCTGCAATTTCAAGCGAAGTTTGGATTTAGGAGCCACGTCACCGCCACCAAATCTTATACGGTGAGGTCTCTACTCGTGAGATTGAGTTCTAGTTTTGTACCGAAGAGATTCTGAAAAAATTAGCTATCAAAAAATGTTGAGAGCTTTTTTATGTTTGGTAAACATTCAGTTTCAATTTTTTTCACAATTTTTTATGAAGAAAAAAAAAGCCAAAAATACAAAGCTACAAAACCTAACTTTGAAAAACTAGCTTTTTCACATTTATTTTACATAAAAGTTTATCAAACACTATAATACTGCTTTTTTTTTCAAAAAAACTTTAAAAAAAAAATTTACCAAACACTTTGCTGCTTTATTTCACAGCTGTTTATTCTCACAACACAGCAGAAGCACTTTTTTTTCAAAGCAAAGCAATACCAAACCAGCCCTGACTCTTGACAACAGAGTTAAGAAGGTTCACGTGTCAATAACATTTTTAAAAGAGATGTCAAAAATATCACATAGATGTATAATAGTAATAAATGAAGTTTTATTTACTATAATCGATATATTAAAGATGACATAAAAAACAAGGTTAAGCTGACATGGACAAAAAAATGTCAAATTCGAAGCTGTCTTCAAATTTGATTTTTGTTATTTCCAAAGACATTTCACACCTTGTCTTAGAATGCTAGCCTATTTAAGTATTATTTTATTATTTTTAAACAAACAATAACCTAACTTTTATTAACTTAAAAAAAACATAAATAAAACAATAATTTTTGGCATATCGGGTGCAAAGAAAATCTTGACAATATATTAAATTACTAAGTCAGTCGTCAAATTGAAATTTGATGTTTTGAATTTGACGTCTCGTTTGGAGATAGAGATCAAAAAAATGTACGTAGAAAATATATGCAGAAGATTTAAACTCAGCGTCATTCACTTTTTTTAAATTTTTATTTTTTAAGTGCAATAGTTTTCCGTCTTTGGCAATGTTCTTATGTTTTTTACAATTTTAGCTACAGTACTAGGTCTCACTTAATGCTGACTTTTATGCAAGATTTAACTATTGTAAAATTTATTAGGTTTAATTTTTGTCAAAAGTGAAGTTGAATCACATTATTGTTAACCCATTGTGAGACTGCACCCCTCATACCCCTTAATATAAATATCGTTTGTTAAAAAAAAATTGCTATTGTAAAATTCATTAAATTTCTATATACAAGATATAAATCGTTAATTTTTCAAACCACTCAGTAATACGTACCATATATCAATTTTTCTTTCAAATTGAAAATTGACATAGGAAACACATTAGAGCCAATGGCACAAATCCAGCATCATGCTTTCCACTATCTTACTCTTCGAAATTCCATTTCCAACCACCATATCGAAAAACCTCATCCACCACCAAAAATCTCCTCTTCTAAAACTCAAGCCTAACCAACACAACACAACGAAAGTCCATGCACTCTCGTTCGCTAAGCATGCACCTCAACCTCTCGCGCCAATTCTTTTCCAACATCAACCAATCTTCTTCAATCATTACCATAGCTACTGGAAGCACTCCAAAAGAAAATCAAAGCAGATACGAGTAGTTGGAAGAACAATGAAATATTCACTTAGGACTCGCTTTTTCTTGGGATGTTTTAGTTCTAGCTTATTTGGGTAAACTGCCATTATCACAGGGTTGCTGATCACCCCCTAAAACTATTTATTCAGCTAATCACCCCCTTAACTAGTATAAGGTTGTGAATCATCACTTGGCCGTTCAATTTAAGAGAATTTCATCCAAATTTACGTTAAGTGAGTGACATACTTTCGAGTGCATAAAGCCCCATGAACTATCATAAAGATGTCAATTACCCCCTCTCTCCCGAACTATAAGGATAAAATTCTCTTGAATCTTACTGTTTTATCAAGTCGAATTCCAAGTTTGTCCGTGAAACTATGTCACATGCCTCTCGCATGACTCCACTTAACGAAAATTTGCAGTGGCGGAGCTAGAAATTTAGACCACGGGGGCCTTTAAATCATATAAAAAAAGTTAGACAAAAAATATAGCAATATAACTAATGAGAGAAAATTAAAGGTTCCTTTTTGTATTGGCATGGAAAATTTTAATCAAACAAGACTGGTAGATCTTTAATATGTATGAAAAATATAGTATTAAAATAATTATATCATAAAAACAGAACTTGTTACAAGATTAACAATAAAGTTAACATTAATTTCAAACAAAAATTTAAAATTATGGCTCAATACTATTATTATGAGATTTTTCTTCAACATAAATTAACCTTGTGTTATAAATAGGCAAATGTTAGAGAGATAACCTTATAAATAGGTGAAAAATATCACACTGTTTTGTTTCATAACTATAACACAAAAGGATTGCAGATAAAAAGAGGAAGGGAAGGATACTGATATTACTGATTTTAGTTCTTTTTTCTTTCAATTGTTGTATCTTGATCACCCGCGGAGTGCTCTATTTATATAGCCACATCCGTAGGTTTACAAAGAATGAAAATCACCCATGACAAATCAAACAATCATCTGTGACAAACCACTTTTGAAAAAGCATAACACAAACTAGTCACTATTATTCCCATGTGGGCATTCAATCATTCTAATAATTTTTTACAACGCTCCCACTTGGATGCCCACATATCAACATTAGTTGCCTCGTTAATACCTTGCTTGGAAAAACCCAGTGGGAAAAAACCAAAGTGAAGGAAAAAGAGTACAACTTTACCTGGATTGTTGATATAGTGTTAAGCATGCTTATGTTGCCTCATTAAAACCTTGATAGGAAAAACCTAGTGGGAAAAATCCTAGTCGAAAGAAAAAGAGTACAACATGCATGTATCATGGATGCTCCTCCTGAATTGTATCTCCCTCTGATTCCGCATTCTTCAAATTTAGCTGATTGGTAAGTCGAGTAATCTGATTCCCTACACTACCTTCTGAAACATGCACTGGTAGAGATTTGGTGAACATGTCTGCCAGATTTTCCTTAGAACGGATTTGTCTGACTTCAATAACTTTAACCTTCTGAAGCTCATATGCACTGAAAAACTTTGGAGATATGTGTTTAGTCTTATCGTCCTTGATGAATCCTTCCTTCATTTGGGCAACACATGCTGCATTATCTTTATGAGTGACAGTTAGAGTGTCTGTGTTTGAAGGTAAACCACATGAATTCCGAATATGATGGATCATTTATCTTAACCAAGAACATTCACGACTTGCTTTATGTAAAGCAATTATTTCCAAGTGGTTAGAAGATGTAGCAACTAATGTTTACTTTGTTAAGCACCATGAAATTGTTGTATCTCTATTAGTGAACACATACCCAGTTTGTGAGTGGGCTTTGTGCGGATCAGAGAGAAAACCAGTATCTGCATATCCAACAAGAATTTGTTCATTTGTGGATTTCTCTAAGTATGAGAGGCCCATGTCTGTTGTCCCACGAAGGTATCGTAATACATATTTGACTCTCTTCTAATGACGAATTGTTGGAGCAAAGTTATACTTTGCTAACAAGTTGACTGAAAAAAAGCTATATTTGGTCGAGTACATTGTGGTAAATACAATAAAGCACCTATTGCACTCAAATATGGTACTTCTGGACCAATGACCATTTCATCATCTTCTTTTGGACGGAATGGATCTTTCTTAATGTCCATAGAATGAACAACCATTGGCGTGCTGAATGGATAAGCCTTGTCCATGTCAAATCGCTTCAAGATTTTTTCAATGTAAGCTGATTGATGGACCAAAATTCCATTAACACAATGCTCGATCTGCAGGTAAAGACAATATTTTGTTTTCCTAAGGTCTTTTATTTCAAATTCGCTTTTGAGATATTCAGCTGTTTTATTGAGCTCTTCAAGAGTTCCAACTAGGTTCATATCATCGACATATATTGCCACTGACACATCCCGTCTTCGCCATAGCAAGATATTGTCTGCTTTAGGACACGCCCTCACAAATTTGTTCTTGGGCAAGAGAACCACACTACCAAAAAAGCATCTCACTAGGAAGAAAAAGACATGTACATATAAGGCTAGGGACCAACCTTCACCCCGCTGATGTGGGATACTACAATCCACTCCCTTAGAAAGACCGACATCTTCATTGGCACATCCGAACTGACGGCGAGTCTGGCTCTGATACCAAACTGTCACATCTCGTCTCTGCCATAACAAGATATTGTCCACTTTGGGCCACACTTTCACTGATTTGTTCTTGGGCAAAAAAACCTCACTACCCAAAATGTGTCTCACTAAGAAGAGAGGGGCATATACATATAAGGCTAGGGACCAACCCTCACCTCGCTGATGTGGGATACTATAATAGACCCAGTCTGCATAGTAAGATATTGTCCGCTTTGGGCCACGCCCTCACAGATTTGTTTTTGGGCTTCCACCCAAAACGCATCTCACTATAGGGAGGCGGGCATGTTCATATAAGGCACATGTGATCTTTTCCCCCGGGCGATGTGGAATCTTACAATCCACCCCCTTAGGGAGTGGCTCTGATACCAAACTGTCACATCCTAAACCCATTTCGCATAGTGAGATATTGTTCGCTTTCGGCCACGCCCTCACATATTTATTTTTGGGTTTCCACCCAAAACATGTCTCATTATAGGGAGGTGGGCATGTACATATAAAGCACAGATGATCCTCTCCCCCGGGTAATGTGGGATCTTACAGCCACTATAGCAAATCCATAATTTGATTTCTTAATGAACACACAAGGGCAAATGACATTGTTGGCATATCCTTATTTGATCAAATACTCATTGAGACGATTATATCACATTCGTTCAGATTGTTTCGGCCCAGATAATGATCACCTTAATTTGATTGAGAGCATACATTGTGGTTTGTTAGTCGTTTCAGGCAATTTAAGTCCTTCTGGGACTTTCATATATATCTATATATATATATATATATATACATATATATCAGTATCTAATTCTCCATATAGATATGCGGTGATGACATCCATAAGTAGCATGTCAGGTTTTTTTGAAACCACCAAATTTATTAAGTAACTGAACGTAATTGCGTCTATTACAGGAGAGTATGTCTCCTTATAATCAATCCCAGATCTTTGTGAAAAACCTTGTGCAACGAGTCGTGCTTTATATCTTGCAATCTTGTTTTTCTCATTACGTTTTCATGTGAATACCCATTTGTAACCCACGAGGTTTACACCAGGCGGAGCTTAGACTACTGGTCCAAAAACACTTCACCTTTCTAAGGAATTAAATTCTGCCTGGATTACATATTTCCACTTAAGCCAATCTTGTCTCTATTTGCATTCAATAACAAAGCGGGGCTCAATATCATCACTTAATATGATTGCACTGGCTACTACAAATGCGAACATGTCTTCGATGATTATTTCATTTCGATCCCACATTTAGTTAGTACATGCATAATTAATGGAGATTTATATGCTTTCATGTACTTCTGTCTCTTCAGGGACATATGTCTCATCAAGGACATTTTCTTTTTCTGAAATTTCATAATCATGAATTGTGGATTTGTCATTCATTTTCTTTTCCTAGATGATTTCATTTGGATTCACTTGTGCCCTCATCTTTCTCTTTTGAGGGGCTGAATCTTATGAACCTGGGGGTCTACATTTTGTCCAATAGGAACATCAATTCTTGCAGGCGCATTTACAGCGGGAATATGTGATTTTGTCATTTTCGAAGCATCATTAAATAAATCTGGCATTTGATTAGCAATATTTTGAAGGTGAATGATCATTTTCACTTCATTTTCACATTAAATGCTTCATGGATCAAAATGAGATAAGGTAGGTACAACCCATGTCAGCTATTGCCGTTTTTCTGAAACGGTCTTTTGTCCCCTTAACGACGAGAATATTGTATCATCAAAGTGACAATCAGCAAAACGAGTTGTAAATATATCACTTGTCAAGGGTTCTAAATATCTAATGATAGATGGTGAATCAAAACCCACATAAATTCCTAGTCAGCGCTGAGGTTCTATTTTAGTGTGTTATGGCAATGTAATAGGCACATAAACAGCACAACCAAAAACTCGTAAATGTGAAATGTTTGTCTAATGCCTAAACACGAGTTGTACTGAGAAGTATTGGTGGTTGGATATAGGTCTCAATTGAACCAATGATGCAGCATGTAAGATGGCATGTCCCCATGTAGAGACTAGCAATTCTATTTTCATGAGCAGATTGCGAGCTATTAATTGAAGCTGCTTGATAAATTCTTCTGCTATACCATTTTGAATATGGACATGAGGAACAGGGTGTTCAACATCAATGCCCAATGTCATGCAGTAATCATCAAAGGTTTTAGATGTAAATTCATCAGCGTTATCAAGTAGGATTAACTTAATGGGGTAATCTGGGAACTGTGCTCGCAACTTAATTATCTGAGTAATAAGTCTCGCAAAAGCTACATTTCGAGTAGATAAGAGGCAAACATGTGATCATCGGGTAAATGCATCAATCAAAACCATAAAATATCGAAATAGTCCACAAGGTGGTTAAATATGCCCACAAATATCCCCTTGAATTCTTTGCAAAAATGATGGGGATTCAGCATCAATTTTTAGTTGTGATGGTCTAATTACCAACTTATTTTGAGAACAAGCCTTGCAAGGGTTATCATGTGAGATAGTAATGTGTTTGCTCAATAATAGATGTCCATTAGAGTTGGTAATGATTCTTCGCGTCATGGTGGATCTTGGATGACCCAGACGGTCATGCCAAAGCATATAAATTTTTGAATCAATGAACTTCTGGTTCATGACATTATGTGCTTCAATTGTCTTTATGTATGTATAATACAATCCACTCGATAAACCACGCAACTTCTCCAATATATGCTTCTGGGTATCATTGGAGGTAATGCATAGATATTCCACATGTTTTGCCCTTCTTGTTTCAATGTGGTATCCATTTAAACGTATGTCTTTAAAACTCAACAAATTTTAAGTAGAGCGAATAGCGTACAACGCATTTTGTCTAGACAATACTGTTCCATTTAGTAACATAATATGGGCTTTTCCTAAGCCTTCAATTACATTTGATTGGCCTAATATTGTTGTTGCCTTTAAGTTTGTAAGCATCAAGCTTGAGAAATATTTTCGATCTCAAAGTATTGTATGCGTGGTTGTGCTGTCTGCAAAACAAATATCTCCGTCATTGCTCTTGTTTTGAGAATAACCATATTTTTTATCCATACTTTCTAAGTAAGGGAATCACAATTAAAAACAGTTTATTCATAATAAAAGGAAATTGAAATGCCACTTTTATTGAATTGAAATGTGAGCTTTAGAATACAAGTTCAGAATAATAAGAGTACATCAAACAAAAAATGATTTAATCGGACCGATACACTTCATTCCCTCTTTCCACAATGAAGCCTGAGACATCTAGGTGGGTTGTGTTCAATTGCCTTGATAAATCGAACACTAGATCGGGTATATCCATCGATTTAGCATGATCAATAAAATTGGTTTCAACACCCTTCTCCTTGAGGGATGCTTGATACAAGTCCACCAGATGTTTTGGGGTACGATAGGCACACGCTCAGTGCCCATTACTACCACACCTATGGTAAACTCTTTCAGGATTTCTAAGAGTATTATTCATATGAGCTTTTCCTTTGTGGTAATTTACATTTTTGAAACACGAGCCTAAATTATGCCTTGGAACCTAGTTGTCAAACTGGACACCATGATTCTTGCTTTTCCCATTCCATCGACCTCGTTTGTGGCCACGTCCTCATTTGTAATTATTGACGTGAGAGGATGTGATATTCACTTCAAGGGAAACATCATTCACTTCTGGGAATAGTACCAATCCAAGAGGTCAGGACTACTAATTCTTCATCAGAAGCTCATTGTTTTGTTCAGCCACAAGAAGTAAAGATATCAGCTGGTTGTACTCAGTAAAGCCTCGCTCTTTATACTACTGTTGTAAGAGCACGTTGAAGGTATCAAAAGAGCTGAAAGTCTTTTCCAGCATATCTTCCTCAGTGATGGTTTCCCCACATAACTTCATCTATGAGCTAATTCTGAACATTGCAGAATTATACTTAGCCACCTACTTGAGATCTTGGATCCTTAGATGAGTCTACTCATAACGAGCCCTTGGAAGAATCACCATTTTCTGGTGATTGTATCTATTTCTCAATCGATCTTTAACCGTTAGGTACTCGCTCTTCAGTCCTTCATCAAGGAGGCGATGGATAAAGATCATGGCCTTCGCCCGATCTTGAGAAGATGCATTGTTCTCCTCCTTTAAAGGATGCACTGTCGCTCTTCACTCCTTGAGGATTTCCTGCCTTCAAATGGATCTTGGCATCCACTATCAGATAAGGCAGTTCTTCCCAGTAATAACCATGGCAAAATGATAAGCACTCAAAACTTCAGGCTCGAGATTTACATGATTAATGAGGAGGGCCATTATACCACACCACTCTCATTAAAACAATATAGCATAAGATGGGTGATTGTACCGCACCACTCAAGCAGCAAGAAAATTTAAATATGCAGAGCAGGGTAGAAGATTATACCGCACCACCTAAAATTGCAGTAAAATTAAATCTGCAGTTCAAAATGGGTAATGATACCGTACCATCTTCAATCGCAATAAAATTAACATAAATAAACATTGGGTTAGTAATCAGGCGCTACACCAAACAAGAAATCAAAGATATAAGTAATTGTTATATTGAGAACTAGAAGCATGCATAGTGCTAGCAGTTCTTCGCAATGGTACATCCAACAGGTGAGGCAGATGAGAAAGAAGAATAGTAAAATCCTTGGAGGAAGCATTTTTCGGCAAATGGAGGATGAGAACTATTTATGGTTAGAGAGTCATGCTAATAATGTGTTATAAGTAGGCAAAAGTTAGAGAGATAACCTTTGCAAAGGACAAGAGCGAAGTGGGTGCAAAATATCACATTGTTTTGTGTTGGAAAATAGTTATTCATTTTATTGTTTGAATTTGGGCTTAACCCTTTAGTATTCGTTTCCTTGCTTATTAGGAACTAGGGTTAGTTTATTATAAATAGAGAGCTTTGTTATTCAGAGATAACAAGTTAGTTACAATGTAGCCTCTTAGGTTATGTAGCCGTCATGGCAATCTTTTGTTCACTCAATAAAATTATATTAGTTTATAGTTAGTTTGTTCGTTTGTCAATTGCGCACTCTGATATTCAAATTGGTATCAAAGCATATTAGGAAGAGATGGATACTGATATTATTGCTTTCAGTTCTTTTTTCTTTAAGTTGTTGTATCTTGATCACCCGTGGAGTGTGACGGAATTTTAAAACCGCACAAATTTAACCCTCTTTTTGACAATTGTAGTATAGGTGTAAGTAGGGTATCGTTCTAGGCCGGGAATTAGGAGGGATTGCTAATCTACTCTAAATTAATTTAAAAATATTAAACAAGACTTAAGGACACAAAAATAGAATAACTCACAATAAAACTAACAAATAAACTAAAACAAATCAAAAGACTCAAAACAACTCAAAATTCTAGAAAACACAAACTAAGTTAAAAACTCGAAACACATTTAAAATGACTCGAAATAATAAAAACAATCAAAATAGACACTAGGAAATTAATTGGACGAAATTTAAATTAAAAGATTAAAAATAATGAAAATAACTAAATAATATAATTTAATAATGGGGGGGTTTGGTTTTGATGAAACGTAAATTAAACTTAAATAAATTACAGAATTGACAAAAACATAAAATAAAAGTGAATGAATAAGTGACAGATTGGCTAGAGGGTTTTTCTCCACACAAGACACATATGCAATCTAAATTGACCTTCAGTTGTTCTTTCAATAAATTGTGATTCTCAACACCCCAAATTAATTAGGTACGCTTAAATTAATCTTCAGATTTTCCTTATATTATTGAATTGGATGAACAGCATACAACAACTCAAATTATTCCCCAAAAGTTCCCTACGTGAAAAGCACAATAGAGATACAATCAAAGATCATTAAGCTTCGTGAAAATCATAAGTGTTGACAAGGCATTCGTAACTATGAACAGCATGATACGTTTGCCAGGAATTTACTTAACGCGATTGTGACTAGCAACCTTCACTACTCATGAATATAAGTTCATAACGATTAGGTGAAATTCACTTATATTCTAGCATCAAATTCATGCATGTAAATTAAGTATGCATTCTTAATCGACATACACAAATAAGTTATTAATCAAGCAGTTAAGCAAATTAAATCACAACTCAGAAATCACAACTGAAGGTAATCAATTCATATTACAAATATATCCATGGCTTTGAATTAACCTCTAGCCAACACAAATTAATTACACATTATTTATAAATTAAAAACAGAAATAAAATATTTGAGTTTGGAGGATTAAACCAAATTGAGAGTGTGCAAGGATTAAGGTTGCACTGTGCTCTTTTCCTGATTGCCACCGAGGCCTGCATGTTGACTGCGTCAGCTGCCAAATGGCAGCATAGGGTTTCTGTCTCCAAGGTTGCGCCCTGACTTGCTTTGCCAAATCTCTGTGCTCCCGAGGCTCTTTCTGTTTTGGTTTTCTGATCTTTTTCGATGCTCTCCCAGCTGCCTTGAAAGGCAGCTTATTATTCTCCCCCCCCCCCCCCCCCGAGCTTGGTTCCTGCTTCGAGGAGCTCCCCCAGGAGCTCCCTCCCAAGTATCTTCCCGTCCGAGGCTGGCGCCTCTCTCTTTTTATTCTCAACACCTGCCAGCTCTCTTACATGCCCACTCCTTAATTCTTTTATTTTCTTAAGCTCCTTCGTCCCCCCTCACCTTCTTCTTAGTGCTTCTCTCCACTCACCAAAGCAGAAAAGAAAACAATGATCAAACCCACATATGCTGCCTTTTCATCATTCTGTCTTCATCATTTTTTTCTTTGTTTTCTCCTTTTATTCCTTTATTGACTTTTCTTCGGTGCCCTTTGGCATCTTTTCTGTAACCACACACACACAACATTATATATAAAACACAACATTATATATATATATATATATATATATATATATATATATAAATATTATTTTTCAAATGATAAGTTCTATTCAACAAGCAAGATAGTTTAGACAAAATTATTACTTAACACTTCACTTATTCTATTTTTATTTTCTTAACTTGATAAATTCTTATAAAACACAAAATCAACGTAAATAGCTCAAAATATAACGAACTAACTAAGAAAAGACGAGTGAATTTGATGTAAAAATGTATATAAATATGATCCGATCAGAGTGCTCTATTTATAGAGCCACATCCATAGATTTACAGAGAATGAAAATCACTCGTGACAAATCAAACAATCATCCGTGATAAACTACTTTTTTAAAAGCATAACACAACAAACTATTCCCTACTATTTCCATTTGCACATTCAATCATTCTCATAATTTTTTACAACACCTTGTTTTGTATCAACTAACCAAAAAATCAAATTGCTGATAAAAAACTTGAAGGAGGTTCACCAGCAACTTTCGAACCCCTATCGTGCAGGAACACAAAAACTCCTTTAATCACTGAGCCACACATTCTTTAGTTACACAACCAACCAATAAAGTATATAAACTAATATATTTTAGGATAGGCCCGAGCCCATCTCCATGTGGCTCCACCACTGGAAATTTGGATGAGATTTTCTAAAATCTAATAGTATGTGATAATTGGTAGCTTCATACTAGTTAAGAGGGTATATCGACAAAAAATTAAATAATTCAAATGATTAATTGACAGCTTTGTCATAGTTAGAGGGGGTTGACAGTTTACCCTGCTTATATAGAAATTTCAACGTAAAAGCATTATGCAACAATAATAAACAAGCTATTGAAAACATTGGAAATTTTGACAATGTTGGCATTGTTATGAATGCCCACACACAGATTTTTCAATGCCCACAAATGTGATGTAGACTTTGGAAACAAAAGGATTATATTTTCAAAGTTGGATGTTGTAAATTTCAAATTGCAAGAACATGTTTGTATAGAGCCGCTCTATAAATAGAACGCTCCGACTGCAGTTAAAAGATAGAGAGAATACAGAAAGTTCATAGAAGAGGAAGAGAGAAAAGAGAGGAAGAGGAGATGAGATAATAGAGAGAGTTATTTTTGTACTCCTATTATTCTAAATTATAATGAAAGCATCACTGCTGCCTCGAGGACGTACTCCAGTCACACTGACTGTAGAGGAACCTCGTAAACTTTGTGTCTTGTTTATTTATTCCACTGCACACACCGTCAATTTTACAACACGTTATCAGCACGAAAAGCTCTCATGTCAGTGGAAAGCACAACGCCATAAATCAGGTGAAGCACTATCTACCTCTCACCTCTGTCAGCTAAAATCTCACAGAATAAAAGGTATGTCTATTTTTCATCTTTCCCAACGTGCCAGAAGCGCCCCACCGAATTCCAGTGAGAATTGAAATTTACAACGACCTGTAGTCGTCACGAGATAAGAAAACTCGTACTTGACAACTGGTTTCCAGAGATCCAGAAGAATCTCATCAGACTTGGAAACTCAGATCGCGTCTTTTTCGACGGATCTCGAGAACTCCCATGAATACTCGATTGTCTGAGATGGTGATGGTAGGACTGAACCCACATAATCCTCTCTCTCTTATACCTCCATCAACCCCGCTGTCATCTATATGGAGGTTCTTGCTTCGTGATGCCATGCTCCCTGGGTCATGCAAGAACAACGCCAGTCTCTGATAGCCTTTTGGATTGAATTTAATTTGGGCAACCTCCACAACAACTCAGCTGGCTCTGAGTTTCGAGACTGGCAAAGACAGAGAAGGAAAAATGATGGTGTGTCAGATACCATATGGAAACTAAGAAAAAGTAATAAAAATAAAAATAAAACAAAAACAAAAGAGTAAAGACTTTTTGGATGGTGCCATACCATTTGAAAAGAAAGAAGAAAAAATATATATATTTATGTGAATGATGTTGGTTTAAAACACTTTCACGAGTCATATTTACTTTAAAGCAATTTATTTATCATAGACGTTTTTACCGCCTACTGCTTTAAGTTTTGATTTATGTGAATGGTGCTGAATTAAAGCCCTTGTCACAAGCTCTATTTACTTAAATGCAATTTATTTCCTATGGTTGGAATTACTGCCTATTGCTTTAATTTACTTATCGTACTTCTCTTTTATTACGATGAGTATATATAGGACCCGAAGTTCCTTGATCAGATCAGAACCTAAAGTTTCTTGATCCTCATCATATAAAAATGATTGGACCAGAAGTTCCATCATGCAAATATAAAATGATTGGACTTGAAGTTCCATCATATAAAAAGATCAGACATGAAGTCCCTTGATCCTTAAGATCAGGACATGAAGTTCCTTGATGAGTACAGTAAGTTTGAAGTGCCACAGTGCCTCAACTTAATTGCAATAAAAGCCATTAGAGTCTCAGTATACAGACTATTAAATAAGGACCAGAAGTTCTTTATGTCTATACTCAAAATGGTTTAGCAGAAGCATTTATTAAGCAGATGAAATTAATTACCCGCTCTCTGCTCATAAAAATGAAATTGCCAGTTTTTACATGAGTACATGTTTTTTGCATGATGCAGTATTAGTTCGGTTGAAATTTGTTACCAACCATCAATACTTCTCAGTACAACTCATGTTTGGGAACCAGCCAAACATTATACATTTACGAGTTTTTGGTTGTGTTATCTTTGTGCCTATTGCACTACCACAACTTACTAAAATGAGTCATCATCGCAAATTGGGCATTGATCTTGATTCACCGTCAATCATTCAACATTTGAAACCCGTGACTGGGGATATGCTTACCGCGTGGTTTGCGGACTATGATTTTGATAAGACAGTTTTCCCGCCATTAGGGGGAGAAAATATCATTCCATAAGAATGATGAGAAAAAACCGTTCCAGAAGAACGAAGAGAATTTGTTTTATTTTGATTCATGAAGCAATCAATTGAGAATAATTGAATGATGCATCGATATGCAAATCAAGTGCCAGATGCGTTTAATGGTGCATCGAAAGTAATGAAATCACATATACTTGCTGTAAATGTGCCTACAAGAATTAATGTCCCTGTTGGACAATATAATGAAGCAGCAAATGATTTATCTGTTGCATGCCTGAAGCATGGCAGATAATGTGGTAGTAAATGATTTATTTGTTACACGCCTGAAGCGTGGCAAACCCTTAGATTCAGAAGGTTCAGTCATTTAAAAGAAGAAGAATATGGCACTACTGAACTATTTCATTCCCAAAGCATAACTGTTAACATGCCGGAAGCATGACAGTCGCCGTATGGATACACGTCCCAGAAAGGACAATCCGCGGACATGGGAATTTTGATGTCTCATGCATGAAGTATGATAGACATATAGGTTCCAATGACTCAACTCCTAGAAGTGGAGATTAAGATCCCAGCTCTATAACGCTCAAGAAGAGGTTATGATCCGCATTCTCTAAATTATGGCTATCCTGGAAGAGATGGTGTAATGCCCTTGAAGAGGCAATGGATATCCAAAGAAATGAAAAGTTTTTATGCATGCGCATGCACATGAGAATATGGGATCACGGATTGATGAAAACCAATGATAATTTTGGTCTTACAAGTAGCTACTAAATTTCATCAATGAGTTGTGTTGATATTGAGTCCCGTTTTTTTCCACCAACAAAATTTATTGGCAAAAATGGAGAAAGGCAATTCCATTACAATTTTGTAAGAACGTGGAGAAATGGACCTATATACTTGAATATAATACAAATAGCCAAAGGATGTTGAACCAAAGAGGTTACATATGGACATTTGTAATACAGTGAAATACACTCACATGATATGACACAAGGTTACTAATTGAAACCTGAAATTATACTCATGTAAATGAGTTCATATGAATGGAGAATTATATATGAAAGGTTGTGAGTCACCCACTTCATATCTCCATAAGTAATCCCTCAAGTATACATGGAAGCAAATTGCTCTGTATAAATTCCAAAGGAAAATGTGTCATGAAGTGTAGAAAATCTCTGAAGGATTCAGATTGCTTGAAGTAAATCCTGGAAGGATAAAGCATAAATTATGTACTCAATACCAATGGATGGTATAAATTGCCTGAGTGAGTACTATCATTATGATATTGTTGCAACATATTAAAATCTCTTGCAAGAGTCAATTAGAACTCTTGAAGAGTCAATGATATTAAATTAGAACTCCTAAAGAGTCAAGAAAAGTGTTGAGAGAAATATTGTCTCGAACTGCAAATCGAACAATATGCCAACACGAATCTTATCCATGATGTTCATGATATTAAAGACTCATATGGATTGAAGATTACGAGTTGAGCACTCAAATGATTTAGACGCTAAGAATCATCATTTATCTTCACGAGGGTAAAGATAAATTGATATTTGGTCCAGAAGTACCACATCTTAGTAAAGTATATGCTTTATTGTATTTGGCACAATACATTGAAAGAAATAAAGCTTATTTATTAATATCTCCGAAAAATTACAGACATGAGGAGGGACAACTTCACAAAAGTTGCTCATGTGAAGCCTCAGTACTCGGAGATACCCCAGAAGGGGGAGGCACCATCGGTTGATTATTTGGAGGCTTAATACTTGGTGGAACTCCAGACGGCTGAGACAATGGGTGTCTTTGGAATAAAGACTCGAACCTCTGATTGTCAGGTGGTCGAGCTTTCTTTTCATGCTCGTCGAATAATTATTTGCAAGCATGTGTAACACTCTATTCTCATGCTTGAGCCCTATAATCTCTTTTTTAAGACTTGCCACCTCAGCCATCAATGATTCAACTTGGCAAGTTCGAGCAAGTAGGCGTTGGCTCATATTAGAAACAGAGCCTGCACACTGAATACTGAGAGCCAAAGAGTCTTGAACGGCCGCCTCATCTGACCGGTTTGAAAGGATTCTGTTATCCTTGGGAGTGAGAAGAATCCTAGCTACCACTGTAGCAGTCAAGTCATTCTTCATCACAGAATCCTCAACCGTAAGAGGACCATTAGAAGATGAGAAAGACGGGCGCCATATATTATCCTGACACGGCTCGTCGGTATCTCTCTCGAGACTCAAAGCTAAACAAAGGTTAGATGGGCAAGACATTTCAGAAATGATGAAAAGAAAAGAAGGTCAGATAAAATCTCAGAAATGCAAGAAGCGAAAATTTCTGCAAGCATTATTTTTCTGAGTGTATCTGAACAAAATTGATATCTCTATAAAAGAAGAGGCAACAGGGTCACATATTCAAAAATAGAAGAGACACCGATTTTTGAATTTCAAAAGCTGGATTTCCCTGCATGACGTCTGTCAACATTTCTTAGACGCAATCTCAGCTCTTGGATATCACGTGCAACCTTATCAAAGATCTCTGATAAAGTTGAAAACGCGTGAATCTTACTATTCTAATTACACCACAGTTACTGACAAGAGTAAAAGCACAGCACTACTACCTGCTATTGGGAAATCCCTATATATGTTTACCTTCGGTCTCTATGGCAAGGCAGACCTGCAAAATATCTAACTCTTCCTCCTCCTCTCCGAGAATGCATCTTCAACAAAGCATCTCAAAATATTCAGTTTTCTTCCTCTCCGAGAATACCTCTTCAAACATGTCACACCAAAGCAAGAATATCTCATATCATTAGGGTCGAAAGTAAGGATATCTCATATCATGCTTTTTCCCTACCTTTTTCTTTGCCCTTGTTCTTACTTGCAGGACAAGGAGAAAGAGAGCAATCAGTTGCCACTTGGAGTCAAGCTTCCGACCTGGAACTGATTGTCTGGAACACTTCCCTGGTTGCTTACCTAGCATCTCTCTTGAGTACTCATTTTCAATTGTTGATATGATGATAGCTGCCAAGCATGATGAGTCGCTGAAAAGTAATGTTCTGAAGGACCATCCAAATGCAAGGTTTGCATTCCACTCCTGCATCAGAGGGAAAATACTGCAAAAGAAGATGCCAAACCTGCATGGGGAAAAACTAGGGAAAATATCACTTTTGAAAGGGGAGCAAGTAAGGCAAATGAAAATGTTACATTGAAGCATGTGGAGACAAGCACAGCAAAATACATGCCAATTCATCCACGACAAAGCCGAAGATCACTTGCCACATGAAGCTCCTCATGGTCCAATCTCATTCAAGATCAAGCCTCGACGACCCTTGAAGAAATCACAAATCCGATTCAAGATCAAGTGTACACCACCCTTGAATCAAATTTAGCTCCAGAAAAAATGAGTAAATTCAGACCTTTGGAGGAAGTCTAGCAAAAGGTCCTCCAGCCCAGTTCAAGAACAAGCATGTGGAAAGTTAACTACCAGTAAAGCACCTCTGTTGGCAACTCTTCTCGCTAAGAGACCGAAGCAGAATGATCAGCCTAAATGATTTGAAATCAGGGGGAGATACTCATCATGGGGAGCATCCAAAAATAGATTCAGATTTTAACGAGGCAACTAATGTTGATATGTGGGCATCCAACGGGAAGTGTTGAAATCATTGGAAATCTTGACAATGTTGGCATTGTTATGAATGCCCACACACAGATTTTTCAATGCCCACAAATGTGATGTAGACTTTGGAAACAAAAGGATTATATTTTCAAAGTTGGATGTTGTAAATTTCAAATTGCAAGAACATGTTTGTATGGAGCCGCTCTATAAATAGAGCGCTCCGACTGCAGTTAAAAGATAGAGAGAATACAGAAAGTTCATAGAAGAGGAAGAGAGAAAAGAGAGGAAGATGATAGGAGATAATAGATCTAAATTATAATGAAAGCATCACTGCTGCCCCGAGGACGTACTCCAGTCACACTGACTGTAGAGGAACCTCGTAAACTTTGTGTCTTGTTTATTTATTCCACTGCACACACCGTCAATTTTACAACACAAGCCCATCCAAGCATTCCAACAAAAAAAACCAACAAGGGATAAATGGTAAGGTGTGTTTGTGAACAATATAAATGGCATCAACATTATCACTCTAATTTTTACGAACTTTAACTCTTACACATGATTATTCTTGTTTGTGAATATAATTCACATAACTCTATAGATTATGATTAGGTCAGTCGTTCATGTAAAATAACGATTTTTAACTCAACATGCATGTAATTTCCACAATAAGATTCACATGCATACATCAACTATTAAAAGTGTCTAACTAATCGGCACGCGAATGATTGAGCTTAACAAACTTTAACTCAAACTGACAAATTGATCGACCATACAAAATCATTGACCTATCATGGGTTATTTGACTTTATCATCACATGATAGAACAGGAGGGGTTGTGATCATAACTAGGCTCCAGCCTTACAATGGCCAATCTTTGACATACTTCACAGTTATGGGGCATGTGAAAGTGTTCGACCTTCTGGTCTGGTTTTTTTCTTCAGGTTTCTTTACTTCGGGCTTCTTTTCTACAGGTTTAGGTGGAGCAGGAGGCGGCCCAATGCTCACTACTTCAGCAAATTTGCCTGCTTTTCTAGTTCGAACAATTATTTCATAGGGATCGCAGTTGCCTGTTACAGTCAAAGTTCCTTTGGTTGCATCAACGTCAACTTTATCCACACCTGAAATGATCAGAGGTGTTAATTAATATGACAGATATTATTGTACACTTTTGGTTTCGAGGTTGTGAGGCTTAAATGCTTGATAAACCGTCGAGTTTTATTTTGGTTAGTTGTCCACACGTACTTGAATGATTCTCAATTATTGATATTGTGGGAGTCATTTATCAATCAATGATGACTAGCTGTTTATGGACGCATGAATTGCTGACAATATCACATGTTGTATACTACGTTCATACGATAAGTTGTGATTAATTTTATTCTAAATGACTAAGAAGTGATACAAGCATAATTCATCTATGCCAAGAAAAATTAAGGAAATAAGATTCAAGAGGGGACATGATTATGTTATACCTTGTAGGCCAGACACTCCAGACACTGCCTTGAGAAGCTTCTTCTTGCATTTTAGGCATGATATATCAACCTTGAGGACAGTCCTTTTTACCATTGAAGAGCTAGAGCTTCTACTCTCTCTCTCTCTCTCTCTCTCTCTCTCTCTCTCCTTTTTACCATTGAAGAGCTAGAGCTTCTACTCTCTCTCTCTCTCTCTCTCTCTCTCTCTAAACTAGCTATAAAGGCGGTGTAATATATGAAGCTTTGTTCACTCCCTAGCTACTAGCTAGATAAGCTCATCTCAATTTAGCTGGTCGATTTTGTCCAATTGGCCTTAATTTATATATAAATCCTAAGTAAACAACATATATTATGTATCACCAACTTGATCAAAATCAAGCTTGCCAAAGTGAAGGAGATGAAACCTATATGTTTCATTGACTTGTTCTTATTTGACCCAATTTGATTCCCACATGCTATCAACCACCATCCACCATATGTCATTTATGTTAGATACACCAATATGTGAGGAAATTCAAGACACAAGCTAAATAAAAATATATATGAGAGGAAAAAAAAACAAAACTATATGTTGACAAAGTAATCTGATCAATCAAAGGATAGGGACTGTTTTGACTATATGCTATGATCCATATATAATCTTTTTCCTCACTTAATTTGTCCAAAGTGGCTTGCATATATTATGAAATCATCAAGATATGACTTGTTATTCAAACAAAGTGGAGATCATACCAAACAAAGCGTTTTTTATGTAGGTGTCGTGCACTTGTATACAAGTCAACTAGTCGAGGTCAAATTTGTCTGTCATACTTATATGTAAAATAAAGAGATAATTATTTTTATTTGTACATGCAAAAATACCTCATTAAAATTATGCAAATAGTTCATAAATATGTAAAATTGTGATATGTTGTATAAAAAAGCCTAGTAATTTGCCAAATGATATGTAGCTCAAACAAGGAAAAAAGTTTCTTTTTTTTTTTTTTGGTAAACTGGAAATATTATTCCAGACAAAGGCCAAGCAAAGTTACACAATAGTCCAAAAATAACTTAAGTACATAAACAAAAAAAATTGGGCCTCAAAAGCACACAAAAAAGAGAGCCCAAAACAAGTTTCGGGGCCCAATACAAACAAAAACAGAACAAGAAAACCCTAGAACCTCAGACCAATTTGCTCCATCCCCTCACGATTCCACGGTGTGCAATCACATCTCTTAACAGTGTTTTGTCGTGGGTTTATCAGAAGGTGAGTAGAGTTATGACTCGGGTGTTCGCACCACATTTTACCTCTTGTTTACCCTTATTGGCTCTGTTTCTGGTGAGTTGTGTTTTTCCATTGGATTCCTTGGTTTTGTGGGTGTGGATTTTGTGGTGTTGTTTGTAGGGCGATGGAGCACTGGTTTCCTTCATTCTTGGGGTTTTGATTGGTTGGATCGATGGGCAGTTTGTGATGGTCGCTTACAAGGAAAATAGTTATGTATAATCTATGTGGTCGTTTGATTCTCAATCAATTAAAAGAACCCACAATAATTTTGAGTCCTTGCCCATTACATTGGGCAACGCATACTCGAGCTGTTGCCTAATATTGCTGAGAATGACCGCGCATGTTGTTGATATGTTGGTCCCCACAAAGTATAACCTTAGGGAAAAGGATCTGAAGTGTGGGGATTTTGAGGATCCATCAATCACGACTGTTCATCGTACATCGTGCAGTAAGTTTTCGTTAAATACTATTTATATTCACTTTTAAATTTTAAATTTTAAATATTTTTTTATCGCATGATGTACGATGTTTTTCCTAACCTTAGGGCATGAATAGATAGAACTAAAAACTCTTTTTATTATTATTAAGAATTATGTATGATTCAGAGGCTTCCAAAGAATTACGTATTTAATTAATCATAAATATTTATCAAGTGTTGTTAATTTTATTTAACCAAAGAAGAGAAATGAACTCTGATTCTATGTCGACGAGTTTGGCAAAGAAGTAGCCAAGATATGTATGGAAGAAGTGGGTTTTTGACAATAAAGAAATAATTAATTAATATTTAGCTTCATTTTTGTCTGGACATGTATTGTCATGGATACAAAAGTCTCCAAAGTATCAAGAAATTCTTTGCGAGCGATCCTTTAGGAATTTTTTTTTTAAATGTCATTTTTGTTAAAAGCGAACAACATCAAAAGTGTTTCATTAAAATTTTTATTTTTTAAATAATATTTTCCTGTAAAAGAAAATAATATATAGCTAAGCACAATGACACACCCCAACTCGGAATGTCCACTTGGACTCAGTGATGTGGAAAAAATGAATAAATTTAAACCTAAAAGTGCCTAATCAAGAGAGTGTGCAGGTGAACGGGGTTGAACCTTATTCACACGTGCCTAATCAAGACAGTATAGCAAACAGGATGAGAGTTATACCATTGAAGGTAACCATCTCTTAAGATTTGCCAGAATCCTCGTATATACGTAAGCACAGCTACTAAACCTGGAGGGGCAAAAAACAAAGTTGAGTGGGTCAGCAAAACAATGCTTATACGAAAACCTTTATTTTTTAATATACTAACCCCTCGTCGTAAAACAAGTATAGTTTCCATTGTAAAGATCATACAACGCAAGTGAGTCGGCATCCACAATACTATAATCAATAAATCAATGATAATGTATGCCAAGTCATGATAAGATCGATGCCACAGTAATATAATCATGTGATAATCAAGTATAAACAATTGCTCATCATCTAGGCTAGCACACGAGTCGAAACTGCCTAATGCAGTCTGTACGACAGGATTGGGTGTAATAATGCGCTCTGGTACTACAATCACGTGAAGACTAGTGCTAATCACGGTCACATACAAGTCGAAACTACCTAATACAATCTGTACGACAAGACTGGCACCTAAACTTGGATCCAAGGTGAGCGAACGGTGCGGATGTTAACATACACATGAAAGACTGGCCATGGCCCTAGACGAAGTACCAACACCGACGTGCAGCAAGATGAGCATGTATACAAATATGTATGAATGTCATGACAAGTATATCCCAACCATTTAGTAGCATTTATCACAATTGTCACAATTATTCACTACTTGGCAACATATACGTAAAGTGAAGCAATATGAAGTTTTGGAAACTATAAATACATATAGGTATAAAAATAAACTACCCACTCACAAATACTTCGCCGCTGACGAGCCACGTAACCTAGCGAAGATCGAAACGCCACTAATAATTGCCCATAAGCACATAAATGGTACAATAAATAAAACTATATTATAACAATTTAATTTGGAAAAATGGACGTCAAAAAACGGATTCAAAACGTCGAATTACCCTGAGAAAGGTCTCGCTTAAATTTTTGAAAAGTCAACAAAAGTCAACAGAGAGAGTATTCCTCAACGAAATATTCCCTGACGGACAGAATATTCTCTGACGGATATTCCATCTCGATTAAGGATTATTAGGTTGGTTTAGATTGATAGGTTGGCTTAAGGGTTCTAGGCTCAAAGGCCTAAACTAAAAGGGTTTATAGCTTTATGAATTTTCGGATTTAGGGCTTCACAAATAAGGCCCAAGGCCTTTAGTTTAACAAATAAAATAAAAGCAAAAGAATTTAAAAGGGTTGTGGGTTGGAATCAAAATGGGCTTAAGGCCCGAGGGCCTGGTTTCCTTAACATGGAGGTCGCCGGACCTCAAGAAGAAAGCCGGAATTCGGCCAAAAAACTGCACTAACTTTAAACGGTCATAACTTTGTCAATACTCAACGAAATCAAGTGAAATAAAAATGAAAGTTGTAGTTCTCAAAGAGACGAAGAGAATGGTACCTTGCACGACATTTAACTCACTGTGGTTTGGCAGGAAAATTCCTCGAAATCCATGGACGTCGCCGGAAAGTTGCAAGCCGGCCAACTTGCCGTGGTTTGGCCGGAAATTGGCTCGAAAGGCACGGGTTTTTTCACGTCAAAACTTCCTCAAATCTTGACTAGGGACCCTAAGGAGGCTTCCCCGAGTCCTAAAACACCGTGAATCGGTCGAAAACACGTCAAACTCAACTCATCCAAGTTTGGACCTTCCGAGTTGGCGAGTCAAAACTCGTCCATTCTTGGTTTGGTTGGTATGGTTGTGTTCGGGGAGGTAAGATGAACACAATGGTAAGGTTTTTAAGCTCGAACAGTGAAGATTTGGGGTTGGTCTTCCTTGTTGCAAAGAAGAGAGAGTTTCAAGAGGGAGAGAGAAGAGAGAGAGAAATGAGATCTTTTAGGATTTTCTGATTAGGTGCAGCAAAGTGGGAAAGGGATGGGATTGGTGTGTAAGTGAAATAATGGGGGAGGTGCACAGGTAGGTTTTAAAGAAACTAGGGATAGGGTTTTGAGATTTCCTACAGAAAAGGAAGTTCGAAATCTATCCGAAATAGTGTTTTCACCCTAATAAAATTTTACGTACACTCGAAATAACGCGCACAATCTAATTACGGGGCAAGAAAATAAATAAGAAGGAAAATGAATAAGTCCACATCATTTGCCACTAAGGGCATAATAGTAACTTCACATGCTCAAGAAGAATTTACATAGAAAATTTAGAGACGGGTCGTCACACACAAACCAACAAGAACAAACTATTTAATTAGCTGGTGGAGATAGACCGCCTAATTATCGTTGTGAACAAAGATAGGTATCGTTTTAATTGTAATTTATTTTCTTTTAAGATAATTCATCATGCAATACAAGGGTTTCTAAAGAAATAATGAAAATTTAATAAAAGTCAGGTATGAATAAAAATACTTCGTATCAATATGAGTGACGTATGACACATTGGAGCAAAGTTTCTGGGTGAAAAAATAAACTTAGTGATATATTATGCTTTTGTTTTTGTTTGACTTAGAGAGAATAAAAATGAGAGTTGAACTCTTATCTTGAATACAAATTAAGTGTCGTGCCACTTAAAATATAAATACGCGCACGCATGCTCTACCTAAACTTGTCATAGCATACATCAACTACATCAACTATGTGCTACTATCCAGAAGGCTATAATTATCTTTTGGTCAATTCAGAAGGTTATTATTACTTGAGACCCACGAAGGCAAGAAAAGCTAACACTGACCGCAAAATCGCATTATATTGGAGAATAAAAGGCCCGAATCAAAACGAGAAGAGTTGAGAAGTATTGGCATTTTCTTTTCTCCTCTTTGAGCGGTTCATATGCCAGTAATTATTTTAAGCGGACATAAACACCACGATATCAAGCACTTCTTCACCACTTCACATATGATATCAAGCACTTCTTCACCACTTCACATATAATTAAGTACCATATAGGTATACCAATTTTCTAGTAAACTTGGTAGTGTGAATGTTGTAACTTGTAAGTGGGAAGAAGACAAAAAGGTGATTCATTTTCAGGCATTTTTTTCTACCACATTTTCAAGTATAATATTATGGAGTTCCCACTAGGGAAAAAAGGTTTGCAAATGAGAAATTTTTATCGATGGAAAGAAGTTTGTTTTTTGGTTTATAGCCTTAAATACTACTTACACGATTAGTGATTGTTAGGGCAGTGGATTAGAGGCGGATATAAAAATTTGCCCCTATTAATCTTTATTAGGAGTATAAATATAGATTTTTTTGTCAAATGAGCATAAATATAGATTTTTTTGTCAAAGGAGCATAAATATAGATTTGTCTCTATTAATTGTAATAGAGGTCAAACAATAAATGCCCCTATTGGTGTTACTACTTTTAGGGGCAAAAAAAAAAAAACCACATCTACAAAATTTAGTTAAACCTTAATGCTAGGATAACCAACACGCACATCTCCTATATTTCTCTTTTGATCTTTCTTTCACGGCACAAACTCCTCATCTCCATTTTTTTTTGTTCCTTTATATTCTTCTCCTCATCTCCATTTTCTTGTTGATTCATACCTCATTCCATTTTTCTTGTTTCTTCATATTCTTCTTCTCATCTCTATTTTTCTTGCTCCTTCATATTTTTTTCCTCCTTCTTCACTTTTTGTTCTAGATCTGATATTGTTTTCTCGCCATCTCTATTTTTTCTTAATTTTCTACCTTTAATATTCCCTTTGATGAGTCTAATATAGCGAAAGAGAGATTTTAAAAGGTTTGTAGTAGAGAAAAAAGCTAAATTTATTTAGTTTGATTGAAGTTTTTTTTTCTTCTCTCAAACTTTTGTTTTGCAAGTAAATTTGACGGTGGGGTATGAAAAATTTGAAGTGAAATTTGTTGGGTGTGTTCTTCATACATATTTTTTTCATTTTATTTTTGTATAATAGGTGTGTTATCAAAATGATGAATTACATCATAAACCCCTATTGGCTTAATTTAGGTTTGATTTTTTGTTTGTTTTGTAGGTTTTGTTTTCTCGATGTTTTCAGAAAGATAGGTACATAATTTGATTGTTTTAATTTTTTCTTTTCTTTTTTGGGTTGTGAGTTCTACATAAGTTGCTTGTTTTGTTTCTTATTTTTTCTAAAAATAATTTTACTCTAATTTGTTTTTACCTTCTATGGTGTATCTACAAGATGGCTCATGGAAGCCACATGCTTTTAACTTTGCATCATTTCGGTGTTTAGAATGCAAAAGATTGATTAGACATATAAATTTTGTTTAGACTACCATTTGTGTCTAATCGGCTTAAACTTCTTCGTGATATTTGTACCATTTGTATTAAATCAATGAAGTATGAATCATTTTAATATTAATTTTTTATTGACAGTTTATTTTTTTCGTCTAGGGTGGTGATTGAAAATAAAAATAATCATAAACATATTTGACCCTAAAAATATGAGAATACAATCAAATAATTAATGGGAGATTGAAAAACATTTTTAATTAATATAATTCCCAAAATGCAATAATAATTAAATAAATAATAAAGTAGGGGCCTTAATAATCGTCTCTAATACCTTAAACATCCGCACTTAATATTGTTTGCACGTTAATTGCCTACGTGACAGTAAAATTATTAAGGGTGAAAATAAGTGCTTATTTGCCACTATTTATTAATAGCAACGTTCTTTTTAAGTGTAATTTTAATATTCGCCATTTAGATGCAAAAATCTTTAATTTTTACCCTTATTTCTAATTAAGAGGTACAAATATATTGGTTTCTACTTGTTCATAGTTTTGTAGTATGCACATATACTATTGAACCTGTCGTTCTCTATCATGTATGATTCACTATATGTTCAATGAATCTGCTGCACCCACTCAAACACCCATTTTCATAGCACCAGTTACTGCCCCCTCAGCCGACATGTGTCCCAGCAAAGCTTGCTGTTTATGACAAGACATGGACAACAAGTATCTCAGAACCATGCATGCTAACTGTTACAGTGATTTTTGCAAGTTTCAAAAAAGCTGGTTCAACCAGACAACTTGGGAAAGTTTGGGACCAAGGCCAACTATAGCGCAGCATACCAACCTCAACCTTCTGAGAGCCTTATCATCGTGCACTTTACAAGCCATCTCCATCAATGACTTCGGTTCACACACGAAAACAACTAATTAGCCATTGGCCAACAAACCAACTTTTCATTTCAGCAGCTTAACTGAAAAGCGAAAGTGACAAATATAAGCGAAAACAGAATTATGAGACAAGTCTCTAATACTATCTTAAGCATAATTAGTGCTTGCTTTGCAAGGGTCATGCTTAGGCAACTTGGCTATGAGACCATGATTAAGATGGTTTAGCACTGAGAGATTCTACTCTTATCTTCAATGATATATTTCTATGGGCGTGTCTATTTTATCACGCTTTTTTTTAGTATTAACTATTGTCAAACCATAACTGTATCCAAAATCATGACACTTTAAATCATGACATGTAAATATATATTTCAACCTGGATTCAAATATTTTATCCTACCACTGAAGATAGTGTCTCAGTCATCACAATTCTCATAGCACCAGCTACTTCCACAATTGTACCCAAAAACATGACATGTAGATATATTTCAACATGGATTCAAATATTTTATCCTACCAATGAAGATAGTACCTCAGTCATCACAATTCTCATAGCACCGGTTATTTCCACAATTGCACTCAAAATCATGACACTTGCACATTTGAAGATGTGTTTAGGACCGAAATAATATGTCCTGCACCAAAAATATATCTCCAAGTGAGTGCCTCGGTCATCACGCTGCACATAAGCACCAACTATTGTCAAACCACAATTGTATCCGTAACCATGGCATCTAATACATTTAAGATGGATTTTGCACCTAAATAATCTACCCTACCACCGAAGATAATGCCTCAGTCATCACGCTTCTCATAAGCACCAGATGTTTTCAATCCATAAATGTACCCATAATCATGACACTGGAATTATTAATATCTTTATGCCATTTGAACTGCCATGACAAAGATATATATATATATATATATATATATCTGTATATATTTGGATACATAAAGATAGTTGCCCCAAAAGGGAAAAGATATGCATCATGTGAATTTGCCTTTAAAAGATAAGCAAGCTCCACCAAGTTCAAAGGCAGCAGTGAGCCAGCTTCAACAAGCTAGCATGGGTGTAGAGAATGTCTTCCACATGACTGGAGGAGTTGGCCGTACTAGCTATGCCAGAAATTCTTCACTCCAGGTACTCTCCCAATCTGTCTGTGTGTGCGTGTGTGTGTTCAGAATGTTTATTTCCTAATTATATGTTTTTTTCTTTCTAATTCTGGATTGACAGAAGAAGGCATCTGATATGGTAAAGAACATAACTTTAGAGGCAATACAAGAACTTTACCTCACAACAACTCCAAAAAGCTTAGGCGTAGCTGATTTGGGCTGTTCATCCGGACCCAACACCTTATCAATCATCAAAGAAATCATTGAAGCGGTTGAAGGCTTCAGTTTAAAAACATTTCAACCATCACCAGAGTTCAGAGTTCACCTCAATGATCTTCCCTCCAATGATTTCAACTCAATCTTCAAGGCCTTGCCAGACTTCTCCAAAGACCTCAGCGACGAAAGAAACAATGGGAAATCTCCCTCTATTTATATAGGAGCCTATCCTGGCTCATTTTATGGAAGACTTTTTCCCAACAATACATTGCACTTTGTCTACTCATCCTACAGTTTGCACTGGCTATCTAGGGTAAGAATCTGATATTCTTTAATTAGATTCATTTCTTATTTCAAATCTACTTTGCTTGGGAAGTGATTTTCACACTCTTTTCTCTCTCCCGGCACTCCTCTCTTTCTTTTATAGCCTTTAAAGGGATAGAAACCTGAGGTTCTTGCCCTTAAAGGGATAGCAACCAGAGGATGAGTGCAGAAGGAGAAAACAGGAGAGTAAAAATAACTGCCCTAAAACATAGTGGTCAAATCTATTTGACTATAATGTCATGCAGGTTCCTCCAAAAATTTACTGCAAAGAGGGGCAGTCTATAAACAAAGGAAGTGTTTACATCCCGGCACTCCTCTCTTTATTTTATAATTTCATTTCAAACTATCAAACCCTCGTTCTGTAGCCTCCCTCATTCCTCCTATGAGTGCAAATGACTAAAAGATCGATGAGTGTCAAAATCGCTATCCACCTAACAAACACAGACTGAAAAATCCTACAAAGCAATTCATGCTGATAATCTAGAAAAAAAATATCAAAGTGTTTGATGAGGTTAAGGGTAAAAATTCAAGTGAGTTGAAAATTACCAAAATAAATATATATCTGTGGAGTATTATCGAAACAACAATTCAAATTCTTCTTTCTTTTCCTCTATCAGTATCGTTGCACTCTTTGACCTTCCACTCTATTACTCTTTGACCTTCCACTCTATTACTATTTTAGGGGTTTTGTAAGCTTTATGTCTTTATGTCAGAAATGAATTTGCCAAAAACCTACTCCAATTTTTTCATTGAGTTGGATTGGCTCAAATTTTATAACATTGCGATGGGTAATTTTTGGTCCAGTGTCTTAATGGGGAGAGATTGGTTTGAGTTTGCCCTATGTTGTAGTACACCATAACAGGGTGAGTTTGAGACCGAATGAGATCCGCATGTAAGAGTCTCACATTGTGTGAGTGAGTTGTGGCATGAGGCAACCCTACCTAAGACTTTCTTTTAACTGGAATCACTATTGTTCAATTTGGATTGACCTACGCCTTTTATTTGTTTGGTAAAAGGTTATTTTTATTAAACAACAAAACAACATACAAGCAAATCAAGGGCCAAAAACAACAGAAAAACACAAAAAGAGCCCAAAAACAGTTAGGTCCAAAATTAACACAAAGTATCCATAACGAGAAACTTCTACAACTTTCTCCACCGTCACAATTCCAAGCAATCCATCTGATTCCTAGTCCACCGCCGGGTCTCGCCTCATCAGACGCCCCATCCAACCCCGATTTGCTACCTGAGCACAACCATAAACTAGGCATAGCCGGCAACTAAGCGAGAGAAGCCAACTACTAGTATGAAGCTCGTGGAAACCCACTAATGACACTACCAGTACTGGCAAACAACAAAGAGAAAGTGATGGTGTTGGAAACATTCGAGCTAGTGGATACACCAAAACTCTACGCACAATCTCAATGGGATGCATGGTTGAAGATCGAAATCAGGAAGAGGTATACCCTCGCGGATAAAGGAACATAACAGATCAGCGTAAAAATTTGGGAGAAAAGTAGTAGAGGCAAGGAAAACAAAAGAAAAAGAAGGCAAGGAGGAAAATGCAACTGAACTTGGCTGAAGCTAGGGTCGATGCCACCGGATTTTCTTGAGTTTGAAAGCTTCACACAAAAAGTGAGGAAAACTCTCAGCTTGGAGTGAAAGGTTCTGACCATGGAGAGAATAGATTGAAAAAACTGACATGCGTCTTTTGTCTAGAAAAACTTGAAGATCCATACCCTCTTTTTTTTTGGAGAACTGGATAATAGCATAACTAGGGCTGAAGCTAGAGAAGTACAGAATGACACCACTGGCCAACACTAAACAGCAATGAGAAACAGGTAAAGCTATGATACGAAGACATTCTTCTGTCACCTATGACTCATTTTGCAAAAAACTATGAAGGAGGGCAAGGAAGACCATCCTTATTCAGTACACGGTCAAACGAAGATGAGGGTTGATGGACCCAGACAAAGTCACACATCTCCGCTCTAGGTATTGTCAGTTGACTACACTCTTACATCTCGCAAATAGAACCCCTTAAAGTGGAACATATTTGCACGTGTGCGCTAGGGGTTTAAATTGAAATAGAATTTCAAATTCTACCAACAAAAGTTCTTAATTACAATTAAGCTATGAACTCTTCTGTTGCAATATAAATATTTATTTTTGAAACAACAAGAATATCTAGCTGCTTAAGATGAAGACAATTATTTAAAAACAGAAGCAAATAGTCTAGTATAGATCCTCTATATAGCATACAGACCAGACCCTCCTTACAATTGACAAGTTTTGTCAATTACAGAAGCCACAAAGCTATGATCCAAGCCAACTTTTCTTGAGGAAAAGTCCCCTCTACTACCAGTGGCGGAGTTAGGATTTTAGGTGAGGAGGGGCCTCACATAAATGTTTAAAAAATAAATAATACATGCTTGGAGTTGTGAGCTAATTATTTTTTAGGCTCTAAATGTTTTTCTATGTCGAAGTTAACCTTCCATTCTCAAGTCAATATAGAAAGTAATTAATAAAAAATTAAAGCGGATTAAGAGAAATTAGCCTTTCAATATCAAGTCAATGAAAAATGCTAGCGATACTATGTTTTTAGACCATTTTTAGAGACTAGTAAAAAAATATGGCTCAAGTATAAGGTATCTCTAGCATCACTCCAAGTCAATATAGAATAGATTGGGAATTTCCGAACAAAAAATGAGAATTATGGATTGGGAATTTGGTGAACAAAATATATGAAATTTTAAAAATTTAGTAAAAAGTTAAAGAGAACAAAGATAAAATATATAAAATTTCAAGAAACAGAGAAGGAAAAACTCAAAGTTTATTATTCTTCAGTTGGCAATGTAAAAGAATATATATATATATATATATATATATATATATATATATTTTATAAAACTAAACTAGACTTTAGATTTTAATTTTAAGAGCTATTGATTTGTTTATAAAATAAGATTGTAAATTTTTTTTTTAGGACGAGTGTTGTTGGAATTGAAAAGAAAAGGAAACTTCTTATTTTAACTATTAGTGAATAGCAAATAAGAGTTTTGTGTAAACTAATAGAAGTTTAATATTAAGTTTATCCAAATATAGTACATAATTATTTAGAAAAGTTACTTGAGTATCATTAGTGAGGGTAGGCCTAGGCCTATGGTGGCCTTAGAGTGCCTCCGCCCCTATCTACTACCTATGTGTTTATCACCAAATCCCACTTTCCTTTTCAATCAAACTCTTGACCTAATAATACGGGACACTTCCTTATGGCGGAAAGAGGAACCTCCGTCCTCGCCAGATATTTTTTGTGAGAATTCCAAGAATCTTTTAATTACATTCGCTTATTATATATCGTACGATCAGTTTTTGTCAGATACTGTTTAGATTTAATTTTAAATAAAAAAATTACAATAATTTCTAACCGCACGATGTACGATAAACGAATGTGATCAAAGAATTCCTAAATCCTCTTCCGGTGAAGCATACAATTATACCATTGGTATTTTCCCAATAATAAACGTGCCCCATTTCTAATAAAAATACAACTATTTCACATCAGGCTCACCCAAGGACGGATTCACATAGGGACCTGGGAGGTCCCAGGACCCGTTGGCGATCCTAAATCGCTGCTAGAAATTTTTCGGGGACCCCTCGTACTCGAGCATGAGGTCTGTGCAGGTTGCAGGTTGCAATGGCTGTCTTCTTCTCGGAGAAGATGACTGCGCACGGAGAAGAAAGAAATAGGGACCCTTCCAACCTCTCTCCTCCTTGCTTTTGCCATGGTCTCATCCATCGGTGCCACCCACTTCTCCTCCAACCTTTCTCCGTCGTCTGGCGGGGCAATACATAAGCTCAAATTTCCCCAAATTATTTCAACCACCTTAGTAATTTTTCTTATGGGTGAAATTTCCTACATAAGGTTAGTATAAGATGGATATGATCTGTCATGGGTTGGTGAAATTTGGGGGTGGAGCTGCCATGGCTTCGGGAGAATGGTGAGGAAGGCGGTTGGTTGAGGTATGGCAGCTGTGTTCTTAGTGAGAGAGAAGGTGGATGTTTGGAAACTAGTAAAAGAGAAAAATTGTGTGTTTGGTTAGAAAGATAGTGGGAGTTTGGGGAGAGTTTTATTTGACCGGTGTTTTAAATTTAGTGGTCCATATTAGATAATCAATAATTTAGGTACTCCCTAGTAACTTATAAAACCTCGTAATAGACGCTTGAATTATGATTTTATAATTTGTAATATTGTTTTGCATATGATTTTTGAATGAAATGTATTATATTTAAATTTTCAATGTTATTTTTGTCTATAAATTTTTTGACCTTTATTATTGGGACCGCTCGAGTTTAAAATCCTAGATCTGCCACTAGGCTCACCAAATTTGTTGCTTGGCGAAGCTAGCTTTGGACGGCCATTTCCACTTTAATTCGGATAGCAACTTTATATGGCATGAAGATACCACCAACGTGACATTTCAGATCAACTGTACAGCTTTATGGACATAAACTAACTTAGATTCTTATTTTATTGACATAAAACACCAAAATAACAGCATAAATGTGACATGTGACTCTGACCCTTCTCCCAAAATCGACTTGCACCCCTATATATCTGTCTATAAATCTACACTGTCTTCACTTTCTTTTAGTCTCTTTTGTCACAGTACTTGTCCCACGGGTCCCCTTTGGTTAATTTGAATATGGTTTCTGCTGGACACGTAGCATTGCAGAATAGCCACAACTTTTTTCTTTTTTTCTTTTTTTTTTTCCCAAGATAACTTTTACTTTAATTAAATCATGTTAACATCTTTGGCCAGAGCGTTAAACAAAAACTCTGGGCCGAATAGCCACAACTTCTTATTCGGCACTAGATGTCGAAAATTAGACGGTTGGATTTGCATAGCCGAACTTTGACAGTTTTAATCTAGCGGTTTAAATAATAATGCATCTCTTCTTTTTTGTTCTATGCGTTGAAATCAATGTCCATCGGAAAAAATTGTTATAACATATACGTATCACTAATTATATTTAATTATGTTTCTATTTTTTTGATTAAGTAACTGGAAACATACACATAATTGTATGTGTTTGATGCAGAGAGACATGCAAGCTTTCAAGAGAAAGATAATCTGTGATGCTATGGATGATTAATGTACAGGATTTTTGGCTCATCACTCACCTAGCTAGTATGTGGCTGATCTTTTCCCATATAATTGGTGGCTGAAGTTAGGTATCCTGTGTCCATTAGTTTTCTCATATGGCATAGATCACAGATAGCATAGATCACAGATACAGTCATCTCGTGGCATATAGGTATGCATATTTTATTCTCAGCTAAGAAGGGGTGAGTCTAACACGAACACATATAAGCTCAAACACTATCATAACTGGTTAGAATTGTCTAAAGTATAGTATCCAAGAAGTGAACACAAAAGGTGAACAATGCTTTTGGTGTCACCCAACTTCAACAAAAATATTTGAATAAAAATGCCCACAAGGCAAAAAACTTCAAAGACATTCCAAAACAATGCATCAAATAAGAAAATGACATTTTCGTCATTTTAATAGTGTTTTTTTAATAATTTATTTTTTGGTACATTTTTTTTTAAATAATTAGTATCTTACAATAGGCTAGTAATAATGTGATTTAATTTCTCTATTTTTTAACACATTCAAAACATCTTAAAAGACGTGTAATGCTAGTTATAAAAAAAAGTCTTTCACACGCGGATAATAATGTAATTAAATAAATTGTCAAATGATTTTTTTTAAACAAACGATATTATCTACAATAAGGGGAAAGAGTGGCCTTAGCCTCACAATATGCTAGTAATAATGTGATTTAATCAATTGTTTATTAAATATTATTTTCTCTATTCTTAATGTAAATTTTATAGATACCGATTTTATTATGTGAATTCAAATGTTTTAATTAGTAGAGGTAGGATCGTGAGGTAGATGAAGAATAAAGTTATAAAGAAAGGAGCACACAAAATGAAAACTAAAATCCAAAATATAATCAGAAACTATTATTAGGGTTTTCACTTTAAAAACTTTTTTTCATTCATGCTTTTTTTGTTTCTTTGCCTCCTTCCCACCACATTTCTTTATCTCTCATTCCTCTATACATATTTTTCACATCTTAAGCACAACATGTACAAATTAAAAATAAAGTAATTATCAATTCCTAAGTAAATAGTAATTAGATCTTTTCATAGACAGTATCTAAAGCTGGAACCTAAATTTGTTCTGATATACTGGTGTACATTTTACAATCCCACTTTATATCTAAATAAACATTTTATGAGAGAAATGGTGTGCGGAATATAAGATGAGCTTAAATTACTTACCCAAGTGAGTAGGACTGGGACCTAAAATACAGGCAAAGGCATATTAGCAGTAAAGTGAATTTCTTACTACCGAACAAAGGCATTATTCTAATTATCATCAGCAGCTAATTAATTGATATATATATATATATATATATATATATATATATATATATCTTAATACTAATTACTTAATTTGAAGATAGTGTTAAAGACGCATATGCATCATCCACAATCAACACAAAATCTTATGCATTACAGAAGCACGCAACATGATCCTTCTAAAGCTAATTAATTAAGAATCTAATTATTTGAAACCAACAAGGAAGAAACATGATCAAATTCTAATTATTTTCGTTTTGTGTTATGCCAATTATAATGAGATCAACAAAATATATAAATCATCAGAAGTATGACCTCTCGAAATTTCAGAAGATATCAAGTGAAGGTCTTCATCAACTTCTGGGAAATAATACAGCAATTACATCCTACAACTTACAGTTTCCCCCTCCACCTAATAACTTAAAACATAAAACATAAAACTAACATAATTGGACGTCTCCTTTTGTGTGGATGCTAATAAAAGCATATAAGTTGTAATAACTAAGACATGAAAATCAAGAGGTGTAATTTTTTTTTTCTAGCAAATACGAATGGAATCATTTATACCAGTTTTTTTCACCACCGAAATTATTTGTAAATTTGAGTTTTCCTTCAGTAAATACAGTCAGCAAATATACGTGCAGTGTTACGCAAACTATATATGATTAAAAGAAAGGTTTGTTGAAATTGAAAATCACTTCAGTAAGAATCGAATCTCAGTCAGAAAAAAATGTAAATGACTTTCGGTATGAAGGTTAAAGGGATGGTTTAAGGTACACTTTAGTTTGGAAGATCATTGCCATATAATTTTATGATGATTGGTGCTGTTTTAACTTTTATCCACTAGAGAATTGTATTCACTTAACAGTAAAAATATGATCCCTGTGTGAGACAATGCCTAGTGGAATTACTGTTATTATTATTGACACATTGAGAAAGCTTGGTGCGAGTGATGATTACACGATCAATCATGAATCGTACCTGCTAGAAGCAACCGTGGAACTTTTCAGAAAATGAGCATTTCTTGTCAAGATTCATGTTTGTAAATTAGTTGCGGATGGAAAACCCAGTTTGGTGGCAATCAAAATAGAAATTGAATTATCCATTAATTTTAGCTACCAAAATCTTCATTTGTAAATTAACCGTATAAATTTCTAGAGCTTTGAGCTTTCATTTCTTAAAAGATCACACTCATGCACACATAACATTATTAAATAGCGTGTTATACTATGAGCGGCAGCATAATACAGGACATGCGAATTTGATACCTCCTAGTGTATATATATCCTTGTATAAAAAAAATTAAATACATGACACATGCTGTGACATGTCGATTGATAACATCAATGACAAGTGTTATGGTCATACTGAAACATAATTTGTTTTTAAACAAATAAACAATGAGATGGGCTTAAATAAGGACATTACTTGACTCTTTACATGAAACGAGACATTTATCTTTATATGACAGAAGGGAAAAGTTATGACCTAAACAATTTATTTTCTTTATTATAATTTAAAATCCTCGTTTAATCATTTTAAAAATATACAATAGATGACGATGTTACTTGTTACTATAATTTTCGATGTTTGCAACATATATGGATGATTAAACATTCTTCGTGAATGAATTTTTCTAAAGATAATGTTTACATAATGATAAATAGAATGAACAATTTTAATGTACAGTAAAATGTTGTCACATAATTATATAATAAAAAGAAAAACCTTATTGGTGTGTTACCAAACGGGGCAGGAGTCGAGAGAAATGGAATTGCACTCCTTCCGACACATTCTAGCATTTACTAACATTTGGGGAATCAAAAAATAGGTGGGGTCCACCTAATATCCGAAACCGTATTCCAAAATTACTCGAAATTAGATTACCGTGACAGAAGTGGTATTTGAATTTCGGAGAGAATGCTCCATCTGGAATCAAACCTTTCTTTCCAAAGTACCCTTCCATCTCGTTGTCCTCCGCCATCCTCTCCAGCAGCTCTCTGCTCCTCTTGTGGTCATCTTTCACAATTGACGCCCTTCACCGAGTCTAACTTCAACAAGAAGGCATTGTCACATGCATATATATCACTCTTTCTATGGAAGTTGGAATTCGATTCGATTCCTCGGCAAATATTGCACCACTTTGATTAAATAGACCCAAAAAATACCAAATATAAGAGTAATGTTATTCGTACCATATTTTTGTACCACATTTTCATACCGCTTTAGGTTTGTACCACATTTTCATACCATTTTAGGTGACATTTGATGTGGACAGCCATATCATTTGAATTAATTAAATTTTTAAATTTAGTTCATTATTTAATAAACTAATAATTAAGAAAAACTAGTTAATTAAATGATGATTGCGGTATACGAAGAGTCATTTTCCTTCATTTCCTTGGCTTTTGCAAATTTTTCAATTGATGTGGCTGTCCACATCAAATGACATCTAAAGTAAAGTAGTATAGAAATATGGTATAAAAGATAGTATGAATAGCATTACTCCAAATATAATGCACGTAGCATATATTCCCTTAATTTCATGCTGTTTCCACAAGCAAGAAGCATATGGTTCATATTTTCAATAATATTCCCGCGCTTACGATCAAAATAAAATTCCATGCAGAGTCGGATCCATCTCAACCCAATCCAATCGGACGGCTTAAGATAAAAATAAAACACAAAAAGAGATTAATTGTAGTAAATTATTTTTATAATTTCCCACAAATTTTTCAACCAGAAAATACTGTACATAACAGTAGGTACCCTTGGCTTACATCCAAATTACTCAAATTTAATTTCTTCATTTGCTTTTAATTTATTTTAGAATTTTTTTATTTTTTATTATCGGCTCTGGTTCTGAAGAACAATAGCCAGAGACTCCTGGTGACGAAAATTCAGCTGCTTCTCGATGAAAGCTTCAATGGACCGCTGAAACTCCTCTTTGCTCAAATCGTCCTCCTCCTCCGTATCTTCCCCCGCACGTTCCTTGCCGGGCCTCGCGATTTTCCAGCCAATATCCGTCTCCGATCTGCGCAGCTTCGCCGGTTTTCGCTTCCTCCCGAACTTCTCCGATTTCGTCCTCCGAATCTTCTTCGTAATCTCCGAGTCTGAGTCCGAGTTCGACTCGGTTTCGGGTTTAGGATCCACCGAGTTCACCTCCGAAACGGTTTGCTTGTCCTGGTACACAACCTCCTCTGCCCCGCGCGAGACGACGACGTCGTCTTCTAAACGAGACTTCATACTACTGTCCGTTCCGACGGCGCTGCTTTCGACTAACTCCGCGTAGAGTTCGGCCTCCACGGCGTTGTTATTACCATCGGCCGAGCTGAAGTGGCGGGACTTGAGGACTAAAGAGGCGATGATGGCGTGGCAGAGGAGGAAGACGAAGAGGGGGCTCGAAACGACGCCGGAGAGGAGGAGGAAGTAGTTGAGGGAGAGGGTGAGGGCGAATGGGAGGCGAGCGAATGTCCAGGAGAGGAAGAGGACGCCGGCGCCAATTTCCGCTGAGCGAAGGAGCTTTGCGGCGGTGCGGAGGCGGTTGTACCTCCGCATGGCGCTGGCTTTCTCTGCCTTCACAATGTCGAAATCCCACGACTCCATTTTCGGGGAGACACAAACAGGGGAAAATTGGTTGTGACTAATTGTGAGATGGTTTAGTGTGGCATTGGAGGTGATTTTCCGCGGAAGTTTTGATTTCTCGGGAAAATGTTTGGAGTTGGAAGTGAAATTGTATGGACTCAGGTTACGTGAGAGGAACAGAGGGAGAGATGGTTTGTGAGTTCGTGAGTTCGTGGGGGTTGGAAGCTATGAATGAAGTGAGAAGCCGACCATGCTTTTGCGTTTTATAGACTCTGCACTCTGCAGGAAATCTTTTTGCTTTAGGTAATGGTTTATTTTCTTTTTATTTATCTTATTTTTCCATTACAATAAAGATCACTAGTGAAAGGAAGCTTAGTTTAAACATACAAAAAGTTACATGAATACATAAGAAAAAAGTCCTCCAACCATACTTTATGATCTCCTTTTTCGGCTTCACAATACAAACAATAGGAGGAGAGAGGAACTTAATATTGATTCATAATATATTTTCCAAGCACACTTTGAGTTTTAAATTTTGTGCACAGAGATAGGAAATATAAATTGAAGGAATTTTAACAACTTAATACAAGAAGCATGATGAAAGAATGTAGGGCTCCTTTGTAGACAAGTAATTTTTTAATGCACTTGGAATATCGTTACAACGAAACATGATATGTTATTACTATTTTATTCAAATTATAAACTTGTATTTATATATTTTTATTCATTAACATACTATTTAAGTGAGAAATATATCAATCATGTCGTCCATTTATATTATAACACATGAAATCAGAATACTACATGACAGTGTTGGCAGTACACACAACTTTTTTCTTATAGATATATTAAGATGTGAATAGTCCATTTTAAGATTGTGTTAGAATGCAAATATCCAATTTAAACTAGTTAGCAATGCTTGAATTAGCTCAAAATCTTTAAACATTAATACAAAGACTTTCATCTGTAACGTGCGATAATACTCTCAAGTTAGCAATGTGTGAATAGATTTTCTTTTACTTCCTTCCAGTCTGCTATCTCTGAAGTGTCTCCTTTGTAATTTTTTGACATGCATCACTTAAATTAAATTTTAGTTGACAGCATTAACTTTTTATAAGATCAATTAAAACAAAATCAAAATTAAAAATTGAAGAGTAACAGCAACATCAACTTAAGCCCATGTGTCGGCCTCAACTCCCTTCCTCACCACCAAGCTTATTTTATTCTTTCTTTATTTCGATTGACAATGAGTCGCACATGAATTGGAAAAGAGAATCTGCATAATTTTATAAGAAGTTTGGCTATTTCTTTTATTGCCAATTTGTTTTATAGTAGAACTTTAACTTTTTTATGGTATTGGTATCAGAGCAGGTTGTTTCATGTGTAAAGCCAAACGACCATACGTGCTCTACATCATCTTGTTGTGTTGTCTACGTGTTAAGCTTAAAAATCATCTTGTTATGTTGTTCACATGTTAGGCTTGAATTCGTCACACGTGAAGTGGCGTGTTGAGAATGAGTCTCACATTGATGGGATGAGAAAACTTGCATGAGCTTATAAAAAGTTGGACTATTCCCCATGTTAACAATTGATTTTATGACAGAACCTCAATTTTTTTCAATTCCTCCTCGCTGGTGAAGCCGCATTTATCCATTAGATGTTTGAACTGTTTCTTCACGTTTATTTCAAATCTCGATCTATTGGTCAGATTTCTTCCTCATCCCCAAATTCCAAAATTCACAACAAAAAAAAAATTGTTTTATGATGGTCTGGATCGATCACGATTTCGCGTGTTCAAAGAGAGACGAAGAGGAAGAAGAGTAATGAGAGAGAGAGAGAGAGAGAGAGAGAGAAAAGAAGATTTTCCGACCATAGTGAGCGGTTTGTCACCAACGGAGTGGAATGGTGTGGTTGGGGTGGGTGGTTGTCGGCATAGTTCCGTTGGCGGTCCCAAATTCCAACAAATTTAGGTCGAGATTTCCTCTGGGTTAGTGGGGTCACCCACCATATCTATGTATTTTTTTTTTAGTTTTATATTTAAAAATTCATTGAATCCAACGGCTAAGATCTAATATGATCAAATTCAATGATAAAACAAAAATCTAATGATCCAAATTTAAATCCAATAGCTCAAGAAATTAAAAAATAATACTTTCTTCTGTTTCATGTTCTTTCGTAGTGTTCCACGAATTTCATAGTGTCGGTTTAGTAATTTTTCAGTATTTATCAGAATCTAAATATTTTTAGTTTAAAATGTTCATAAAATTAAATTAGGATAGGCTACATAATTTTTTTTAAATAGTTACTTTTAGAAAAAAATTATCCTAAATTCAATTTTTAATAATCTTGGGCTAAAAATTTAAACTAGTAGGGTTAGAGGAGAAAAACTATTTATGTGTTAAAATCTAAATGTTTTGGGTTAAAAATTTCAGGTTTTATCTCAAGGATTTGAGATGGCCTTAAATAGAGTTAAGTTGAGGGACATATGTCTATAAACTAGAAGGGAGACAAAATGGAGACAAATCTGGGGATAGCATATCCGCTGTTTCCAATTTCCTATTTCCACATTTTAAGAATACTTAAGAATTGGTCAATAATAGAATATAAGATTAGGGTTATGTGTTGATCAATGTGGTTCTCCAGATATCTGTGTAACAAGGACTCTACTTGTTGTTGTAAATTGTAGAAATATAGAGAATAATCCGAATGATGACTTTGACGTACGACTTGAATCGTTTCCTTAAAGTGTTATTTGCCCCCACTCGAATGAGTTTGCTAAAGGGTTCTTGGCAAGTCACTTCCAGGATACAACAAAGTATGGAATATTCGATTAGCAAAACCGAATTATATTCCCTTAGGAATAACTAGAAAAAATTGTATTAATGTGATAGAGAGAAGAGAGAGCGAAGAAATTGTGTAGACTACAAATTTCTGAATGAATATTCTCTTCTACCAATGTTATCAATATATAGAGAGTATTGCACCCGTTAGACACATCATTTGGTTTGATTATGCCTTTTCACCATGGGATACAACTTATTGTAATAATATATCCAATAGACATATCTTTTAAAAAACATCAATTATTCAAAGGTCATATACATTTAAACCATGCGGTTGGATACCCGGTCAATGGGTATGTCTGTTAATGTAAATGAAAAGCTGCATGGCTTTTCTTGGTAAGACATAATTATTGGGCAGAGTGCCCAACTCGCTTTTGCTAAAACGCATGCATATACATATGCCTATATATATATATATATATATATATATATATATATATATATATATATATATATATATATTCTTGAAATATCCTACACTACTTTGGTGGCAAGAATTTTGCAACAAGAAGGCTGCAGGATCGGACCAACCCCGAGCAATGAGTCAACCAAAGTGGACTGCACCACCAACGGGGAGGCTCAAGATGAACATTGATGGTTCTTGGAATATAGAAAAGAAGTTGGCTGGTTTTGGCATCATTATTCGTGGGAACACTGGCAATTTTGTGGCAGCAAGAAGTGGGTGTTGTGTGGATGTGTTATCTCCACTTCAAGCGGAAGCAATGGCAGTTGGAGAAGGCTTGAGATGGGAGGTTAATAGGGGTTTTCAAAACATAACTTGTGATAGTGATTCACTTCAGATTATAAAAGTGTTTAAGGTGTCGTCTATTAATCTATCACCAGTTAGACAGATTATGGAAGATATTAAAGCGTTACTTCCATCAATCACTGAGGCTAATTTTACCCATACCGGCTGCCAAGCCAACTCTATTGCCTATAGGCTAGCACGTTTTGGCCTCTTTTTGAGTCATGAGTGTGAATGCGACGTTTCCCCTCCTTTATTCATTTCTGATTTACTTTTAAAAGAATGTGTGTTGCCTTTATTTAGCTTATTGTATCTCAAACTATGTAATGACGTTCCTCAATTAATAATCTACTATCGTTTTCTTTATAAAAAAAAAATTAAAAAAAAAAAAAAGCTCTTCCCCGTATGTTGAAACCTATATAGCAAGATTCGATGACACATCAGGGTTGTCGATCTGTATTACTATAATTTAAGAGAAGTCTGTTTCGTCAACTATTTTTTGTGCAAATCGTGCTTCAGTTTGCCTTGCATTAATAAAAAGAAGTTAATGTTAAAATAATTGAACAGTAATCAATGGTCTTTTTTTTCCTTTTTTTTTAACAAATGAATTATTTACACTAAGAGGGTGGGGGAGTAGACTGTGTAAGATCTCACATCGCCCAAAGGTAAGGATTTTGTAAGCCTTATATGCACTATTCAAAAAATCCCCGCCTAGGCGTTAGGCGGCTGGCTACCACTTCAATTAATGCTAAGGGCGCTTAGACCTACTAAGGGCCCGCTTAGACCGCCTAGACCCGCCTAAATACTCTCCTAGGTCGCAACTCACTTAGACAAAAAATAGATAACTTTTATTTTGCATTTTGTTTTTTTTTTTAATAAATTGTAAGAGACTTGTTGCATACTTAAATGAACACACATTATATCATTATTTCACATGTTTTCATTATGTTCCAATACTTCATAATATATATGCATTCTATTTTGTAGTTTATGACGAAATTATATATATTTCAAGTATAAGCAGACACTTATTTACATGAAATATGATTGATTTACTTAAATCCACCTAGTTCGCCTAGGCGCCCACCTAGGCGTTAAGCCCCAGCTAGTCGCCCAACTAGCACCTAGCGACTTTTAGAACCTTGCTTATATGTACATTCACACCTCCAATTAGCACGAGGTCTTTTGGGAGATCACTGGCTTCGGAGTTCGTTGGAACTCCAAAGTTAAGCGAGTTCACGCGAGAGCAATCTCGGGATGGTTGCCCCACTGGGAAGTTCACGTTTGAGTTCCCAGAAACAAAACCATAAAGGTGTGATAGGGGCCCAAAGCATACAATATCGTGCTATGGCAGAGTCGAGCCTGGGAAGTGGTCGAGCTCGGGCCAGGATGTGACAGACTGAGCCTCATATGGACTAGCAATAATGTGATTCAAATTCGTCTTTGGTGAGAATCGAACTTAAGACTTCTCACTTGCAAGTGAAGAGTTCATTTAAAAATAAAACATAAACAAATGAATTCTCTCATGTTTATCTCTTTCAAAAGTGAGACTTTTTGGAACCTTAGATTTTTTGCATAATGTTTTATAATGTTTTGCACGGTGATCAACATTAAATTATTAGGTGGTAGAGAGTTCATGAAAAGTCTTATTTTAAAAAAGTCTCCATAACATTTTTACCTTAAAAAATAATTGTCCCTCAACAGCACATGCATATTATATGTAAAAATAAAATTAGTATGATTTATGATTTGGAAATTGAGACTGACTTTACTAAGTACTGCCTAAATGTCAATGTTGATTATGGGAGATAACAAAAATAAATGTGTTTTGAACAAAGAATGCATTCAAATTTGAAAAGTAGTATATATCTTCAAAGAGAATGAGCTCTGATGCAAATTACTTAATCGGTATATTACTTACTTCCTTTCGTTTCCCTATAAGAGTAGATCATTTATAATTCCATAGAATCGATATGGATAACCAAGGTAGGCTATATGTACTTAAGTCAAACATCAAAATCAATAAGAAAATTAGTTGAAATGATTATTTTCAAATCTCAATTGTTGAAATAATTATATGTCTTCATCGTCAATATTGGATCACTATATCTTTAATATTAATTATTATGTTGTTAGTATTTAATGATTATTAAAGATATAATCAGTATTTGAACAATTGAGTTCTGATTTCATCATTTTACTCAATTTTTTAAATTAAAGTGCATTCTTAATAAATGATATGCCTACTAATTGGGATGATGATCGTCGATCCACGGTTGCACACAATCACTTCAAAGGGGACTATATACCTAAACCCAAATATATAATTTATGTAGGGATGGGAGACAAACCCATTTATATGCACAAACCACGGTGCATTTACATCAGTGAATCACGTACGTACACAGTGCATGGCACAATGCGTGCATGAAAATGTTATAACCTGAAACTCGTATAGATTTTTTAGTGTTTTCAGAATATACGGTAGTATATTACTTGTTATTATATAAATAGTAAAATATTTGAATTAAAAAATTTATAACTTAAAAAAAAAATTCTAATTATATAACGACACGTGATGTAGTTTTAAGCACAACGTAAAATTTCTCCTGAAATTCATAGTACCGCCAATTAGTTTTTAACTTGTGTTATATACGATGGATCAATCACATCATCTACTTAAACCATATTTTTTTAAGTTCCTTCTTTAAATTATTACATAAAAAATTTAGTAATTAACGATGACATCATCCAGTATTTCTAAAAATATGATTTCCTTGGTATTGTCCAATTAAACACTATAGTGAAAATTTTCATCTTCTTTCCTTCCTTTAATTGTTATTTTTCAGATTTTAAAGAACATTTGTCTGGAACTGACCTTCTGCAGAGTGCAGAGGGTGCTTGACGGAGACGCAACCCTATTTATTTCGCAATACTATTCAGAAAAGTAACCAATGAAATGAGACGGTACTGGTCGTTGGCCAAGGTGGTAGTCAACAATGTATGATGAATGTCCCAGATGAATAATATTGAACATTATTATTGACAACTACTCACAAGTCACAAGAGGCTTTGGCTGTCTCAACTGTTTAGTCTTCAGTTTTTGAAATGAAATATGCATGCAGATAGATCATTAATCTTGGTATATAAACAGCAGCAAATAAAATAACTGGTTGGTTGGCTGCGTCAAGTTTCTTCTTCCTTGAATTAGGTTTCAGTTTGCAGGTGTATTCATGATGTAATATAACCAATTCACTTAGGTATTATTGTGACCGTCACACTTTAAAATTTATTCTGATCGAAATTAGATAGGATCCACTCCAATGGGATCCACTTCAATGGGAATTTAATGGGTGAATTGATCAATTATTGTAGGGTAGGGAAAAACCTAGGAATGTAGGTTTTCCGTGAATGAGTCCGCCGTGGTAGGTATTATCTGAGTTGATCAGTCCAGTCCAGTCGTAAAGGAGTCTTCTCCTTGATCTTTCGTACTTGTAGGTCCTTAATTTCCGCAGATAGCAAAAGAAGCAACGAGTTTATAATTGACAGGGACTGAGTGATGGATGCCTGCCCCCATGCCCCTCCACCGTCTCTTTCTCCCGATCCGACAACGTTTCCTTTTCTTATCTGCTTCCTTACACGCGTGGCATTGTTTCACAGTCCACACAACCACTAACTCCTCCCCAACCACACCCCCCACACAACTTTAAAGCAATATGCTCGATAACTTTTGACACTTCTGAGTTTTGACTCATTCCTCCTAATTTTACAACTCCCGATTCATATTATATGACAATTACTAAGTTGAAAAGGTTTAGATGTTATGTGTTAAGATTAGTCTCTTCTACAGATATATATAGTTGATGCATGTGAGATTTATATTTCGTCTAATGGTCAAAATCATTCACTCGCATCTGAGCGACAAATTTTTACCAAAATCCATGACTTTGTGTGTAGTTGAATGAATTCATGTCACATCCCGACCCGGGCGCAACCACCTCCCGGGCCCACTCCACCACTGTAGCACAATATTGTCCGTTTTGGGCCCCGACCACGTCATCACGGTTTTGTTTCTAGGAACTCACGAGCAACTTTCCAGTGGGTCACCCATCATGGGAGTGCTCTAGCCCTCTTCTCACTTAACTTCGGAGTTCCTACGGAACCCGAAGCTAGTGAGCTCCCAAAAAGTCTCGTGCTAGGTAGGGATGGGAATATACATTTAAGGATCACTCCCCTGGGCGATGTGGGATGTCACAATCCACCCCCCTTAGGGGCCCGACGTCCTCGTCGGCACACCACGCCCAGGGTTAGGCTCTAATACCAATCTGTCACATCCCGGCGCGGGCGCAACCACCTCTCGGGCCCACTCCACCACCGTAGCACGATATTGTCCGCTTTGGGCCCCGACCACGCCCTCACGGTTTTGTTTCTGGGAACTCACGAGCAACTTCCCAGTGGGTCACCCATCATGGGAGTGCTCTAACCCCCTTCTCACTTAACTTCGGAGTTCCTACGGAACCCGAAGCCAGTGAGCTCCTAAAAGGCCTCGTGCTAGGTAGGGATGAGAATATACATTTAAGGATCACTCCCTTGTGCGATGTGGAATGCACAATTCACGGCACATACAAATACACAATAATTTCTCATTAAACTCTTAAAAGTTTATTAATCAAGTATTCTTTCTTTCTTTTTTCTTTCTTAATTTATATATAAGAAAAATTAGGTTCTCATCCTTCCTTTTGATACTTCATTGATTAAAATCTTATTCTTTTTTAATTTTTTTTATCAAAGTCCTCCTTTTGATACTTCATTGATTAAAATCTTATTCTTTTTTAATTTTTTGATCAAAGTCCTTGAGTATTAATAACATCACTAATTATTTCAATAATAAAATACTTTTATCTAAAAATATTCATTTAGTGTTAAAAATATTACAATTAGTATATTTATATTTATGGCTAAATTTTTTATCATATATTTTTATTTTTTATTTGCACCCATTTTTAATTTGCAAACCTTTTTTTTTAATTTATACCAATTTTCTTTTCAATTTTAATTTGTACCCATATATTAATTTCTCTTTGTGCCCATATTTTTTTAAAGTTTTATTTGTATTTGTGCTCATGTATTTACCGTCACGTGACATTGTATAATGAATCAATAATAATAAAAAATTACATATGGTATATTTATTTTTATGGCTAAACTTTGTATCATATATTTATATTTTTAGTTTGTACCCACTTTTAATTTGCAACCTTTTTTTTTAAAAAAAAATTGTAGTATTTTATTTTTAGTTTTAATTTTTTAATCTTTTATTTGTACCCTAATTTATTTATAATGTACCCATTCTTCTTTATTAATGTACCACTTTGTTATATGTGAAATGTACCAATTTTTTTAACACTATGGATACATTCTTTTGCCATTTATTCAATTAAAATGTTTAAATTTTTTTATTGTAGCCGTTTCTAATAATATTATAATGAGGGATTTTAAATTTATAGGATTATAAATCCCATAAAATATCAAACAATTAATGTCAAAACTATAAAAATATAAGTATTAATAGTAATATAATGAGGTGTATAAAGTCAAGCGACTTTGATCAAACTTTGAATATCATTAAGGTTTTAGTCAAATAGTGTTAAAGACTATGGACCGCATCTAAAGTGTCACATCCCGGCCCGGGGTCCACCACATCCCGAGCCCGACCTCCGCCGTAGCACGATATTGTCTGCTTTGGGCCCCGACCATGCTCTCACGGTTTTTGTTTCTAGGAACTCACACGAGAACTTCCTAGTGGGTCACCTATCATGGGATTGCTCTCGCACGAGTTCCTAGAAACAAAAATCGTGAAGGCGTGGTCGGGGCCTAAAGCGGACAATATCGTGCTACGGCAGAGGTCGAGTGAACAATATCGTGCTACGGCAGAAGTCAGGCTCGGGATGTGGTGGACCCTGGGCCGGGATGTGACAATTTGGTATCAGAGCCAAACCTTGGTCGTGGTATGCCGACGAGGACGTCGAGCCCCTAAGGGGGGTGGATTGTAAGATCCCACATCGCCCAGGGGAGTGATCCTTATATGTATATTCCTATTTCTACCTAGCACGAGGCCTTTTGGGAGCTCACTGGCTTCAAAGTTCATCGAAACTTCAAAGTTAAGCGAGTAGCGTGCGAGAGCACTCCTATGATGGGTGACACACTGGGAAGTTCTCGTGTGAGTTCCCAGAAACAAAACCGTGAGGGTGTGGTAGGGGCCCAAAGCAGACAATATCGCGTTACGGCGGAGGTCAGGCCCCGGAAGTGGTCCCCCCGGGCCGGGATGTGACATAAAGCATCCCTTATGTATGATATAGATTTTAATAACATTTCCTTGGAGATGATTAGAGAATATGCAGTATTATTCATCACCCACTTAGCAGACACGTTCGATTATATATATTCACCTCTAACACCTCCATTTCAAACGAGATATATAGGGCTGGAAAAAAATCCCAAACCGAACCTAAAAATTCCCGAAACCAAACCGAAATTCTTGGGAATTTTGGTATCCAATATCGAATCGATCTTAAGTTTTTGTAATTTCGGTATTCCCAAACCGAACCGAAAAAAATAATATATATATATATATACATATATTATATAATTTTTAAATATATAGGAGCACATCTTTAAGGGGAACATCATCTACCTACAATAGTGAAAATTGAAATACTGAAGGAGCACTGGAAATCGATGATGGAACATATACAAGAATGAGCCCTATGATAGATAGTGGAACATACGCAAAATTTTTAAATCAAAGGAGATTGATAGATGGATACATAGATGCAGAATAAACACAGGAGATTGATAGATAGATACATGGATAGATTATAAGTTACAATTTGCTTGAGAAAACTTTACATCTATTTATAATATTTATATTATATATGTACAGAAAGCATATATTAACGTTTTAGACATAATTTTGGGGACTGGCATAATTATATATAGATGTACTAGTTTACTTAAGCACATATTAACGTTTCAGATTGACAGATTGCTTTTGAATAGGCAGAAACAAATAGGTAGATACTAACTAGGCCTTGCCATTTGATTGGCAGATTTGTGTGCACAGATTGGTGGAAACAAATTGGTAGATTAGGCCTGCCTCTATGTCAATTTTTCAATATAAAAAGTTGAATTGTAGCCCAAAAGCATAATATGTCAAATTTTAGTCCAAAAGCCCAAAACTATTTCGGGATTCCCGATTTGCCCCGAAATTCCAAAACTATTTCGGGATTCCCAAAAATTGGAATTCCCGAAAATTTGGTTTGGGATCGGTATTGAAATTGGAATTCTTGAAAATTTCGGTTTGGGAATCGGGACAAGGGTTTCGGTATAGGATCCCATACCGAACCACCCGTAGATATATATGATACATCAAATTATATGGGCTCCATTTTTATTTGTTCCATAAATTCTGCAGTTAATTTGGCTTTATTCTTAGTTTTATCATTTGGATTTGAGGCTAAGATATCTCTCGTCCTTGTTGGCATAATATTTCAATTATCAAAGGCATGAGCGGTGAGCCAGCTGATCATTATCTTATATTATCCACAAAGCTTTAGCCATTAGCTAGGGTTTTGATTAAACAAAAACAGATAAAGGAGATTTAGTGGTGGAAATTTGCTTCTTCGGAATCTGCATGCAGTAAGTGAAAGTTCCATTCGCAGTGTTTGAAACATAATTATGATTTTGATTTTTGAAAGTGATTTAATCGATTCAAGGTTGAAGCTTTTTGTCGAACATAATGGAACTTTCTTGGCTGTAAAGACTAGAAGAATATATGTAAAGGCTGCTGCAGATAACACTTTACCTTTGAGTTAAACACTCTTATATGTTATATATTCGTTTTAGTTTGGTTTTAGTGGTGTGGATTATGTGGTCTTAGTAAGCTCCACACAGACATGACATATATATATGTTTGACCCCTTTGTTTCTTCCATTTTTCTTAATTAAAGATGAGCATTAATAATACTAACGACTAAATCATGCAGCATATGCACAATCTTCTTCTCATTTCTTTTTTTTAGCTTTTGCAAAAAGATTTTGTAAGTTTCTTGTGCATGTATTTAATATCAAATGGCTCGTTTGCAAAATACCTCTTAGTCAAGCTGTATTTCTCTATCTACTATTATAAGACATTCAATGCTCTATATGAAGAAAATTGATATTCCATTATAAAGCGAATTAATAACATGAGGACTATAATCCAACTTCTTATCAGGACATGCAAGGATTTTAATTTATTTTAATTTTGAAATGTATAAGAGCATTTCCACTGTGGTGGAGGCCCCCTAGGGCTATCCACTATGCTATCCACCTAGTGAACAGTAACTGTCCTTAATGAACAATAATCGTTTTTTGCATCTTCACCGTCACACTTGAATAACCCTGACAATTAGCAATAAAATATTACTATTTTTATTTATAAAATAATACAAAATAATTTTATTTTTAATTTTGGATAGAATTTTTAATCGGTCTCGTTGTACCACTTTTTTTTTCTTTTCACATGATGCAGCACACCATTCCAAAACTTTTTTTTTTTTCACATTTATTATTATTTTTTTCCTCTTTTCACATGGTGCCAACGCACCATTCCAAAAGTTGTGTTTTTTTTCCTTTCTTTTCCAAGCTCAGCAACTCTCTCTCACTTGAGCTCCAGAGGCAAGGCCTCATACTCTGACAACATCAATAGCCGGTCTGTGCAAAAATTCACAGTTTTTCCTTAGTTAAAATCTCTCTCTCTCTCTCTCCCTCTCTCTCTCTCTCCAAAAAAAAAAATCCCAAATAGTGCGATATGGGTGCACAAGTGGAATGAGGGGTATTGCGAGTGCGTGGGGGCAAAGGCGATGTGGGGTGTGGCATCAGCTGCGCCAGATGAGGGACTGGATCTCTCCCATTTGTCTGTGGGTGTATCATCAAGCCCGATGACGAACTCCAGCGAGAGCCGTTGAGTTTATTACATTTTTATTTATTTTTTTACATTTTTATTAATATTTTTTATTTTTATTAATTTTATATTGTCGTTGACATCAGCCTTTTATCATGTTGCCTTTGGGCTCTTGGGCTAGCAATTCGTGCCAGGCCTCTCCCTCGAGCCCGCTCGGGCTCCATCGCCAGCACACGCTGGACTATCTCCCTCGAGCTATCTGGCCCTGTTCCACAACCAGTCCACCAAGCAATAGCCCACGGTGAAACTGCTCTAAGGACGTGCAAGGTTGGTAAACATTCAATGTGATGCATTTCCTCACAGATCTTGCTTAGAGTGAAACTTCAAGCCTAACACGTAGACATCACAGATAAAGTGATGTTGAATATGTGTAGTTATTGGATTTCGCACGTGTGCCAACATGCTATGATACAATGAAGAAAGTGGAAGTTTTACTATAAAACTGAGAATATGTGACATTATAGCCAAACTCCTTATAATGCAAGATTTGATAAACTTACAGTGTGAGATGTTTCTTCACATCCTCACACTTTGAACTATGCTGAAAAGTTTTTAACATCATGGCTCATCCATAGAGGCAGCCCAGAGGGAGGGCAATCACAAGGCATGCATCTTGGATCTCACTTTAAATTAATCCTCATATTTTCTCCATATGCTTGTTATATATCTTAAAATTTTAATCATTCATCGTATTCTTGATTAGAAAGAGGGAAAAATCTCTTATTCTCATATTCTAATATGATGCGAAAAATTCATAATAAGGTACTAAATTAGTAAGACCTCATTTCATTTTCGTATTAGGCCTTAGTTTGCATTGAGACTTTTCTGCTCACCACTTCATTTTTTACGAGATTCTAAATTCGAATCTCCCATCATTTGTTGGTGGATATGGTGTTGAGTTTTTATCCATGCATCTCAAGATCGAAACTCCCCTTCCCCTTAAACGATCAAACATATTCCCTTTCTCAGCCAAAATAAAAAAGTGACTGAACTACCTCTTGAGGGAAGCCCTCAAGTAGCGGCCCAATCCATCTTGTAGTCATTTTTACTTTTAGAGCCGGTGCAGACCCTTAACATGACACATTTTATCTCTGAGGCTTCGACAGAGCTTTAAATGACTTATTTCGATCATTATAATCAGGAAATCTAAAGTGACCAAAGCGGCTTTTCTGTTTAATTTCTTTACTTTAGAAATAGATAATTCGTATTCTAAAATTCATTCTCTCACCAACATCTATGCTATGCCCCTTAAAAAAAATAAGAAGAAAGAAAAAAAGGGTCATCACCCTAAAATAGCTTGTTCTCATGTGTGGTTGCTATTCTTACCATGTTTTTATACCACATTTATATATCATCTTATATGACATCTGATGTGGACATCTACATCATTTAAATTAATCAAAATTTAATTTCAATTAAAAACTATTTAGTAACCCAATAATTAAAAAAAAAGTTGGAATTAAATAGTGATTGTAGCATACGAGGAGTATTCTCCTTCCTTCCTCATTCAATCCTGCTTCATCGCCCGTTTCTTCTTCTACACCAGGTCTTTCACGCCATATTTTTTCACTCCAGTTTTTTTCAAATCAGTCATATCAACCACAATCTAAATTCTAAATTAAATCTCATATGGCAAGGTTTAAGAGCTCTCCTATTTGGATTATTAGTACGCATATATCATTTTCTTTCAATGAATTTAATTTTTGTAGTCTGTTTATTTCTTCTTTCTCTCAATCTCCATTGTGTAGCAAGATAAATTCTTCTTCGGGTCTTGATCAGAGTTGACGTTAGTGGTAAGGTTTCCTAACGACACATACTTGAGATTCCTTAATTTGATTATGGGTAGGAACAAGATGAAATCCTTAATGACTCAAAGTGTTAAATCTTCAACCCCCAGTGTCATTTTTCTATGAACAAAAAGATTTAGATAAATAGTCCAATGGACATCAAGAGAAAGAAGAAGAATAAATAGACTAAAAAGTATAAATTCATTGAAAAATAGTGGTAAATGTTTACTAATAATCCAAATAGGGGAGTGTCGATGAACCTTTGCCGTAGGAGAATTAGTTGAGATTGTGGTAGTTCACACTAATGTGAAAAAAAAAAAAAAAAAAAAAACTGGAGTGAAAAAATGTCACTTCCCGGGTCCGCTCCACCACCGTAGCACGATATTGTTCGCTTTGGGCCTCGACCACGCCCTCACGGTCTTGTTTCTGGGAACTCACGAGCAACTTCTCAGTGGGTCACCCATCATGGGAGTGCTCTAGTCCCCTTCTCGCTTAACTTCGGAGTTCCAACGGAACCTGAAGCCAGTGAGCTCCTAAAAAGCCTTGTGCTAGGTAGGGATGAGAATATATATTTAAGGATCACTCCTCTGGGCGATGTGGGATGTCACAATCCACCCCTCTCAGGGGCCCGACGTCCTCGTCGGTACACATGCGGCCAGAGTTAGGCTCTGATACCAATTGTCACATCCCGGCCCGGGCGCAGCCACCTCCCGGGCCCGCTCCACCACCGTAGCATGATATTGTCCGCTTTGGGCCCCGACCATGCTTCCATTGCGGTTTTGTTTTTGGGAACTCACGAGCAACTTCCCAGTGGGTCACCCATCATGGGAGTGCTCTTCTCGCTTAACTTCGGAGTTCCAATGGAGCCAGTGAGCTCTCAAAAGGCCTCGTGCTAGGTAGAGATGGGAATATATATTTAAGGATCACTCCTCTAGGCGATGTGGGATGTCACAAAATATATGGCGTGAAAGAAATGGAGTGGAAGAAGAAACGGGAGAAAAAGCAGGAATGAATGGGGAAACAATGAGAAGACTCTTCGTATGCCACAATCACCATTTAATTCTAGGTTTTTTTAATTATTGATTTATTAAATGGTTTTTAATTTAAATTAATTTAAATGATGCAGATGTCTACATAAAATACTACATAAGGTGGTATATAAATATGATATAAAAACATTATAAGAATAGCATTAGTGTTCTTCAAGTCCTTGAAGGGCCTTTCTCCTTCACACTATCAAAACCATAGTTGGATTTGGATTTCAATCACCTGTTCAAGGGCCTCATTGGTTTTATGGTTCCTTGTTTTTGGTCACTCGTTTTCCAAAATTTTAAAGCCCACAAACCCTCTAAAACTCAGGGTGATAGAATAAATTGGTTTCAAACTCGATATTTGAATTTAATATTTTTATTTTATTTATAAGTAAAGAAAAATATCACTAAACTATAGTACTATGTGGCTTAAAAACTTTTAATACAAAACCTTAGCAGTCAACTATTCTCTTCCATTTTCTATTAATTATGCAACAACAAGAAGATCCGAAAATCGGCGCCAACTCAGACTGTCAACTGATAAACAAATGCTTGAGAGGGAGGGGCGACAAAATGTGAATACTCCAATCCAAGTTCTTTATTTTTTAATTTTACTATGTACAAACTATGTTTATAAATCATATTAGATACAGATGATTCTAAGAAAAATAAATTAAATTAAATTTAAAAAGAGAGAGATTGAGAGAGAGAAGAGAAAGAACTGTGTGTTAAACGGATAGGATACATTGGGCTAAAGTCTACATTCTATAAAGTCAGGCAAGCATTGCATATTCGACACAGAATAACTAAAAACATCTTTCTTCGAATATGTACGATATTCATTTCAGATGGAAAAAATGCATACAAGAGAATAACGTGCGTTTAAATTTTTGATTTAATTATCTTGAAATTTTCTGGGGAGAGGTGAGATTTGTAGATACTTAAAATACACTACAAAATCTTTCCAATTCCCTCTAATTCCTCAACTTTTCCAAATTCTTTAAATTCTAATTGAATACACTTGGAATGTTATAAACTTCTTTAAAATTCTAATTGAATACATCCGGATTTTTTAGGATTTTAATAAACTATCTGAAAATCCTGATTGAATACACATTGAATTTCGGATAATCACTTAAAATCCTGATTGAATACTCCTAGATTCATTAAAAGAATTAAAATTCTTCAAAAATCTCAATTGAATACCCCCCCAACTTTATCAGGACTTTCAACTTATTAAAAAAAATGAATATCAAGCAACAAAAAGGACTTTTTGTTGTAAACATTCCTAGTTTAGGTGTGATTGTGTAAATCCTATATTAGATTTGATTCTAGTTATCATTTCCTATATGGACTTGTATTCCTTGGGGAAGAAGGAATATATTCTCTCCTTTTTTACTATAAATAAAGGCACAATGTAAGAGGGATAACAACAACAACAACAACACACACACACACACACACACACACACACACACACACATTCCCCTAGAATTCTACAAACACAACTCTTTCTATACCCTTGCCGCCAGCCCCCTTAATATTGTCAAATAAAATAGACTACAACATGTTATCAGCACGCTCATACTGATGCGCTTTAGAATATGATGTTGAAGAATTTTTCTGCATCAAACCAATTCATCCATATCATCACACAATTAGTTTATTTAAAAACAACGGTTTTTATCTCGATATTTTTGCAACCTTGATAGCATGAACATTCACCATGATGCATGACCCAACTTTACGTTTTGCATATTTTAGATTCTACATAATTGCATATGCCTCATAATCATAATTGTTGAATTATCTGAATTTGATATTTGCCATGAATTGAATCAAATATTTTTGTATATGCATCACATTGAATTAAATTAACATATTATTGAATTGAAATATATTGCAATTGGGCATATTAGGGTTCTTTCAAACTTGTCAGTGGCGATGGCCACTCCCATGCTTTCCTGAGCCGATAACCCATCTTGGAGCTACGGCTCCAAGCCCAAAACCTAGACCCGACGCCTAAAAGGCGTCGTCCACCATGAAACTGTGACATCCCACATCGCCTAGGGGAGTGATTCTTATATGTATATTCTCATCTCTACCTAGCACGAGGCCTTTTGAGAGCTCACTGGCTTCGGGTTCCAAAGTTAAGCGAGTTCGCGCAAGAGCAATCCCAGGATGGGTGACCCACTGGGAAGTTCTCATGTGAGTTCCCAGAAACAAAACTGTGAGGGCGTGCTCGGGGCCCAAAGCAGACAATATCATACTACTTTGGAGTCGAGCCCGGATTGTGGTGGGGGCCCGGGTCGGGATGTGACAAAACTGGCGAATAGCATGGCATGCAGCCATGCCCAGCCACCTCCGGCATGGCCCCCGACGACCTGAAGTCGTCTTCGACGAGTTCTTGTCTGTAATTTGATTTTTTTTTCTTTGAAATTACAATCGAAAATTCTAGGGTTTTACTACATGGAGAGTTCTTCACTTTCCGTTCAATTTTATGGATTGTCGTTTCACCCACGGCATTCGCTGTGCTTTTTGCACCACAACGCGACTGCCTGAAGTGGTGGTGCTGGTCTTCTCAAATCATCACACGGGCATCAACTAACCCGAAGTTTACGTTCGATCCAAGGAATCGCATGTCAAACATGTTTTATGGGAAAGCTTATCACTAAGCCTTCTTATGACAAGATTCGTTTGAATCCTCCCATTTTTCTACAACGGATTCAGGGGGGACATTTATGGACCGATTCACCCTACATGCGGACCATTTAGATATATTATGATTTTGGTTGACGATTCCACGCATTGGTCACACATGTGCTTGTTGTCCACAAGGAACGCTTCATTCTCCAAACTGTTGGCTTAGGTTATCAAGCTTAGGGCTCACCACCCTGATTATCCAATCAAATCAATTCGATTGGATAATGCTGAAGAATTCACATCTAAAACTTTTGATGACTATTGCATGTCAGTTGGGGTAAAAGTTGAACATCCAGTACCCCATGTTCATACTCAGAACGGCCTAGCAGAGGCTTTCATTAAGCTTTTACAAATGATTGCTTGATCGTTGGTCATATATACCAAGCTCTTGATCACTACTTGGGGCCATGCAATATTGCACGCATCAAAGTTGGTCTGCCTAAGGCCTGTTGCGACACAACCATTTAGTGCCTTTCAGTTGGTTACTAGATACGAACTCGACATATTGCATCTGCGGGTTTTTGGTTGTGCGGTATATATGCCGATCTTGCCACCCTTACGTACAAAAATTGGCCTCAGCAAATGATGGGAATCCCATCTATGTCGGATATGATTCTCCTTCGATTATTCATCACTTAGAAACTTTGACAGGCAATCTGCTTACCGCTCGTTTTGTGGATTGTCACTTCTATGAGACAGTATTCCCGTCGTTAGGGGGAGATAAGAACATCAACGTTTCTGATGAACGACACGAATTATTGTGGGTGACTCCCACTTTGTCTCATTTAGATCCCTACACCGCTCAGTCTGAAACTGAAATACATCGCATATTAAATCTTCAAAGCATAGCTCAGAGCATGGCAGATACTTTTACTGATCTAGCGCGCATGACAAGATCACATATTCCAACCGCGAATACACCTGCAAATATGGATGTACCAAATGTACGACAGACTGCCCTCCTGGAAGCTCGGGACGCCAATCTTGGTGATCCACGTATATTAGCAACTAGCCAATCATTTGCCTCTACATAAACGCGTGGTAGACCTCTTGGTTCAAAGGCTTCACACCTTCGAAAGAGGAAATTCATGGCACAAGGTCATGAAGAGCCTACCGTGAATCCGACTATCGTGCACTCATTCTACCTAACTCATGAGGAAATTCTAAATTATGGAAACATCCTTGAAGAGACGAATCATCTTCTCGAGAATCGTGAGATTTTGGTCTATTATGCTAGCTTAGATGATGTGTGGCGTAGAAATGAGATGATTGTCGACAATGCATTAGCATTTGCAGTAGCTACTGAAATCATGTTGAACGATGACATTGAACCGCATTTCATTGATGAATGTCGACGTAGAACTAATTGGTCAAACTGGAAACAAGCAATCCAAGTCGAACTTTATTCGCTTGCAAAACGTAAAGTGTTTGGACCTGTAACTTCTACTCCTCCACATGTGAAGCCCGTTGGCTACAAGTGGGTTTTTGTTCCGAAATGTAATAAGAAGAACAAGATTGTGCATTACAAAGCTCATCTTGTTGCACAAGGCTTTTCACTGCACAAGGCTTCTCACAACACCCCGGGATTGACTATGACGAAACTTATTCTCCTGTTATCGATATGATTACTTTTTCGCTACCTTATCAGTTTGGTAGTTTCCGAAAAACTGAGTGTGTAGCTGATGGACATAGTAACCACGTATCTCTATAGATATCTTGATAAGGAAATTTACATAAAAGCTCTCGAATGACTTACATTGACTAGCTCAAATATTTCCAAACCTTGAAACACGCTCTCAATTTAGCTGAGGCGTTCACTCTATGGTTTGAAACAATCTAGAAGAATGTGGTATAATCGTCTAAGTGAGTATTTAACTAGTTAGGGATATGTGAACAATGAAATATGCCCTTGTGTGTTCATTAAGAAGTCACATTCCAAATTTGCAATTGTTGTAGTATATGTCGATGACATGAATCTCATCGAAGCTCCTGAAGAGCTCGCGAGAACTGCCGCGCACGTAAAGTCAAAATTTGAGATGAAAGATCTAAGTAAGACTCGATACTGTCTCGGTCTCGAGATAGAGCATCGTTCGAATAGAATCCTAGTACATCAATCGAACTACACGAAGAAGGTGTTGCGCCGTTTTAATGAGGATAAAGCAAAGCCTTCGAGTACTCCTATGGTCGTTCATTTGCTAGATGCAAAATGAGATCCCTTCCATCCGAATGAGGATGATGAAGAGATTTTAGAGCCTAAAGATCCTTATCTAAGTGCGATAGGCACTTTATTGTACTTAGCTCAATGCACTAGACTTGACATCTTCTTCACTATTAATCTTTTGGCAAGATACAGCAATCCACCTACACGTAGACACTGGACTGGCGTGAAAGATATCTTCTGTTACCTTAAGGGTACTACGGATTTGGGTTTGTTTTATCCCTACAAATCCTCGAGTGATGCTGTACCATCTGCTTCTTGAGTTGATTCTCGCCTTATTTGTTATGCCGACGCATGATACTTGTCTGATCCGCACAAGGCACGTTCTCAAACGGGTTATGTCTTTACCGTTGAAGGCACCACAATCTCTTGAAGGTTAACTAAACAGACCTTAGTTGCCACTTCGCCTAACTATGCTGAAATTCTCGCCTTACATAAAGCAACTCGGGAATGCTTTTGGTTGATAGTAGTAATGGGCCATATTCAAAGCTCCTGTGATCTTTATCCCGCCATTGATGTCTCGAAGACAATTTTTGAAAACAACGCAGCATGCATCAAATAGCTCAAGAATGGTTACATCAAATGAGACAACACCAAGAACATTGCGCCGCAATTCTTCTTTTCATATCAACAACAAGAGCATCAGAAGATTGAAGTCACACAAATCTGTTCACAAGACAATATGGCCGACCTTTTCACCAAATCACTGCTGAAGACGATGTTTTAGAAGCTTGTTCATAGAATTGGTATGCGTAAACTTTCTGAGTTGTAACATTACTATTTCTCTCTGGAATTGTGTCAAACTCAGGGGGAGTATTCTAAAGATACTTGCTTGACCTTAATGTACTCTTTTCCCCTACGATTAGGAGCATTTTTCCCACTGGGTTTTTGCTACCTAACTAGGTTTTAACAAGGCACCTACTTTGGGTTGGTCATGTCCCTGATGACGTCCTGTAGACGTTTCTTTTGACTTTGCATTTCTCACGCATTTTTCCTTTGACTATGGATTTTGTCCCTACTCAGGTTTTTGCCATAGCCTTACGGTTTTTTTTTTTTTAGTGAGACTTACTTACTTATGCAAGTTCCTACCTTATTGAGAATAAGTGTTGTTCCTTGGAATCAGTGTCGATGAGTCGACTTCCTCGACTTCTGCATGATGCTAAATCTACCATGAGTATTTACACACTTAAGGGGAAGTGTTGTAAACATTCCTAGTTTAGGTGTGATTGTGTAAATCCTAGATTGGATTTGATTATAGTTATCATTTCCTATATGGACTTGTATTCCTTGGGGAAGAAGGAATATCTTCTCTCCTCTTTTACTATAAATAAAGGCACAATGTAAGAGGGATAACAACACACACATATTCCCCTACAATTCTACAAACACAACGCTCTCTCTATACCGTTACCGCCGGCCCCCTTAATAGTCAGATAAAATAAGTTACAACACTTTCAACTTTGTCAAGACTCTCTCTTTCTCTCTCACATACACAAATTCAACTACTAAATGACTGCTGTTGTTTCCCAACAAAAAGAAAAAGAGTATTGTAGTATTGTTGCTAACCTTGTCTTACTTTACTTGAATGGCGTTCAAGATTATGCACAAATTAGGAAGGCTTAGCCAGAGTTAGAATCTTATGCTACTTGTTTAATTAGTGTTAATGCTGTAATTTTCTGGTTTGTTTTCAAGTGTGTACATGTGAGCTGCTTCGTTTGTTTAAGCGTTTTGTAGTGGTGGTTGGCTATGAATTTATTATTTATGAACAAATTAAAACAAGTTAGAAGGAGAATGCATATAATTTCTGTCATACAACACTAACAAGATACATAATAGGCTAAATTAGAAAACAAAATAAACACGTGTGTTTATTATACTATAAGTTTCGACAAATCATTTACTACCACTTATGCTACTTGTTTAATTAGTGTTAATGCTGTAATTTTCTGGTTTGTTTTCAAGTGTGTACATGTGAGCTGCTTGGTTTGTTTAAGCGTTTTGTAGTGGTGGTTGGCTATGAATTTATTATTTATGAACAAATTAAAACAAGTTAGAAGGAGAATGCATATAATTTCTGTCATACAACACTAACAAGATACATAATAGGCTAAATTGGAAAACAAAATAAACACATGTGTTTATTATACTATAAGTTTCGACAAATCATTTACTACCACTTATGCTACTTGTTTAATTAGTGTTAATGCTGTAATTTTCTGGTTTGTTTTCAAGTGTGTACATGTGAGCTGCTTCGTTTGTTTAAGCGTTTTGTAGTGGTGGTTGGCTATGAATTTATTATTTATGAACAAATTAAAACAAGTTAGAAGGAGAATGCATATAATTTCTGTCATACAACACTAACAAGATACATAATAGGCTAAATTGGAAAACAAAATAAACACGTGTGTTTATTATACTATAAGTTTCGACAAATCATTTACTACCACTTATGCTACTTGTTTAATTAGTGTTAATGCTGTAATTTTCTGGTTTGTTTTCAAGTGTGTACATGTGAGCTGCTTGGTTTGTTTAAGCGTTTTGTAGTGGTGGTTGGCTATGAATTTATTATTTATGAACAAATTAAAACAAGTTAGAAGGAGAATGCATATAATTTCTGTCATACAACACTAACAAGATACATAATAGGCTAAATTGGAAAACAAAATAAACACGTGTGTTTATTATACTATAAGTTTCGACAAATCATTTACTACCACTTATGCTACTTGTTTAATTAGTTTTAATGCTGTAATTTTCTGGTTTGTTTTCAAGTGTGTACATGTGAGCTGCTTTGTTTGTTTAAGCGTTTTGTAGTGGTGGTTGGCTATGAATGTATTATTTATGAACAAATTAAAACAAGTTAGAAGGAGAATGCATATAATTTCTGTCATACAACACTAACAAGATACATAATAGGCTAAATTGGAAAACAAAATAAACACGTGTGTTTATTATACTATAAGTTTCGACAAATCATTTACTACCACTTATGCTACTTGTTTAATTAGTGTTAATGCTGTAATTTTCTGGTTTTTTTTCAAGTGTGTACATGTGAGCTGCTTGGTTTGTTTAAGCGTTTTGTAGTGGTGGTTGGCTATGAATTTATTATTTATGAACAAATTAAAACAAGTTAGAAGGAGAATGCATATAATTTCTGTCATACAACACTAACAAAATACATAATAGGCTAAATTGGAAAACAAAATAAACACGTGTGTTTATTATACTATAAGTTTCGACAAATCACTTACTACCACACAAGCAATAAATAAATTATAGTGTAGTGTCTTCCAAAAAAAAATAAAATAAATTATAGTGTAGTAGTGTTGGATTGCTCTATTAATTAAGGGACTTTCTCTTCAACACTTGTTTCAAGATCAATTTTTTTTCTCTTCTCTTAGTGTAGCTTGGAATAATACTATTGCTTATAATGAAAAGAAAGTAATGAATAAATAACCTCATGTTGAAAATGATCTATTCTCAATTTTAACAAGTTATTACTACCAAGCAATGTTGCTAACAAAATATTTTAATGGCTTTTATAAAAGAAATTATGTTACTAAGTGATGATAGAGATATACACAACACTATATACAACGTATGGAATCTAAAAATTTCTTTTACGATATGCTCTTACAACCAAACTACTAGCCTTGCAATTAACACACTATTCTAAGTTTAATTCGCAAATAAGTAAATAAAAATAGACATTTATGAATTAGGTCAAGTAAAAGTTATTTGCATGATATTATCCAGAAATTCGGGTAAAATATGAGTGACGAAAGCACCACGAGTCGTGCCTTAATACGTACGCATGCTGCCACTGTGCCACAAATAATATTTTGATACCATTTTAGAATTTTCCCTGAAAATAACACATCCGTGTTTGAATTTTTCTCAGCAAAACCACCCAACGCTACTATGCGGGGAAATTTGAAAAAAAAAAATAAATTTTAGACCTCATATAGAATTATGGTCATTATTTTAATTTTATGGTAATTATAACCAAAACTTGATGTAAAATTACTACAATACCTTTAATACCAGGGTTTCTCACAATAACTAAAACACACTTAATACACTTAGATCGGTTGGATGATTCGGTCTAGGTTTCCATTACATGAATAGGTCCCACACTCCCACAATTATAGTTTTCCAATTGACAAAACCTCTCGTATCTGTGTACATTACATTGTTCTTCACAAACAGAGCCTCCAAATGCTCTAGCATTAATTTTCGCCCTCATAGGTGCATCACCTCACTTCACTTGTCATCAAGATCAGCTGCCTCCAAATCTACATTGGTCATCCTAAGAGTGAGAATAAATTTTACTAACGCTGGTTGTTTGCACTGGGCTGAGTTGAAAAGCTTTTATCTCCATAACCCAGGGTTGTGATGGTAGAACAAACACAATAGAATGCATCCACAAGGGTCAATTTCTCAACAATATCTAGGAAGATTGTGCCACCAATATGAGAGCAAAAGAAGGATAAAGACCACTATACATTTGTACCTCATAAATCATACATATCAAGAACTTACAAAGCCATTATCAGAATACTTAACAACATGGTGCAGAGTCACTTCTTGATTTGAGGTTGTTGCGCAAGCAATATATTTGATGTTGACAACGTTCCTGACTAATAAACATAAAGATCTTCAAACTCTAAATGCTCCAGCGTTTTCGCCCTCTAGAGCATTACCTCTCTCATTACTTCTTGTGTACATTGCCCTATGTGTTTGCACCACCACAAATGGTGTCTTCCTCCTATCCACCGCTTCTAAATCCCGCTTTAAAACTTCCAATTGCTTGCTTCCTTCAACAAAATTGGTCTCAGTTAGAATGTATACAAAATTGACAGACCCAACATCAAACGCATGGTAAAGATTTCGTGTAGCTTGAGCACTTGTTCCAATCGGTTTAGATGAGTTTCTGAGCATGTTAAACTTAAGACTATAAGGCACCCACTACGGTTTCCATGCATGGCTGTAATGGCCAATCATACTTGTGATTGCCAATACAAAGTTACAAACATGGTATGAGGTCTTGAATATATGCATAACATGACACTAAAGATATATTAGTGTTGTAGCCTATTTTATCTGACTAAGGGGAATGGGCCAGCGGCAAGGGAAGAGAGGGAGGAGATATGTGTTTGTAGAATCGTAGGAGAATGTGTGTGCAAAGGATGTGTTATCGCCCCTACACAGTGCCTTTATTTGTAGTAATAAGAGGGAGAAGAAATCTTTCATCCCCAAGTAATACAAGTCCACATAGGAAAGAATAACTAGAATCAAATCTAATCTAGGATTTACACAATCACACTTAAACTAGAAAAGTTCATAACACTCCCCCTTAAGTGTGTAAATATTCAAGGTAGATTTCAGCATCATGCAAAAGTTGAGGAACTCGACTCGTCGGCACTGATTCTAGGAACAACGTTTATTCTCAATTAAGGTAGGAACTTGCATAAAGAAGTAAGTCTCACTAAAACAATCCTAAGGGGTATGGCAAAAACCCGAGTATGGACAAAATCCATAGTCTAAGGAAAATGCGTGAGAAATGCAAAGTCAAAAGAAATGTCTACAGGACGTCATCAAGGATATGATCAGCCCAAGGTGGGTGCCTCATTAAAACCTAGCAAGGGGTGCGGCATCACTTGAGGATTCATAGGGATAAACACAAGTCCAAATCCGTAGTACCCTTAAGGTATCGGAAGATGTCTTTAATGACAATCCAATGTCTACGTGTTGGTGCATTACTATATCTTGCCAAAAGGTTAACAGTAAAGGTGATGTCAGGTCTAGTGCATTGAGCTAAGTACAATAAAGCATCTATCGCACTTAGATAAGGAACTTCAGGCTCCAAAATCTCTTCATCATCATCCTTCGGACGGAAGGGATCTCATTTTGCACCCAGCTAAACACGTGGTCAAGTATTTGGAATTTTGAGCATGGCTAACATCATTTCAGATTGTGATAATTACTAGCAAGAGGGATTGGTTTATCAATAGCTAAAGTATGGTGATATCGCATATTAGCACGGGGAAGAGGTGGCAGAGTCCACAAAATTATCAACCGCGTACTCGTCCCTATAAATACAAGACACCGTGCAACATTTAGGGGACTTCCAACAACACACAAATCTGCCCTGCGCAATTTCTTGCTCTACGCGAAACCTCTCAACACCCTTGAGATTTTTATTTTCTTTTCCACCTTCACATCTTCAGTTTGGATAAACAGCACTGTGAAGGCAACCGGTAACACCTTCAGTTTGAATAAACAGCACTGTTGCCGTAGAATCAGCCGTCCTTGAAGCACATTCAGTTTGGATAAACAGCAGTGCGACAAGGTTGACTGGTTATCTATCCAAGTCTCGGTCGACGAGGATTTTCGGATCCCCGTCGATAGAGGTCATCTCACCAGCCTTCTCGGCAAAGTGAGGTGTTACTGATACTTAGTTAGCTTACTAATTACTCGGCCTGTGCGCCATGTAGGCTAGGTAATTTTTGTAGTCAACATTTTGGCACGGCGCGCAAGCCGAGCAATTAGTAAGCTAACTATGTCCTTCAAATGTGTGCGGGGCGTGCCAACTCGTCAGCCGGGCTCGGCCGATGAGTAAAATGTGTTGATGTTGTGTTAAGCGCGCTGCTGACTCATGTGTCCTGCGGCCGAGAAAGGAACACGTCTCAGCCTCTGGGTCCTCAAGCTTGAAGACAAGGCTACCAATTACAAAGTTCACGACTCGTCGTCGTCCGATTCGGCAATAGTCACTGTATTTGTGAAAGTGAACTCACGCCGAATCGATACTAGAGTATAAGGGCACAAATACTCAAAGCGGATGAAGGTCTTGATAGTGAACGTGGTTCGACCGTCCGAGTGCCGAACTCTGAAACCCACTTGCGAATATGCGATCATAAAACAACTCGGTGTTTGAGGCACCGAGCCTAAGTATCAGTAACACCTCACTTCGCTGAGAAGGCTGGTGAGATGACCTATGTCGACGGGGATCCGAAAATCCTCGTCGGCTGAGACTTGGATAGATAACCAGTCGACCTTGTCACAGTGCTGTTTATCCAAACTGAAGGTGCTTCAAGGACGGATGATTCTACGGCAACAGTGATGTTTATCCAAACTGAAGATGTGAAGGTGGAAAAGAAAATAAAAATCTCAAGGGTGTTGAGAGGTTTCGCGTAGAGCGAGAAATTGCGCAGGGCAGATTTGTGTGTTGAGTTGGAGGTCCCCTAAATGTTGCACGGCGTCTTGTATTTATAGGGACAAGTACGCGGTTGATAATTTTATGGATTCTGCCACCTCCTCCCCGTGCTAATATGCGATATCACCATACTTTAGCTATTGATAAACCAATCCCCCTTGCTAGTAATTATCACAATCTGAAATGATGTTAGCCAAGCTCAAAATTCCAAATACTTGACCACGTGTTTAGCTGTCGTAACTTGATGCTCTTCCATCTTATCACCAAGCATTTGGTTGTTATCACTAAACCACCAAGCACATGCACGACATTAATCAACCACCAATCATATTGCTTATTTCTTCAATTTGGACTCTCAATTGCATAGAATGCAATCCCGCCTTTAATTGCGCGCTAATTTCCCATTCCAAATTGTTCCAATCCAACTTGAACTCTGTTGTTGCTTCCAGCTTGGAGATAATTTGAATTCCATTTATCTCGTATAAAAATGTCAAGATAAATCATATTAAGAGATCATTATTATGATATAAATCATAATATTATCCTTCAATAATAACAAAATTATCTTCACATTTCCATCCAACGGTTGGGAGCTATGCTCACTTAACGGCCTTATTTACTTAGGCCGATGGTGTAAAATCGGGTCCAAACAACTACATTCTTCCAGATTGCTTAAAACTGTAGAGTGACGCCTCAGCCAATTGAGAGCGTGTACTGAGGTTTGGAAATATTTGATCTAGTCAATCAAAGTCCTTAAAAAACTTTCATATAAATTTTCGTATCAAAATCCCCATAAAGATATGCAATTACTACTTTCATCAGCTGCATATTCAGTTTTTTGGAAACTACTAAACTGATAAGGTAGCAAAAAGTAATCACATCTATAACAGGTGAATAAGTTTCGTCATAGTCAATCCTGGGGCGTTATGAAAAGCCTTGCGCACCACAAAACTTCGTTCTTCTCATCACGCTTCCGAACGAAAACCCACCCGTAGCCAACAAACTTCACATATAGAGGAGTATGAGCTACAACTCCAAACACCTTATGTTTCGCAAGCGAATCGAGTTTGACTTGGATTGCTTGTTTCCAATTTGACGAATTGGTTCTACGTCGACATTCATCAACGGAACAGGGTTCAATGTCATCACTCAACATGATCTCAATAGCTACTGCATATCCTAATGCATGGTCAACGATCATATCATTTCTACACCACACATCATCTAAGCTAGCATAATAAACCTAAATCTCATGATTCTCGGGAGGAGAATTCGTCTATTCAAATCTAGAATTTCCTTATGAGTTGGATAGAATGGGTAAATAACAATCAGATTTACGGTAGGCTCTTCAGGTGCCTGTGTCGTCGATTTCCTCTTCTGGGGGTGTGAATCATTTGAACCAAGAGGTCTGCCACGCTTTTGTGTAGGGACAGATGATTAGCTAGCCACTAATGTATGCGACTTGCCAAAGTTAGCGTCCCAGGCCTCCAGGAGGGAAGTCCGTCGTACATTTGGTGCATCTATCTTTGCAGGCACATTGCAGCTGGAATATGTGATCTTGTAACTCACGCTAGATCGATGAAAGTATCTAGCATGCTCTGAGCTATGCCATAAAGACCTAATACATGTTGCATTTCAATTTTAGACTGGGCAGTGCGGGGATCTAAATGAGACAAGGTGGGAGTCGTCCACATAATTCATGTCGTTCTTCAGAAACATTGACGTTCTTATCTCTTCATATTGACAGGAATAATGTCTCATAGAAATGACAATTCATGCAACGAGTAGTAAACAAATTGCATGTCAAAGGTTCTAAGTAACGAATGATCGAATGAGAATCATATCGGGCATAGATTCTCATTCTTCGCTGAGGCCCTATTTTTGTACATAAGTGCGGCAAAATCGACCCATAAACTGCACATCAAAAAATGCGCATATGCAATATGTTGGGTTTGTATCCAGTAATCAACTAAAGGGCACTATATGGTTGAGTCGCAATAGGCCTCAGGCGGACCAACATGACTGCGTGCAATAGTGCGTGGCCCATGCCGCGATCGAGAGCTTGGTACGTATGACTAACGATCGAGCAATCATTTGTAAGCGCTTAATGAATGCCTCTGTCAGGCTGTTCTGGGTGTGAACATGGGGTACTGGATGTTCAACTTCAACCCCAAGCGACATGCAATAGTCATCAAAAATTTTAGATGTGAATTCTCCAGCATTATCCAATCGAATAAATTTAATAAGATAATCAGGGTGGTGAGCCCTGAGCTTGATAACATGAGCCAATAGTTTGGACAATGCAACGTTCTTTGTGGACAACAAGCACACGTGTGACCAACGTGTGGAAGCGTCAACTAGACCCGACAGTTTCTTACACGACACGAAAATAACGGGTTTCGGGTCAACACGATAACTAATCGGGTCATTATCGGGTAACCCGTTAAGAACATGTTATTAACGGGTTCTTAACGGGCATACACGCGAGTAACACGTGGGTAACCCGTTAAGAAAAATAAATTATAATTTTAAAGTTTAATTACTAAAGAAATTATTATAAAATACAATAGTCATATTGTATATATTGGTATATTCTATATTAAATATATATTTTTGTATTATTATTCTATATAAGTTAAAAAATTAAGTTTTATTCATTTATTTATTTTTATCATGAGAGTTTCTTATTATCATTAATAGGATAAATTTTACTTAACATGTTGTTGTCCAAAATTAAAATCAACTAGTATAGTATTAGTATAGGCAATAAGACATCCCTACAAGTATGAAAAATGTGAAAGAATATATAAACACTCGTGATTCATCGTTCCTCCACGAGTAGACAATGGTTACATTTACATTATCATTTAGATTTTTAAAACCCTCCAAACTGTCATGAATAGTGTTTTTTTTTTAAAATTTGAGTGTGAAAGTAATAAAAGTAATAATAATCATTGTAGAAGTGTAAGAAACGTAAAAAAAAATATACAATCACTCGTAGTGACAAGGTTTAAAACTTTCATGAAGGGTCAACTTCGAAATCCGACACAATAATCCATAAACCTTACATTTGTATTTAACCATCAATTGTCGTTTAGGCTTTATTCTTTATATTGAATTTCATTTTTTAAATTTTCTTTTTTGAAAACATGATCTTTTGGGAGATACAGCAAGATGAACAGTTAGGATCTTTGATATCACGTCCCGATATTTACAGTTAATTGAAATATAAGTCGATGTTATATAGTTTGTAGAGATTTTATAAACACCAAGCAATGTTTTCACTAAAGGTAAAACTCTGAACATAATATCAACAATCCGAACCGTTCATCTTCCTGTATCCTCCAATAGATCATGGTTTCAAAAAACAAAATCTGAAGAAAAAAAAAACAAAATTTGGTGAGAAAAATGAAGTATAAATGTAAACAACAATCGACAGTTAAATTTTGATCTATGACTTATATGATTATAGTGGCACATTTCAAAGTTAAGCCCTTCACGAAAGTGGTAAAGCTTGTCATTACAAGCGTTTATATATTTTTTTCTATATTTTTCACACTTCTACATTAATTAAAAAACTATTAAAGACTTTACTTAAACAATAGTCATAGGATAAATGAGAAGAGAGCACTAATATAGAAAGCCTCACTAAAAATATCATCAATATAACTCTTGAAGACAATATATCAAGCCAAAATTCCAATACCGTTTCCCATGGTGATTGATGAAAATTGAAGAATTTGATTGTAAGAAAATGTGCAAGGTTCCAAACCTTGAAACATAACTCCCTTAATTTTGCAAATCTTTTGAACATTTGATATTTTTTTAATGTTCTAATGTTTTTTTTATTTATAATTATGCTCTTATTTTGGGTATGTATATATGTAATACTTGAAAGACAAATGTGTTTTTATGTTTTGAATGTGATAATATGGTATGTATATACTTATTTAGTTTTATGTTTTTCGTTTGATTATTTATTAGTTTAAAATATATTTTCCTTAACGGGTAAAGGGTCAGGTCATCCGTTAATGTTATCAGATCGATTTCGGGTTGGGTCATTTTACCTATTTATTTTAACAGGTGTTATACGACACGACCCGTTAAGATATCGGGTATGACACGAAAACGACACAAACACGGAAAATACAACATGAATGACAGGTCTAGCGTCAACCAAAAACATAAAATATCTAAATGGTACGCATAGAGTGTGAATCGGTCCACAAATGTCCCCCTGAATCCATTGTAAAAAAATGGGAGGATTCGAACGAATCTTGTCATAAGAAGGTTTAGTAATAAGCTTTCCCATTAAACATGTTTGACATACGATTCCTTGAATCGAACCTAAATTTCGGGTTAGTGGATGCCCATGTGATGATTTGAGGATATGGCGCATAACTATTCATCCAAGGTGTCCCAAATGATCATGCCAAAGTGTAATTTCGTGCAAGGTCCCAGAGGTAGAGCCGATAGGCTTTCTATAGGGCGTATGGTTGTAGTATACAGACTACTCGGGATACGCTCCATCTTCTCTAGAATATGCTTCTGGCCATATTCATAGGAAGTATGCACAGAAATTCGACTCTGTTTTCTACGTGGATTTCAGCGTGGTTATTGCTATCTCTAATGTCCTTAAAACTCAATAACGTTCTTTCGGAACGTGGAGAATAAAGTGTTTCATCAATGGTCAAGATTGTACCATTGGACAACATTATGCATACCTTACTGTATCCTTCGATCAGGTTGGATGGGCCTGAGAGGGTTGTTAGATGTACATTCTATAAAGTTAGTGAAATAGATGCATTCACGCAAAACGGTGTGCGTGGTTGCACTATCTGCCAAACAACTAACTTCCCCACTAGTCATACCTAGAATGAAAATTAATTTGAATCGGCCACATACATAAAAGTTCTAAGAACAAATATCCATTCAAAATAATTTTAAGTATTCAAGGACGAAAGTTAATTAAAAACTTAATATCCAAAAAAATATCACTAACAAATAATCCAAACATAAAGGAAAATTGTTCAAAATTAACCAAAAAACAAGCAGAGGGTTCGGCCATTACTATGGAATTCGGCCCCAATGTCTATTTCAACTAAAAAACATAGTTTATGTCTAAGATTCTAATCTTCCATAGGGGTAACGGCCTCTTGAAAGTCAGAAACTTTCATCTTGGAACTCTCCGGTTCGTCCACTTACACAAAGTTTGATTCAAACTTCTTACGACGAGAATGATATTCAGCTACAACCTTTTGGGGAGCTCGGCAAACACCGGACCAATGGTCCTTTGAACCACAATGATACACATGTATGCATCCATGGTTTAAGGTGCTTTACCCTTATTCTTGAAGTTTAGGGCCTTGGAAGCAAGGTTAGGGCACTTCAGGGCTTTGTTTCCTCGCTTAGATGGGCCTTGGCTCTGTTGACCTTGACAAGATGGCTTCTGGCTGCCCCTACCACGCCTCTTTTGGCATTTTGGGCGTTGGTTTGTTCTATAGTGTGCTTCAGGCACGTCAATAGCCTTAGTAGGTCGAGCTTGATAATTCTTCATCAACAGCTGATTCTTCTTTTCAATGAAAAGTAAAACAGAGATTAAATCCGAAAACTTGGTGAACTTCTGAACTCTATATTGTTGCTGCATGACAATATTAGTACCAGAGAAAGTCGAATATGTATTCTCCATAAGATCCTCTTCGGTCAAAGTTTCATTACAAAACTTTAGAAGTGATCTAATTCGACAAACTTCATAATTATGTTCATTCAAAGACTTAAAGTCTTGGAAGCGCAAATACTTCCAGTCATGTCTTGCTTTAGGCAAGAAGATGTCCTTTTGGTGATCAAAGCGATCAACCAAAGCAACCCATAGTGCTCGTGGATCCTCCTCAACAAGATATTCAACTTGCAGCACGTCATGAATATGTCTTCGGATGAAGATCATAGCATTGGCTTTCTCAGCTTCGCCAACAGGGTTATCTGTCTCATCTTCAATGGCGGGACGCAAATTCTTTGCAATGACATGGAGCTTCACATCTTGGACCCACTTGAGGTAGTTCCTTCCAAAGACCTCCAAAGCAGTGAAGTCAAGTTTGTTCAAATTCAACATGTTCCTATCACAAAATAAAGGACAAGATGTGATGTGATTAGTGTAATGGAGAAACAAAATCAATCCATTTCACATAAGAGTAGAACATTCAGGTTCTAATAGACATGTATTGGTTAAAATTCGCATGATAAAGTTTCGAGTTTTCATGGGTGATGTTTTTAATGAAAACTTTAGGTTTTTAAACAAGGCATGTTTCTAGAAACTACAGGTTTCAAAATAATTATGAACTTCAGGTTCATATGTTCCTGCAGACAAATGCAAATATATACATATAAATGTGCAACAAGAAAATATGCAAATAGAACTTCAGGTTTAAAAATTATAATTGAATTAATTATTTGGACTTCAGGCCATAATTAAAGTGAGGGTGAAAAAATGTAAAACCTATTGGGCCTATAAATAATTAGGCAATTAAACTCGGGGCCTAAAATAATAAGCCAAAACCCACAGGTGGGCTGAGTAAATCTCTATCTTAAGGTCCAAGCCTAAATTAGCCCGATTTGGTCTCGGGTGGGCTGCATGCCCAAGGCGAGAGAGAAAAAAAAGGGTCAGAACCAAAGAAAGGCCCATGAAAGGGTATAGATCGAGTGCGGCGCGGACATGTGAACCCAGGGAAGCACTCGATCATGTCCGTCACAGGCATATGAGACACCATGGCCCTACGAGCTAGTGTCACACTTGGGCCAGGTTTCAATTTGTGGGCTTAATATGTGAGCCCATATTGATAAATCTCTCCAATAAGCTTAAGAAGGAACACCAAAGCCTAAAGGGCTAGTGTTGGATGAAGCGTAGCAAAGCCCAAGTAGGCTCGGGTAAAGACCAAAAACAACCTACCGTTGTTGGGTAAGATCGCCGAAGTTGAGGCCAGCACCGCCATTGCTAGTAGCTGTGTTCTTGGTGAGTATTGGTCGGGGGAAGCACATGTTCAAATTGGAACCCTATTTTGAACAGGGAAAGTTTGATTTCTCGACATTGGGTGTGAAAACCATTGGGTTTCGAATCAAAATCCTCAAAGATTTAATGAAATTCTACTGGAATTTCAATGCATATCATATTCATATAATTCAGATATTTAATGCATGAATATAATGCATACACAATTTATGTTGAATCTAAAATTCGAAAAACGTAAGGTTGGGTCATGCATTATTGTGAATGTTCATGCTATCAGGGCTGCAAAAATATCGAGATAAAAACAGTTGTTTTGGAAGAACCTGATTGCATGATGATATGGATGAACTGGTTTGATGCAAAAAAAAAAAAAAAAAAAAAAAGCTTCCTCGTCAGATTCCTAAGTGCAACGATATGAGCGTGCTGATAACGTATTATAACCTATTTTATCTGACTAAGGGGAAGAGGCCGACGGCAAAGGAAGAGAGAGAGAGAGAGAGGAGAGATGTGTTTGTAAAATTGTTGGGAAGTGTGTGTGTGTGTGTGTGTGCGTGTGTGTAGAGTATGTGTTATCTCCCTACACATTGCCTTTATTTATAGTAATAAGAAGGAGAAGAAATCCTTCATCCCCAAGGAATACAATAACTAAAATCAAATATAATCTACGATTTACACAATCACACTTAAGCTAAAAAAGTTCATAACAATTAGTACTTTTACATCAAATCTTGATTGTAATTATTATAAAATTAAAATAGTGGCTATAATTTGAATTCCAAAATTTGATTAGTTTTCCAAATTTCCCTACCATGTGCCACTCGTTTATTACTTGTCCCAGTTCCACCATAAAAACGTTGAGAAATGGCTCTCAGTCTACCCACCCATTCCCGCACCATCAATAAACCATGCCGCCATCAGCAGCCACCAATTTCTTCCACCACCCAAATCTCAGAATCTTCCCCCGCCGTTCTTGTTGGCTCAAATCTCTGAAACCCATTTCTTTTCCCAGATTTCCCACCAAAAAACTGGATTCCTCAGGTGGGTTTGTTCCAAAGAAAGCTGTTTCAGGGCGGAGGAGCAGAGTCATGGGTTCCAACTCCATGGTTGAGCTGATAAAGATGCTGCCTTTTCGAAACGCCGATGGCGAAGACTGCGGCGGAGAGCTTCATCGGGAAGATTACATTGATGAGACTTCGGCGTTGAGTCGCTTGGCTGTGGATAATGGGTTGGAATCAAAGCTCAATCGACTGGTTGGTAATATCGCCTTTTTCATGTTTAGTATTGGGTGTTTTACATAGAAGCCCTCGAAGAAAAACGCTTCAAACCCAATACTGTAGAACTAATAATTATTTTAATTAGAGCACGACCTCGAAGGGTTTTTTATAAAACTTATAGTTGTATGGTTTTATTTTAATTAGAATGATGTTGAGGGATTGGTTTGGGTTGGATGCAGAGCAAGTGGATTATATCTGCTTTATTTGCTGTGGTAATTCTATGGAGGCATGACGGAGAAGCCATATGGGCTGCAATGGGGTCTGTTGCAAATTCCATCCTATCTGTTATACTCAAAAGGATACTGAACCAGGAGAGGCCAATTCCGTCGTTGAGATCTGAGCCCGGAATGCCTTCTTCCCACGCACAGTCCATCTTCTACATTGTTATGTTCACTATTTGGTCATGTAATCTCTCTTATCCCTCTTGATTTTGCGTTTTTCCGTTAACTGCAAGCAGTTTGCTGTCTTCTGATCTTCATCATTGAAATTTGAATGGATTAGATTTACCTCTATTTCCTTATCCAATGCTGTTTACCTGTGTGCTGCTTGTCCAGTTGTGGAATGGCTAGGGATCAATGAGATTTCCGTCACCGTCGCTGCGTTTGCCTTAGCCTTGGGCACATATTTTGTAAGTATTCAATCTTGTGTTGATTTCAGTTAAATAATGCTTTGAAGATCAGCTACATACTTTTTTTGGTCAAAAGCTCAGCCACATACTGAGTGTTCAAGGTCTTCAGTTGATGCCCTGCTCAGTCGAACAAATTTGCTCACCATGGTGTACATTACCACAATATTATGTGTCATTGGATGAGTTTGATTTAATCTAATCCGTTACGCGAATCTCAGAAATAAAGTTCCTCCAATGCCGGACATGCAAAGACTGAACAAGCAACAATATGCCTTTACTAGATAGTAGATCCGAAGTAAACAGAACTGAAGGGGATTTAGATTGCTTATGTATATCTTTATTATTTGTCTTTGCAGTCGTGGTTACGAGTCTCACAAAAACTTCATACACTCGGCCAAATTGTTGTGGGTGCTGCATTCGGAACTATTTTCGCCATCTTTTGGTTCTGGACATGGAATGCTTTTGTGGAGAAAGCATTTGTTTCCTCTTTATGGGTTCAAATAGTTGTATCTGTGGGCGCTGCTGGATTTTGTCTAGGATTTGTTGTGCATGTAATTCGTTATTGGCTCAACGATGAAAGGTGAAAAACCACGTACGTTGATTTGATACGATGGTATATTGCATTTCCACTAAGAGATCTCATTTTATGCTTCTGGCTTTTACGCTTCTGCTTTTATTTTTTGTCTTATAGTTATAGCGGAGGATCCTCATCGGGGCATTGAAAAGAGAAATACCATTAGACTAAGAAGTAGTCGGTAATTTTAAATTTCTGTTGAGCATCAGTTTTAGTTGATGAATCAGAAATTTGAACGCCTTCCGATTATCCAGTTACAAAATGCATGGATGAAAAAAAAAATTGTATACGAAATTGAGAAAGCATATAAGGGAGTGACAAAATGATTTGAACGATATCTTCTTGTTTCAATAGTTAATTGTATAGGAGTGAAACTTATATGCAACCCAAACGCTTTGAACCCAGCGTGCTAGCCTTTAAACCCGGCATGCTTTGAATTAGAGATGCAGCACACTTCTCTGGACAACCTACTCGACGCAATATCCAATTGCGAAAATAAGTGCTAATCATCTGATCTTGAAGATATAGTGTTATAAGTTAGCCCTCGGATCCTACAAGCTCTAAGGAGAGTAGACCAAACAACATCATCCTGTTGGACTGGCATACTTTTGATCATATGCTCTGCCTCACTTAACCGTCCAGCTCGACAGAGGAGATCAACCATGCAGCCATAGTGTTCGTTTCCAGGATTAACCCCAAAGTCATTGCTCATTGAATTGAAGAAGTGGAAACCAAGGTCAACCAGTCCAGCATGGCAACAAGCAACAAGAACACTGATGAAGGTCACCGAGTCTGGTTTCAGACCAACCTTAGGAATCTTCTCAAACAGATCAATGGCTTCTCCGTAGTACCCATGTTCAGCATATCCATTAATCATCGCCGTCCATGAAATAATATCACTAAGTTCTGTCACATCAAAGATCTTTGCAGCTTCTTTTATACTTCCACATTTCGAATACATATTCATTAGAGCACTTTGCACCATAGATGTAAACTCTAAATCGACAGACAGAACATGAGCGTGCAGTTGTTTCCCTTCCTCTAGCAAGAGCAAACTCATTTGGTTTTGGTCCGTCCCTTCTCATTCACGACAAAAACTGAAAAGCTTCTTCCCCATAACGTCCTTGAGAATACCCGGCAATTAAAGTGCTCCATGAAACAATATCTTTCCTGCTCATCTCATGAAACGCCTTAGAACCTGGAGCCAATCGCCCACATTTGGCATACATGGTTACAATGGAATTTCCTACCGACAATGAAGAGATAAGACCCCTGTGTAAAGCGTGGGCGTGCAATTGTTCACCCATTCAACTCTAGCAAGACTGGCAACTATAGAGATGACGCCTGCAAAAGTGTATTCGTTAGGACTCACACTGGCTTCCTGCATTCTTATAAACGCTTTGATTGCACGGTCCTCTTGACCAGTCCAAACGTACGTTGTAATGATTAATGTCCATGAAACAACATCCTGTATCCTCATTTTTTCGAACAACTGCAACCCGTAGTCTAATTTGCCACATTTGTTGTACATGGTGGCAAGAGAGCTCGCCACAAATGAGCTCTCATCCAACCCCTTCTTAATTGTTTGCGTGTGATTTGCTCTCCCGTATTTCAAAGTGCCCAAATCTGTTGAATTATAAGCTGTGAGCTGATATAAGTAGAATATGTGGTTGTTTAATTGGTGTATCCACTTGTGCCAAATAATGCTAAGTGTAAAATTCTGATTTGTAAAAGGCCATGAGTGCCATGTGAGTTTTTTATCCTAGAAATTAGCTAGATGTGTGGCTGAGATCAAAAGTGATGTGTGTTGATCCAGCTAAGGCTAATGGCTATGAAGTGCACGTGTGTGCTCCATTTTCCCATTAAGAGAAATATATATTCCTCTCTGCAACTTTTACAAAGAAGAGAAGAACATTCATTCCTGATTTGCATCCTTTCAATTCCCTCTCTATTTTCATATTGTTCAACTTAGATAATTCAATCCCACACTAACATGGCCTCAGAGCCAGGTTGGATCATTTAAGTCTGGGCGTAAATCTGTGAGGTTACTGAGCTCAATCAAAGCTCACTTGAAGCTTGGTGAAGGCTGCCGATTCAAATCAAAAGATGTTTGGATCTGGAGGCTCGGAAGTGAGGACTCCAATTTTCTCCGGTGAGAACTACGAGTCCTGGAGAATTAAAATGGTAACAATCTTCAAATCTCTTAGATTATGGAATCTAGTAGAAAAGGAGATCCCAACCCCCGATTCGAAGAAGAAGAAGAAGAAAGCTGAAGGGTCATCGGAAGATGAAGTTGATGAAGACATGATTGTTGTGCTCATGAAGGATGCAAAGGCTCTGGGTACTATACAAAACACAGTCTCTGACCAAATCTTTCCTCGGATTGCCAACGCTGACTCAGCCAAGATGGCATGGGATCTATTGTATGGAGAATACCATGGTGGTGATCAGGTTAGATCCGTAAAACTTCATAATCTTAGACGAGAATTTGAGTATGCTAGAATGCGAGATGATGAGTCCCTATCTAGTTTTCTTACAAGGCTGAATGATCTAATTAATCAGATGAGAACATTTGGTGAATCTCTTTCTAATGAGAGACTTGTGCAGAAGGTTCTGATTAGTCTAAGTAAACCTCATGATTCTATCTGTTTAGTTATAGAAAATACAAAGTGTCTAGAGACTATAGAATTGCAAGAAGTAGTTGCAATCTTGAAGAGTCTAGAACAAAGGTTCGATTTACATAATGTTGATACCACTGAGAAGGCATTTGCACCATTCTCATTGAGTCCAAAAGGGCAAAATAGGAGTGGGGCTCAATCTGGTCCATCGAAATTCCAGAAGAATTGGAACTCTAAGGGGAAAAAAAGGGATTCAAAGCCTAGATTCCAACAGAAACCCATCAATAATCCTGCACCTAATTCATACCAGTCACAGTCAATAGGTCAGGAAGCTACCAAACCATAGTGTAAAGTGTGCTCTAAGTTTCACTTTGGTGAGTATAGATATAAGGGGAAGCCCAAATGCTATAATTGTGATAAATTTGGTCACTGGGCTAGAGAGTGCACTGTAGGTAAATCCGTGCAAAATGCAAACAGTGCTAATCAAGTAGAGGTGACAGGGAATCTATTTTATGCAAACAACACAATCACTAAACAAAAAATAAATGGAGAATGGTATGTTGACAATGGTTGTAGCAACCATATGACCAATGATTCAAAATTGTTAATTGATATCAAGACACATGTGGTTGGCAAAGTTCAAATGCCCACAGGAGAACTTGTGAATGTGGCAGGTATTAGTACTCTTGTGATAGACATAAGCAAAGGCAGGAAATATGTCGAGGAAGTAATGTACTTACCTGGATTGAAGGAAAATCTATTAAGTGTGGGACAGATGGATTAACATGGTTACTATCTGTTAGTTGGAGGAAAGATGTGTAGTATTTTTTATGGCCCAGCATTGGATTGTCTGGTACTTAAAGTTGAAATGAAAAAGAACAGGTGTTATCTTTTGACACTGGTTTCAAATGATCAAGTTGTATTGAAAGCAAGCATTTCTAAGTCTACTTGGATATGGCACAAAAGACTAGGCCACTTGCATCTCATAGGTCTTCAACAACTCAAGAACAATGATATGGTTCATGGACTCCCACAATTGGAAGAAGTTGATGAAGTCTGTGAAAGTTATCAGCTTGGAAAACAACATAGAGAGTGATTTCCAAAGGAACAGGCATGGAAAACAAGAAACCATCTTGAGTTAGTACATGTAGACCTTTGTGGTCCTATGCAAAATGACTCGCTTGCTGGTAACAAATATTTTATGCTTCTGGTTGATCATAGTACAAGAATGATGTGGGTGTATTTCCTCAGTTACAAGTCAGAGGTACTGAACTGTTTTAAGAAATTCAAGTCCATGGTGGAATTACATAATAGTTTTAAGGTGAAGTGCCTGAGAAGTGATAGAGGTGGTGAATTCAGGTACCGTTTGGTACGCAAACGGAACGGGACAGAACGGAATAGGACGAGACGGGACGGGACAGGACAGGACGAAACAAAGGTTCCATGTTATGTTTGGTACGCGCAGGACGGAACGGGACGATTATTCCATTCTGCGTTTGGTAGTCGTTGGACGGAACGGAACCAAAGGATTAAATGACTAACTTACCTCTGTTTCGTATGTTGTTTGGTACAATGTTTATGACAGGACAGGACAATTTTTATTTTTTTTGAACTTGTTCATATTTAAACACATATATGCTTATCTATGATATATTTTTTACACTAGCACATGGCTAAAGATATATTATGCCATGACCACCGGTCAAGCATCTCTGGTTCTCGCTAACATTGCGAATTCAAAAATAAGCAAAGAATAAACATTGTATAACTGGAGCAGACATTCGGTAGGGATTTAGATAAACTTGATCCATATTAAAGACGTCGTAGTTGCATTCAAATTATTTGCCCAATAGCAGAACAGTTTTACACGTTCTCTTTAATCTAAATATATAAGCACATAACAAATTTAAACAGTAGGGCATTGACAAAGATCGACTCCATGCTATAGAACTTAAATCCACTAGGATAAATCATGAACAAAATTAACACGATAATAGGTCAAACAATACATCATTCATGCAGTGTTCCCAGTATATCCTCATCTCGATATAGATGGTACCTAAAACAGCAAAAAACATAAATAAAAAATAATGAGCATCTAATCGGACAAAGGAAGTGAATGTCGAAAGAAATAATACAAAAGTAAATGTTCTCAAAACTGCATCTATTTCTCAATCCTAACTAGTTTCACAAGTTCTTGTAACATACGTAACATAGTATGCATTCTCAAATGTTTTTCAGTGTCACATATAGAAATCCAAAAACACATGCTAACTAAAGCACACCTCTGCTTTACTGCAAAGATGCCTACTTGAGTCAATTCGCCAAATTGTAATCCTAGTAATAATACACATACAATGGATAAAACCACACTTGTTTACAGAGAGTGATACAAATAAGACACATACATACAAACCCCATGGACAGTCATTCGTGTAAGAGAAACGAGTAACATTTCACTATGTATTGTATCCATATGTTGGTTTATCTGAATGTCGCAAACCTGCAAGATCCATGTGTTGTATCTCACTGGACAAAATAGATAACATTTCACTATGTATTATCCAAGTACTACAAGGTGACAAAATAGAAGCTGAGAAAAACTTGAATGAACTTACTAGTGTGATCAGTTGTCCTTTCTTCTTGTCTATCTGCCTTAGAGCTTTTATTCAGTTGATAAGATTCTTCAACAAAGTAGAGGGTATGCACCAAAACCTAACAAAGTTAGACCTTAATTGTTCGATACATACGAACAAGCATCAACTGTATACTCAACCTATAAAAGAAAGGGCATTCGAAATAAAGAAAACACTAGAGCAGAAAATTCCACCTTCCACAATTGCTAAATTAATGTATGAGTAATTACAACAATATTGGCTTCTAATCAATGTGACATAAACCTCAAAACTAGCAAGAAGACTGAATCACATTCATAATTCCACCAATCTACGACATTCAGATAAACCAGCACATGGATCTGGCATAAATTTACTTGACCAAACCCTTACAGAATGAGATTACTTTACACTAGTGAGGGTAGCATCTGGAAGTGAAAATGATAACTAAAATGTTGCAAATCTGCAAGAGCACATATTTTCTATTTCTACAGAAAATTTATCAACATTATTAATTCTTTCCACCATTTAATTTCCATAACTTTCGTGCTACTAAACACAAAATAAACATGACAGAAAAAACATACAGATTAAGAAGCAAACTTACTCAAATTGATAGGCATAATCGACAAGGTCGATGTTGGGAATAACAACAGGGCCTCTCGAAGGACATGCACAGAACGATTTTCTCAGAGGAAGACGATTGTTCTCTGCAAAATCAAACATTCTCCTAAAACAATATGACTGATTTGTGGATCAAATTAAAACCCAGAAATCAATCAAAACTCAGAAATCCCATAAATAAATCAGAATGCAGAAATCCCAGAAGTAAATCAAAATGATAGTGTTTGGTAAACTTTTATTTAAAACAGCTTTGATTGTGTGAAATGAAAAAAAATGTATAATACTAGATGTGCTATTAATTTAATTTTCTTAACAAATAAAGATGAATTACTAAATATACTTTATTTTTAAAAGAAAAATATTTATAAATTTTATCTTAAATATTAATTAGTAAGACAAAGTACTTCAATTGAAATATTTTAAGCTGAATAGCTAGGATTCATTAGTACAATATTGTTAATGTACTTGAAAGTAGTCTAATTAGATGCATTCATCAAACTTGCCGCTATTCTATTTCTTAATGCCTCTATCTCATATGATCCTTCAACTTGATAATTTTCGTATTCTTCATCATCATCATCACTACTTTCGCTCTCTTCACAAGTCCCTGGGGTCATCAAAATGACGATCACGTTCTGAATACCTTCATATGTAGTTATGAAGAGCCATTGTAGCAATAACAATCTTCACTTGCTTATTGAACTGGTAATTAGGCATATCCCTTAAAAAAATTGCCCATCTTTTCTTCCATACCCCAAAAGTACGTTCAATGATGCTCCGAAGAGAAAAATGCATGTGGTTGAATACCTCTTTATGACTCGTTGGTTTGGCACCCCTATGAAAATCCAAGAGATGATTTCTTTCACCTTTATATGGTCCTAAATAACCTCTCATTTGTGGGTACCCCGCATCTACCAAGTAATATTTTCCTGACAATTGAATAGAGAAGTAATTAATTTTTCTTCTCTTTCAATTTTTCTTGTTTCCTCCATAAACCCTAAAAAAATTTCCCCATTTTTTCCCCAATTGTTTTGTCACATCCCAAACCGGCTCCGCCGTAGCACGATATTGTCCGCTTTAGGCCCGCCCCACACGGTTTTATTTCTGGAAACTCACACAATAACTTCACAGTGGGTCACCCATCCTGTGATTTATCTTGCCCAAACTCACTTAACTTCAGAATTTCGATGGAATCCGAAGTCAGTGAGTTCCCAAATAGCCTCGTGCTATAGGGAGATGAGCATGTACATAAGGCACATCACCCCCTCTCTGTTGGTTGATGTGGGATCTCACAATTCGATTTTGTTTCTGGGAACTCACACGAGAACTTTCCAGTGGGTCACCCATCCTGGGATTGCTCTCGCCCGAACTCACTTAACTTCGGAGTTCAGATGGAATCCGAAGCTAGTGAGTTCCCAAATTGCCCTCTCCGTTACTGATACCATTCTGTCACATCCCAGACCGGCTCCGCGGTAGCACGATATTGTCTGCTTTGGGCCCGGCCCGCATGGTTTTGTTTCTGGGGACTCGGCACGAGAACTTCCCAATGGGTTACCCATCCTAGGAATGCTCTCACCCAAACTCGCTTAACTTTGAAGTTCCTACGGAGTCCGAAGCCAGTGGGTCCCCAAAAGTCCTCGTGCTATATGGAGGGGAGCATGTACATATAAGGCACATCACCCCCTCTCCATTGGTCAATGTGGGATCTCACATGGTTCCTCCATCCCCAGTTTTTTTTCCCGACACCCATACACTCATCCATTCATGCATCCCACCCCTTTTTCACTCATTCTCCCTATCCCCAAATTTAAAAATCCAAACAAATAAATAACAAAATTTTAGACAAGTGAAGCTTACCAAAGGAATGAGGGAAGGCAACAGTGAGAAAAAGAGGGAAGGTGACGGCGAGAAAAAGAGGGAAGGCGATGGCAGTGTCTGTGGCGCTGAGACCGACGGAGATAGAGAGGAAAATGAGGAGGAGCAAAAGGTGTAGCGACAGGCAACAGAGGAAGAGGGTGTGCGAGAGAGAGTCTGAAAGTGTTTTGTGAAAGGGCGTGTGAGAAAAGAGTCTAAAAGTGTGAGGAAGGCTGTAGAAAGGAGGGCAAGGTTGGCAAATTGAAAAATTAATTAATAAAATTATTGTAGCTCCGTGTTTTTCACAATAAGCTGCTTTTTGCATCTTCCGATTTTTAGCTTTTTTCATCCAAAACTTTGAAATAAAGCTGGTTTGGAGAGTTTACCAAACACCAAAAACTCTCCCAACTATTTTTGATACCCACTTTTTTTTAAATCACCCTACCCTCTATTTTTGTCTTCCAACTTCAAGCTACACCACCTACCCTCTAGGTTCACGGCGAACTTGAACTCTATAGTGGGTTAGGCAATATAAGTTTGTTTCTCATCCTCTGAGAGAACATCTAGGTGCATCACCTCATACTATGTTGCCTTTCTTTCTCTTTTCGTTGTTCATCCTCAAGGGATGTCTCTAGTCCAGCTCAAGGTGACCAATAGAGAAGGCAAAATATTTATGATCGCATATCATGACATGGCGCTCCACACTATTCTTATCAATTGTCATGAGACAATATAGAATAAAATTATTGTCTCTCTCATTATACTTGAAATGCGTATCCTAGTCTTAAGGCATATCTTTCTCTTTCCAAGATGTCCTTAAGTTCAAGAGTGCCTCAAATGGCGACATCCAAGAACTTCTATATACAAGTCCCACTAAGACAAACTGAGAAGTTTATAAAAACTCGATCAAACTCCATAGCATCTTAATTTTCTTTGCTTGTGTCGCACATCCAACTTGGAGATCAACTCGTCTTTGAAGTGACATCATAAAAGAAAAGGTGGTTGTCGTGAGTCTCCACATGACGCGACAACTACTAGAGTTGTGATTAGAAAATCTCTACACCATATAAGTATTTTCTTAAGCCAAATGAGAAGACATATCTCACGTCGTGATTAGAAAATCTCTACACTATATAAGTATTTTCTTAAGCCAAATGAGAAGACATATCTCACCTCGGAGATCGCGTCTTAATCATCCTTATAGCAAAGACAAACTTTCTTAAAACAAAATGTCTTTAAAGTCACCTAATTAGGGGTGGGTTCGGTTCCGTTCGGTTTGGTTTTTTGCCAAAACCGGAAACCAAACCGAAATCACTGTTCGGGTCGGTTCGGTTCGGTTCGGTTTTCTGTCGGTTTGTGTTCAGTTCGGTTTGTATTCGGTTCGGTTTTTCTCGGTTCGGTTTCGGCTCGGTTCGATTTTAGAATACCTATAAATATTATACTTGTACAATTATAGCAGCACAAAGCCTCCTGTCAAGTTGGCTTGCGGCTGCTATTCCCAACCTGGAGGGAAGGGGTTCGAAACCATGCGGAGGGTTTTGTTGATTTCTCATAAAAATTGGAAAAAATTTCCAAAATCCGGGAGGCACGAGGAGGAGGGTTCGAACCCATACGCTCTAACTTCGAAAGTTTAACTAAAACCAACTTGGCAACAACATCTGTTTTGTTATGATTGTATGACCAAACTATTTATAAACATTGAATAAAATAATTAAATATATATATCGGTTCGGTTCGGTTCGGTTTGGTTTCCGAACCTCAAAAACCAAAACCGAACTGGGCAGATTCGGTTCGGTTCGGTTTGAGAGTTTCGGTTCGGTTTTTTTTTCGGTTCGATTTTTTTCGGTCTCGGTCCGATTCGGTTTTCGGTTTTTTGAACCCACCCCTACACCTAATAGAATGTCTTTATTTTGGTAAAGTAAATAAATAACAAAATGGAAACTGTAGATTCTTGCACAATATATTTTCATGTATGTTATGTAGTTTTGAGCCACATCTAATTTTGATGAACATATTTCAATAGAAAAAACTAACGTAAAAATAAACGTGTTTTTTTTTTCAGTTTTGTTCATCTGTGGTGGTAATCAAAGTTCTCCGCTCATACATATGGTGAAAAAAAAGTGAAGAAAGTTGAGGTTTCACCATAAAACAAATTGGCAATACAAAGAGTAGCTCAACCTCTTATAAGCTTATGCAAGGCCTCTCCTCCCATCAATGTGGGACTCGTTCTCAACACACCACCTCACGTGTGGCGAATTTTCGAGCCTAACACGTGGGCAACACAACGAGTTGACGTAGAGCACGCGTGGCCGTTTGGCTTCACACGTGGGACAACCTGCTCTAATACCATGACAAAAGTTAAGGTTCTACCATAAAACCAATTGGTAATATGAGGAGCTGCCCAACCTCTTATAAGCTCATGCAAGGTCCCTCCTCCCATCAGTGTGGGACTCATTCTCAACAAAAACAAGAGTTATTGGCTCTAATACCACTATTAGAAATATAAGAACGTGCAACATTATATAAATACTCAAGATTTAGGGCGGTTAGTTGGCTACTTATAATTGCTTCTAAGAGTTTCCTCTTGAGTCTCCGCCTCCACCTGGTGAACCGAGTGTTTGGAAGAGTTTTGTGAGTGAGGAGGAAATTCCTCAAGACCCCTATTATGGTGGTCTAGCTAGGGTTTAGGGTGAAGGCTTGGAGGAGGCTAAGCCAAGCCCATAATACCAAGCATCTTGTATTTTAATTATAACAAATAATTAAAGATTTTATCATAATCCATCTCCTATTTGGTGGATTGTGTTTATTTATAATCTAAATAAATAAAACTAACAGTTTCTACCCAACCATTCATCCCTTCTAATGGCCCCTGCCCTCTTCCACATCCGAGCATTGCTTATCCGCGCAAAAGATCTTCCGAATCTGATTGAGCTTGTGAGACTGTTGAGCAATCACATTTGCTGTTGAGGGACTCTGACTCAGAACTATGTCGTATCCATCACGGAAAGAGTCCATGCCTTCAGTGAGAAGTTGCCAGAATAGTCCCCCGGCAGCTGCTCCTCCTCTTTTCGCCGAAAGTATATCTTGGAGTACACGGTGTTGAAGAGCAAGTCTCTTTGGTAGGTGCTGAAACGGGGATCTTTCCAAGACTTCCCAAACTCCGCGATGAATATCGGCTTTTGAAGAATGTTCTGTGCATCTTGCATGTGGGTGTTGAGCCAGTTGTTCGAGAAAGCGAGTTGATGTTGATCATTAGAGCTACCCAACCTGCTCAAGCAAAAACCGGTATAAGTACACCGCTAAGAAAGTTGACATGATCCTGCAAGTTAAGGAATGTTTACCATTGATCAGCATAAGAATGAACTGTTGTGAAATCGATGCCAGGAATCCGATTATTCGCGGTAAAGTCTGTTCCAATATTATAACCAGGATTGAGACTCATCCTCTAAGGTATTGCTTGTCCATAAAATCCCTCTAGACCAACTTCTAATAAGTGGTTTCTATCTATTGACTTCACTTGTGAAGCCATTTCCATTATCCAAGCCTGTTAGTATGAACACCAATTAGTAGAAATCTGACATGAAATGAAAAAATCCATCATAAATTAGAAATGCACTTGAAATGAAAAAATCCATCTTAAATTAGAAATGCACAACACATAAAAGTGGTAGCTGCAATTTTGGTAATTAGCATATTGCCCATCTATGCTTTTGCTATTTTGCATTTATTCTAATTCTCGAGAAGAAAAACTTGTGTAGGGGCAATCTCACGACGTCATTTATAAGGTAGCTCTCTCAAAAGCATGAGACCCCTTGTATTTTAGTCTCACCCAACTCCACGTTCGTCCCACCTGATGTGAAAGTTATCCTAGTCAGGCAGCCTTATCCTCTATAAGAGCTATGATTAGTTTATATTTTTGCTTTTCCTAGAAACTTGGTTTTAAAAAGATGAAATTTGATAGTCAGTAGCTTTTTTTTAACCTGAATAGTCCTTCCTGAAAGATCTGATGAGCATCTAGGCACATTAATAAGTTCCCAGGCCATAATTGTTGGGTCATCTTTGTAACGACCTCCAGTGTAGCTGTTATATCTGTTAACAACAGCCTGAAAAAAATATTGATCAAAATTAGAAATGAAGATCATGCATTTTCATAAACAGAAAAGGCTCGTCGCGTACTCTCAAGGCTCGTTTGGTTCTTAGGATCGGATTTGGATTGGATAATATATTTATACCCAAGTTTTTTTTAGTAACTAGCATCATCAACATATGTTGGATTTTATGAGTTATCCAATCCAATCCTAGAGACTATATGAACACTTATTGCTTTCACTTACGGTTACATGGTTCTTGCAGTAACCCTTCACAACAGGGTTCCTGAAGAAATCATCATCAGATGTGAGGTACTGCCCTTTCCTTCTTGCCCAATTCACATACTGCTTTCTTCCTCCAAAGTTCTCATAGTTGTTCACCAAGCTTAATATCAGCTTAATCCCATAACTTCTGGCCTCAGCTATCACAAAATCCAACCCCTTCAAACCAAATTACTAAAATCACGATTAGTGCAAACTTCAAAAATCTTTGGCGCCAGTGGTGCCTAAGATTGGATTAGATAACTCAACAAATTAGAAGTACGTTGAAGGAAGAAATTGCTTAGGGTTAGATGGATCAGTCGTGAATGAAACTCAGCTCATTCAATCCACACAAAATGGTAGGATCAACACCTTATAGTTATAAACTAATCCATCTAATTCCTTCATTTGGGACAAACTTAGATAGTTGGGCTTCATTTCTTACTTCAGCATACCTTGAGGCCTTGTTGGTAATTACAAGTGAACTGGAATAGGTAACTCACTGTATGCATACTTCAATATAGTGCGTTATCCATTCCAATCCAATTATAAAGACCAAACGCGGCCTAGTTCAGTGAGTTATCCAATCCAATCATAGGGCGTCGAGAGCGACAGATAGGAAAAACAAAGAGTAAAGCAGACCGAGTATGAGAGGAGGAACCTTAAACATTTGCTCGTTGTAGGAGCCAGGGGAGAACTGAAGAGGCCTGTGACCTCCATCACTGAAAGCCCAAGTTCTAGCCACGGTGAGTCCGTGGCTAATTGCTTCGCGGAAAGCAGATGAGACTTTGTGCCTTTGAGATGGGTCAGAAGCCACATACATGAGCCAGTAGCCATTGAAGCCGTTTGCATAGTAAGGGCTGCCGTTGAGAAGAAAATGCACTCCCCTTACTCTGATGAAATCATCACCTGCTGCTGAAACATGGATGGGACTAATAAAACACTGTTGGTGTATTATAATTGCTAAAAGAAGAGCAATAGAAGGATGCTTCATCTTCTCTAAAATGTAGATGTAATGTTATTGCAGTTGAATAAAAAGGTTGGAGGTGAATTTGGTTGTCTTGTTTTACAATTGCAAATGTGCAAATAAATAGAGAAGGAAACTAATAACCCATGCAGAAGAGCAGCGGAACTGCCGAATTGGGTAGGGGCAAATGTGACAAGTCACCTATTTTTAATACATACGCAAGGAGAATGACTTATATAGCATGGGTACACCGTCATGTTTGCATCTTGTGTCAATGAAATAAGAAATGTGTAAAGTTTTGTCCACATGTCATTGTGTCATAGGCATGGGATGTCAGATGATGTGTACTCGTGTTTTGTAAGTTGTTCTCATACACAAAGAAATTCCTTGCATTAAGGTTTATTTGGTGCCACTTCATTCGTTCACCAAGACACACACGACACGAGGGGAGATTCCCTATATTTAGGTTTATTCCATGCCACGTCATCTCTTCCCCCTAGACACACACAAGAAAATCCCGAGTGCAAGGACTAGAAAAAATAGCGTGTTCGTGTAACATGCTATACAAGGTAGTGATCAATTTCAAACGCTCTAAGAGCAGCTCCAGCGGGAGCATTTGCTCGGGGGACAGTGGATTGAACAGTGGGCTGTTGCCCGGTGGACATGCTCCAGCGTTTAGGAGCCCGAGGGACAGGCCAAGCCCGAGCGACGGGCTCAACAGCGATTGCCAGCCCGAGAGCCCGAAGGCCATCTGACGCAAGGCTGACGTATGGGCGACGTCAGCCATCATCTCCTCTGCAACGATTGAGATCCCCTTCTAAATTGCCCGGATCCAGGAATGCTATGCTCATCAGGAAACCCGGTCTGGTGAATAGCCACAGCTTCTTCCACGAAAAAAGTGGGACTGCCGTGGACTCGTCGTCGACGGCATCGTCGAAGATCAGGATCTTCTCCCGCGCCTCGAACGCGACCTCCTCCTCATCGTCCCATGTCGACGACTACAGCGATAGGGACTGCGACTGCAGCAGGCGGTTGGCTTCGTCATCGTCCGCGCTGTCTCGCAGCTTCGACGACTCGTCATCGTGTTCGCGCAATTGAGCGTTCATGGTTTCTGTCTCGCAGCTTCTGTATCGACGTTTTTATTTTTTATTTTTTTAGTTGTGGTGAACTGTTGGAGATAGTGTTGGATTCCCTTATAATATTAATATAATTAATAATATAATATTAATTTATACATAGTAAATAATATAATATTAATTATAAATTAAAAAATACTAATATTTTATTGTCAATTGCGAGGACTATTCAGTGCAGGGGTGGAGATGCAAAAGGCAATTGCCAGGGAAATGCACTATTCATCAAGGACAGTTACTGTTCACTAGGTGGATTAAATAGTGGAAAGCCTGAGGGGAGGGCTCCTACACTGGAGTTGCTCTAAGCTTCGCCCAAGCGCGTTTAGGAAGATTGGCAGCAAACCACCCACCCAACCGAATGCAGAAAATATTATGGTTCCAAATTTATTTGCTAGATTTATGTCCAGGTAAACTTCAATGGCAAACATGTGGAGTTCATTGAATGACAAAGTTTGAAAACGTTTTCAAATTAATATTAAAGGCAAGGCTTAATTGCAACTATGACTCCTGGACGATACCACCAGTTGCATTTTCGTTCCTGTGTTCGAGTATAAGCTTTAGTAATCCTCAAACTAGTATGGTCTCAGAAACACCAGTAATGCCATGGACGAAAATATCGATATTATCAGCGATATCGTTTTTTTCGTGGGACGATATGTGAAAAATGCTAAAAAGTCTCAATCTTGCGCATCCAAGAGGATTCAAACTCCTCCCATTTTACTCATTCAACACACCTTAACCACCATATCACTTATGCTTTTGTAAAAATATGCTAAAATATTTATATATATATAGTTTTGTTTTGAATTCTTTATATATAAATGATTATGGTTTTGTGAAAATATGTAAAAATATTCGAACCCTTCTCATTGTACTAATTCATTATATATAAATGATTATGGTGTGTTTAAATTTCTTTCATTAATTACTACATATTTTCTAAGGAAAACTAATGAAAAGGGCTTGAAAACTTTGAGTTTTAATGATAAGGACAAAATAAAGGGCAAAGTGAATAGTGCCATGATTGACTTTTTAGTGTAAAAATGTGGTTTTTCGTTAAAGTGAACATTACCGGGAGCTTTTCGTTAAAGTTCCCTATTTTCTATACTCACAATGTTTGCCAGCTCGCTATATAATCAACTTAAATCAGTTAAATCCATCATGCAATGCATTTCCTTCCAATATTTTGTAATAAACTAATAGATAATTGACTAAATAAACATCCTGCAAAGTTTCAATAAAAATTTTCAAGTTTTTCTTACAATTTCCGTGGTTTTTATTCAATTTTTATCGATATTGATAATATCCCGATATTTCCATCAAAATTTTCGTGTTTTTGGACTACCGATATTTCCGATATCATCGATATTTTAGTACTTGAGTAATACTAGTATGGTTACAAGTTACAATACAAGAAACAAGTGTAGTATTGCTGAGAAGTTCCATTCTTTTTCTCTACTACATTTGGAGATCAATTAGGGTTTGTGCACAACTTACTAAACAGACAACAAAAGGCACCAATTCTTGATTTATATATGATTTGCTATCTGTTAAATGTCTTCTCATTTCCATTGTTTATGAAAATTTGAAACCAACACCATTCGAATTTTTTTTTTTTTTTATTTGTGTTTTTAACATTTTATGTTTCCCTATCTACCCACCAGGGCCACCGCACGCGTTATCATTTTCTAGGTAAGTTTTGCACACAACATTTATATCTATTTGACACTTAGGCCTATATCAATTTGACTCTTTGGCCTAAGTTTTTCACACAACATTTATATCTATCTGACTCCTTGCCCTATATTAAATTGGAGCCATCTGCGGATCTTGACATGCTGGTGACACGTGGCAAGACAAAGTCATGTCTGACCATCACTTAAAGTGATGATGCCTACCACCATTCGACTGCTTCAAACATCCCAACGTTATGGGAAACTTACCTACACTTCTGAGGTGCCATTGTAACGCAAGTGGCATCGTGGGAGTGTAGGGCTTAACACTTGCCTCTATATTATTGAATCGAAATATCACAATAACATTCTAGCAGAGTACGAAACATATGCCACGTTGGTTATGGGCCATTGTGCATATGTTTGAACAGCACTGACATGCATCTCTACAAAGCCTGGGATAAACAAGATTAGAGGGCTTACTGAGCCCACTTGTGTGTGTGTGTGTGTGTGTGTGTGTGAGAGAGAGAGAGAGAGAGAGAGAGAGAGAGAGAGAGAGAGAGAGAGGTTACCGAAGGGGGTTCTACAAGTAACAAAATCTTTTGGCTTTGGGAAAATGCCATTGCTTTACAGCCTTGCAGGAATGCTTAAGACTATCTTCCCAATAAGATTACAATATACCCTACTCCAGATAACAAAAAGAAACGGGAGGCATCTACGTTAATCAACGACATCAAAACTATCTCAGAGATAACATACAATTTTGTGGCAAAATGATACGGCCATCGTCACTTGTTTACTCCAATGGATACGGATTGGTTGTAGAGGCCCTGATATCATAATGTTTGAATTTGACCCCCATAGCCATAATTCTTCAAAAGCACTTCGTCTTGCCGCCAATTCTCTTTAACCTTCACTACAACCTGTTTAAAGCATGCATAATAGTCCTGTAAGGCGCATATTTTCTAAATAAGACATGACGAACGAAGTAAAGTGAGGAGATAATGCAGCAGCTGAACTGCCCACAGTGACTGAATGCATTAAGCGCAGGACAATGGCCAATTAAAGGATAAAGTTAACATAGTTTGTGCACAAAGATTGTTCATGGTATAACTTGGCACCTCTAGGAAGACTTTCTTCTGCAAGAAATTTTCTATGTCGAGCCGCGCAGCTGTTGCAAGTAGTTTCAGAGCTCTCCCTTCCTACGAAATTCAAATTATTCAGGACACAAAATCAGCGGACGAGCTATCTCTTCCTACAGTGACGGCACATGAAAGCTCTGTGGCTTCACACGCCTTTACACCCCATATTAAATCTTTGATCAAGAAAATAAAAGATAAATTAACTTGAATATAATTTGCACGTCCTTTTGCAAGCATTTGCACTTGAAAATTTCATCTTCCAGCTTATGAATAGCTAAAAAAAGCAGACACGGTATTGCAACTGAAGATTACTTACTTTTCCAATAATAATGATCTTCTGTGAGTTTTTTTCAACGACAATTTCCACTTGTATAAAATCTTTTGCCGTTGGCCTAGTTTTGTAGCTCACGACATTCACCTGGAGAAAGGAAACTATAAATATTATCATTTTATTCTGTTTCTTTCTAGGGATAGGATACCATTCCTCACAAGCCAAACCTTTTGAGCTTCTATACTACATACCTGACATGAATAAGGAATCTCTTTGCGGTACTGCATAAAGATCTTTTCTCGAACAATTTCGGATACAAAGAATCTTTCTGGGTGCTCACTGACAATGTCCTGAGGACTCATAGAGAATAAAGATAAGTATTTCCATACATGAAAATAGTACTTGTGGATATTCTTGACGTCTAAATATCCACTTTGAATAAGCATACGGAAGATGGATTTCTACTCCTGCTTAAAAGGAACTAACTTTCAAAAATTCTACACTGATATAGTTTTCTTCTTTGGGATGGAAAGCATTGAGAAACTAATGCCAGAAAATCTACAACTGAAGCTATTTTCGTTTATTAATTCTATGTTCCCTTAGAATGTGAGGTCTGATTGTATAGATAGTCTTATGACATTCATAACCATTGTGCAATTTCGACACGACTACTGATGGTTGGGATAAGGCAAGAATAGAACATTCGCAGCCATAAAATAGGAACACCATTAAGAAATTCAGTTTCAAAAGAAAGGAAAGGCAACCATGAGTCTATAACATGAAATTCCAAGTACCTTCGGATAATATGCTGGCCCAAAAGGAAGTTTTGATAAAATCCATTGCTTGACGTCTTCCACTCCCTGCCCAAGTTTGGCACTCACGGGTATGACCTCATCAACGTTTGTAAATTTCTCATACCACTGTAAAAGATGTAATTCTTATTTTAGGCTCAACGGGTAGCTTAAACAACAAGATCCAGAATTACGTGTATAGTTATACGTGTAAATAAATAATGACCTCTAGTTTCTTTGCAATTTCACCAGGTTTAATCAAATCCTTCTTATTCATAACCAACAAAATGGGTGGCAAGCTTTCCGTCTGGTTACCCACGCCTTCTTCCAGCACTTCATCAATCTAGAAACGAGAAAACGATCTAAGGACATGATGGTAAAGTTTCATAGGTAATCCTACAAATGAAGAAGCATACTTTTTCAGGCACTTTACATGCATCAACAAGAACAACTACACAATCTGCATTAACCGCAGCACTGCGAACATTCTTCATCATCATAGAATCCAACTTGTGCATTCTTTTCTCCATAACACCCGGTGTGTCATAAAGTATCATCTGCAAACAAATCAACGTCAAAGCCATATGCTTTACCAAAACTTCCGAAACCATCAATAGAGTATTATTTCTGTCCGAACCAAGATACTAGTTGGCTCTTATTTATAAGAGACTACAAAATTAAACCTTGAACCTAAAAATATGAATCCTGAAGCAAAAATGACTGCTTGGGGAACCATCAAATGGGTACACCTCAAACCCTCAGAAACTTAACCGCATTTACCATTTCCTTTATGTTTCCTTATATGCCAAGTAACCAAACTACACCGTTATTATAGTTTATAACAACATATGAACGACAACATTTCTCAAGCTTTCAATGAGACTTTAATACAAATACATATAAACAACTGAAACAAAACCAACAATAATATCAGCTACCTGATAGTCTGTGCCAGAACATATACCGAGAATTCGATGCCGGGTAGTCTGAGGTTTATCAGTAACAATGGACAACTTCTGACCAACCATTTGATTCGAGAGCGTACTCTTTCCCACATTCGGCTTCCCCAGCACAGCCACGTACCCTGCATTTTTCACTCAATCAAATCCACAATGCCAACTCTTAAATAAAACCCAAAATTCGCCTGCTAAAATTAAACAAAACCCAGAAGATTATTATCATTTTCTTACCGCTGCGATGATTCGGGTCAGCGGCATCTTCGAGCTCCTCCATCTCGTACTCATCCAGCAAAGCCATGTTTCTGTCTGGCTTCTCACTCAGAGACAGCAACGACGACTCGTCCTCCGAGTAATCGTAATCTTCTTCTTCCTCCTCCTCCTCTGCATCTTCTTCTTCTTCCTGGGCTTGTTCTTGTTCGGTGATCCTGAGCCGTTGATTTGTGGCTGCATACACAAGTTTTGGGGTCCAATTTCTTCGATATATTGGCTGGAATTGGGGGTTTATAGAGAAATGGGGGAAGAGAGAGATGTGGTGGCTTTGGGTTGCGAGGAATTTGGAGTGGCGGTAGTGGGTGAGGGGGTTTTCTCTGGGAAGAGTTGCGGACATGTGCAGAACTAGCTCCATTGTCGGAGCTCCAGAGTTTCTGATGACTCTCCTCCCACTCTGTTATATCTTACCAGTGGATAAACCTCTAAAACGGCGCCGTTTTTTATTTTTCCCATTTTCTCTACCTTTTTCTCTGACCTATATTCGCGTTAAATTATATTCAAATTAGATAAATTTAAATTTTGATATCTATATATAATTTATTGACATAAATTTCAATATTTAAACTCATTTAACAAAATAATTTACAAATAAGATGTTAAACATTACTACCACTTCTCAATATTTGCCCATTTCTGTTTCTTTTTTCCGTTGTAATAAAATAATAGTGACTCTTTATGAGTAAGAAATCAAATATTTTGGTTTACGAACTAAAAACATGCAAACAACCTACAACTTTCCGTATAGGTGAACGAAAAGCCGAACAGATAAGGTCGTTAGGATTAAGCCCAAGCATAAGGGTGAGCGGTGAGTGAAAGGGAAAAAAGTAGTTGCTGAATCAACTGCGAAAACCCAATTCAGTTCAAACTGAAATTGCAAAAACATGGAATCGAATACGGGCAAATCAACCTGCAGGTCAAACAGCCTTAGACCAAAAGTTCCAGGGGCTGTGCAGCACCGTGAACAAGCACTATTTCTAAAACCGAATACTTAACGGCCAAACAAATTGTGTATAATCGCTTCGAGACAACCCGAAGCTTCAAACTTTATGACTCCCTAATTGTGATCTATAAACCTTCCAATATGCCAATAACGGCCAAAACTTGAATTATTTTCTCTAGAACCGTACATCCTCAGATCAAAGGAAAATCTAACTTGTATAAAGAGCGAGAGAATGTTAATCCACAAAGGGTGTGGCATATTAAAAGACCTTTTATTTTCTCCTCCAGTGTTACGGCATTGGGTCACGGTTGCTTCGTAAAGTGACTATCATTTGCCTGCATCACTACTCTCAGCAACCTCAGAAGCAAAGCCTGGCGCTCCCCTGCTGGACGGGATATATGAGTATGCCAAGGCTGCCGTGCCAAGAGTAAGGGCACTAGCGATCGAGCCCCATACCCATCTTTGTCTTCTTTCCCTTCTCTCCCTGTCACGCCGTGCCATCTCTACATGAAAAAAACAAAAACAGAAACCAGAGAAACTTAGGTGAGCTAATTACGCGAGGTAGATCCAAGGACTAAATTATGCGCATTAGGAAGGTGCACAGATGCATTTTAGTCTATATTTGGGCACAGAGAGAACAGTTAAAATTTACTTCCATATAGGATATTTCCAGTTACATTCCCGTCAAGGACTAGGTTCCCGTATTATTTTTAAATGCATCCCACAAACTAATAAAACAATATGTTCCACCTAATAGAGGGTTTTGGGTTAAACACGGGGAAGAGGACAAAGTTCGACTGAGGTAGGCATCAGAAATTATTTGATTTAATAAACAATAGAATAACTAAAAGCCTTAGAAATCAAGAAATAAACAAGTGGCATAAGGTATAGAAATCTCACCAAGAACATCCTGATTCCTCTGAACCATTTCCTGATTCATAGCCTCATAGTTACGAAGTTTGTCCATCAATCGAGCAATCTCAAAGTTCTTTGCCTCGACCTGAGCTTCCATCTCCATCTCCATCTCAGCCCTTATCAATCCCCTCCCAATAGTATTTGATACAAACCTAGCAAGATAAACTTGTTGGCACAGATCTTCTGCAGGATCAGAACCTAGTTGCTCGTGACCACTTGCAACACTGGGATCTTCAGGGAGTGTGAATCCTACAAGAGATAATTGTTCCCTAATCCTCTGCCACTGCATTCGCATGTTATTCAAGGATTCTTCTACTTGCTTCCGCTTCTCTATCTCCATTATGAGGCTCAATCTCATTTCACGCAATTCAACTTCAAGGTCAGAAACAGAAAGCTGCTGCCCTTGTCCGCTCTCAGATGAAAGTTCTACACAAAGTAACCACAAAAGTAAGTTGTCCATTAATGCCAATACTTTATTATTGTAGTGCATAGTAGAATAAGGTGGATTACAGAACATTAAAAGATAAAGCATACAAAACTTGGAAACCCTTTTGTAATTTAAAACCGAACTTCTGAACAGGAGAAACAAAGTGTTCTTTTGATGCATAACCTAAACAAAAAGCTCTCAAACACACACAAGGCATGCATAGAATGTCATAATTAAATCTCTCCTCCTATGCAATTTCAAAATTCACATAGTCGGGTATCTCTAGAGAACCAGCATGTGAATGCCTGTAATCATAATTAGCAATTTAGTAGTAATCTCATGAATAATGAACCATTTATATGTCATATAGACAGAGATGTCAATTTTCAGCAACAGTATGACACAGCACAAACCCTTTATGATATTAAACTGGAAAGGATTAGCTTTCAAGAAAACGTAACACAATTCAAACCCAATACGAAATAACAAGCTAGGATTAACTATTATGTATGGTAGGACAAGTTAAGAGTAAACTATTAATTGATATGAATCCAAATATAATACAAATTAGTTCTCGCTAGTACTTGGATCAGGTGGTTTTTACTTTATGAAGATATAAGAAATGATTTTGGTTCAAAATGAAAATCATGTTCTTGAGTTTCTAATTCATGAGATATGCATGTCAACAAAAACACAACAGAGCTAACGAATGGGTCAAGGTATCTAATGTGATTAATTAAAAAGGTATGACATGCTCAACACAGATCTAGATTTACATAAGAGATGAAAATACATGGGTATGACCCGCCAAATTGCACATCCCTGCACATATAGAGGGGGGAAAAGAAATATACATCATATTATATGTAAAGATACCAAACTATGGCAAAATCAGCATATTCCAATCTTCAATCATGATGCTCAATTAATTCACAGATATACGGACAAAGCACATTCAAGAAAAATTAATAATCAAATGAAAGGAAATAAAATTAACCAAAAAAAGCAAAGCTACATACCATCCCAAGCATCATAAAATTCCCCCATGGGTGTACTGGTCCGTGCAGAATGCTCTGCCCCAAAATTTCCCTCTCCATCAGTGTTGTAACTTGCGACACTCATGGAGTCTTTCGGATCAACGAAATCTTCACGTTCACTATTTCTCCCTGGACTCATGGCAACTTGCTTCAACAAATCATCTTCCCTAGCAGAACCATTACTCAGTTCCACATTACTGCTTCTCTTGTTGGACACATAGAAGTTATCTTCATGCTCGCTACTACTACCTAGTTCCACATTGCTGCCTCTTAATTGCCCATTACTGCTCATGAAATGATGGACACCGTTCGAATGATGCACTTCAACAGGCTTGGGGAAAGTAAAAGTATTCAAATCATCAACAGGCGAATTTGCCACCTTTGCCTCTGCGTTGCTGACATCCCCATTGAGCTCTGCCGCCTTGGCCTCCACACGATTGACATCCACATTGAGCTTCTCTCCACCTCCATCTTTTTGGTGCAAGGACACATCCTGCTCTGAGTAACTCTTCATAAGCCTTGGACCACGGCGCTTGTGGTTGATGATGTAAGGCGAGGGAGGAAATGAAGTGGGCGAATCCGGGAGGGGTGTGGCCTCCGGAGTAGCATAGAGGGCCGGCCTAATCTGAGGTCGATGAGGCCTCTTCTCCACAACGGAGGTGCTGTTCCTCCTCTCCAGCTTGGAGTCAGGAACCGGCATTGAACTCGAAAAAGGCTTCAAATTGGAATTTGGAAGAGATGACATGTCAGCAGATTTGGAAGAAGCTCCAGGTTCTAACAACCTATCTAAAGCTATGACAGTGAAAGTCGGCATCGCTCTGCATCATCAATTCATCATCATCAAAAAAATCCAAATCAACAAAAAATAAATGAAATCCTAGCTGTGCAGTTATAATCCGATTCATTTTCTTCAAGCTAATAAAAACCTAAACCGCACAAATTCCTAACGCTATGTTTAGTTGCAGAGAAAAAAAAACTCAGAAAATCCTCCAGGTTTCGGGGAGACGCCGATTCTCAGCAGCCAAACACAAACAAAAATACAAATGAAAAACATGAAATAAAAACTAGATCAGAGATAGAGTAAGAAGCATACCAGGGAGGGAAAAGAGAGAGGCAGAGAGAGAAAGAGGGGTTCAGGTGAGAGGAAGAAAGGGGAGAACGATGGGGAGGAGAGAGGAGAGGGTGCAATTGCAATTGCAATTGCAGAGCTGAAACATTATCGAGATTTTTAGGTTTTATGGGGTTTCACCAGAAATAATCACCACCGCCATTCTTCTTCCTTTCAGCAAATGAGAGAAAATATTTGAGCCTCCGAGTTTGTTGGGTGGGTCTTGTAATCTATCGCAACGACCGCCTCTTTTTCTGGGAGCTTCTCTCGCTCGCTATTTGAGCCTCCTTCTCAGTTCTCACGCGGTCCCCGCAAATATTTCAAACGCCCCTTTTCCTATTCCTAAAAGTGCACGCCAAGCTTTTGCAAATATTTCAAATTTACACAATGCTACTTTAACTTTTTCTATTTTGCAATTACCATTTGTTCAAAAAGAGGGTATAAAATTTGTTGGTTAGACCGCCACTTAGCCCTGGTTTGGTATTGGGTCATTCTGAAAAAAATTGGTATCAAACTTTTTTGTGTTTGGTAAACATTCAGATTCAGCTTTTTTTCACAGTTTTTTGTGAAGAAAAAAAAAAGCCAAAAACAGGAAGCTGCAAAACCCAACTTTGAAAAACCGGCTTTTTCACATCTATTTTACATAAAAGTTTACCAAACACTATAATACTGCTTTTTTTTTCAAAAGCACTTTTACAAAAAAAGTTTACCAAACACTCTGCTACTTTATTTCACAGCTGCTTACTCTCACAGTACAACAGGAGCATTTTTTTTCAATGCATAGCAATACCAAACCAGCCCTTAGTACCACGGTCTAGTAGTACTTCTTTTTGCTTATAAGTGAGAGGTTTTAGGTTTGATTCTCGCCAAAGGCAATTCAACCACATTATTGCTAGCTCATTGTAAGACTAAACCCACCCCTCCCCCTTAGTGTAGATGATATCGATTGTTCAAAAAAGTTTGTTGGTCAGACCTTAAGTTACACAAAAACCCCTTATCCCACCTCCTGGATGTAGGGTACACTTGGCAAATGAGTTGTGTTTGTGTCATACTCATTATCTTAAAGGATCGTGTTATGTTAAATCTACTATCTTAACGGGTTCTTGATAGGTGATCCGATAAGGACCCGACTCGTTAATGAATCGTGTCATTTCGTGTCGTGTCAGTTAAATGGGTCATGCAAGAAATTATCATGCCTAATGTCTAGACTTGGCAAACAGGTCTTGTTCGTGTCGTCTACGTGTCATACCCATTATATTAACAAGTGACTTGATAAAGACCCATCTCATTAACGGGTTAACAAAGAACCTATTATTTTTGTGTCGTTTAGTATCAGGCTAAGTAGTCGTGGTATATATTGCCAGACTTAATGTGGTGACCCGATCAAAAATAATTTGTGTACATGCATACGACTAGTTGGACACAAGAAATTCTCGTTTTTAAGGTCATTGTCATCATTTCACTCGACTACAAAAATAGGTTTAATAAGTTAAAAATTATTTATAAAATTAAAAAAAAAAACTAAAGTGAAATTGTTGAGTTTTTTTCTTTGAGAAAAAAAAAAGGTCGTGTAAACACCTGTTTTAGTTGCAATAAAGTGGGTGAGTTAATTAACTTCAACTTTCAAGCACTCAAGTTGTGAAAATGACATGTATCCTAAGATGGCATAGGTTTTCTTGAGAATAAGAGCAACTTCAAAGATTAAGACTCTAACTAGGAGAGAGTGGATAAGAGAGCAACAAAATGAGGTTCCAAAAAAAAAAATTGCATGCCATTTAAACTTTGAGGGTGACTATCACCTCCATTTGCATCAGAGGAGTATCGTGGAGAGATTTGATTATGATGTATTTGTTTTAATGTAGTTTGTTGCCTTTCTTAATGTTGTAGTTTGTGTTTATACTTATCCAAAAAATTTGTACTTTGTGTTATTGATAAAGAAAAAAGTGTTGTGCTCTATATTCAATTTTCTAGGTTTTAAAAAAATCATAAAAAGTGATGAAATTTAAGATAACACATACATAAGTGATGAAATCTAACTTTGTCAAAATTTGAATTTTTTAGGTTGAAAAGTTCATAAAAATATTTAAGATAACACGTCCAAAAATCAACTTAAGAAATGCTAAGACAAAAATAAAATTTATTGCGTTATCAAATTACTACATAAATAAATATAGAGCCCAAAAAATATATAGCCCCTAAGGCCATCTCCAACCGATGGCTGGCCAGAGGGCTCATTTTAGCCCTCTGGCCCTCCAAGATTCTTCAAGATATTAATATTTTAATGAACAGTGCAGGGCCATATTTGCCTCCGTCTCCAACCGAGGGCCAGAGGGCTCGTTTTAGCCCTGTCACAAAAAACCGTCTCCAACCGAGGGCCAAAGGGCCATAGGGCCAAACATAATTTATTATTTAAAAACTACAACTTAAATTCAAATAAATTCAAATCCAACGGCTAAGTGACGTCATATTTTGTAAAATAGAAGTTATATGAAATATGAAACAAATTTTGTAAAATAGAAGTTATTTTAAAAATATGAAACAGATTTTGTAAATTCCATAATTTATTATTTTAATTTATTATTTAAAAAAATATGAAACAAATTTTGTAAAATAGAAGTTATATGAAAGAAAATATTAATCAAATTTTGTGAAATATAAGTTATAGGAAAAAAATGGAATTTATAAAAAAATATGAAACTAATTTTGTGAAATAGAAGTTATAGGAAAAGAAAATGAAATTTAAAAAAAATATGAAACATAACTTGATTCATATGAAAAGGATAAAAAAGGAAAAAAATAAATTCATATAAAAAAATGAAAACAGAAACTAGCCGTTGAATTCAAAAAAAATTCAAACTATTAGTGTCGGTTACAACCGACACTAATAGTAATTCAAAAAAAAAATATTTGCCTTGAATCCTTATTACTGTCGGCTATAACCGACAGTATTAACAAAACCTTCTTTAATGCTGTCGGTTATAACCGACAGCAGTAAGAAAATAATAAAAAAAAAATAGCCAGCCCGGGGCTGGCTGGCTGGCCGAAAGCAGCCAGCCCTCCAGCCCTCTCCGATCCCGTGGGGCCCTCCCAGATTCCAGAGCCCTCTGGCCTAGCCCTCGATTGGAGACGGTTTTAGGGCCATTTTCAGCCCTCTGGCCCTCTGGACCCTTCGGTTGGAGATGGCCTAATTGGGGGAGTTTTTTTTTAACAAACAATATTATACACTAAAGAATATTGGGTGTTTTTAGCCTTACAATAGGCTAGCACAGAGAAATTCCTTTTTAAAGTCCCAAAGATTCATAAGAGCTCTAAATTGGCCTATATCAACCACTTTTCTAACCTCATATAGAGCCCTCATTTGGGGATGCTATATATTATGAGAAGTTTAAGTGACAAATAGTGGCACAACATGATATTTGGGTGGTTATTGTAAAAACATTTCATTTATATCGCAATTTCTCAAAACTGGGAAAGTTCAGGTCCATTTGCGCAATTTTTCATTTGTTTTGGTCAGGTATTAATTAAATTAATTCAAAATAGAGTGCTGCGTTGGCTGTGGCCTGTAGGGTTTCCTTAATGTTAAGACAAAAAAATCCAAAGCGTTATTTTAATTTGTGGGCAGGCAGACCGCCGATATACGATTTAGGTTAAGGGCAGGCAGACCGCCAATAAGCACTCATGTTTTAGTTGTGTTAATCTCGGTACGGTGTCGTTTCTTCTGCTGTTGTATTTTGATAGGGCATGTTTGGCGGCGGTTGGAACGTTGGCGGGGTCAAGGTTTAAACATTTGGCTTGGGGAAGAGTTAGAGCATCCTTAACGGGGGCTTTATCCTCCATAAGGTTACTATAATTCAAGCCTTAGCGAAAATTTTTATCCTCAATGAACTACAAATGGGACTAAATTCATTACTGAGGCTAGCAACTTCATTTATTGGGTAGCATAAAATTAGACTATATCTCGCCCCAAAAAAACAGTGGATCCCACAAAAAAAGTAGTAACCTATGTGAGCAAAATTATATCACTATCTCTCTACTTGTGAATTCACTTATACTCTCCTTTTATTCTTTTTTTAATTCTTTTTTCTTACATTTTTCTTTTTTGCAGTTTGGAAAATTAATAATTGTTTTAAATTTTATAAGAATTAAAACTTTCAAATTGATTTAACGTTCATGGGCATTGATGGGTGAAATTTTCAAATAAATTTGTTTCAAAATTGTCTGATAATAATTTACTAATTGGTGCTAAGTAAATTGTTGTGCTATACGTGAAAATCAAATTCTTTGAAAGGGCGAAGTGGGAGTTTATATCTTTCAACATATGAGATTGAGATAAGAGTCTAATGAACGGTTCATAAGAGATAAAATCTAATTTTATCACAATTTGAACTTTTTTTTGTTGAAAGATTCATAATAATAATAAAATAAAATAAAAACTAGATAACACATCCAAAAATCAACTTAAGTAACACACACGCACAAAAAAATCATCACATAATCAAATTACTACATAAATAAACAAATATAGCCCTATATAGAGCTTGAAAGAAATAGCCCCTCATTGAGAGATATTTTTTTATAAAGCTCTAAAGATTCTTTGAAGCTCTAAAATGGACTATATCTACTATTTTTCTAGTCTCATATAAAGCCCCTCACTAGGGATGTTCTCGGAATGAATGAGCTGGTTGTTAAGTGGGAATTGGGAAAGGGGTGTGCTATTCACACACCCCAAATTACTTCTCATACACCCCTTGTTAATTTCTGTCCGTTGAACTTCTTCAATTCATCTGATCCGACGGCCGAAAATTAGAAGGGTGTGAGAGAAGTAAAATGGGGTGTGTGGATATCACACCCCATTGGGAAATTGGGAATCGTTTAGGGATTTTGTTTTTCCTCAATTGCTTTTGGACGTTTGAATTTCTCTCACACTTTATTTCCCTATTATTTATGATTTTTTTTTCATTGCACAGTGTATGGAGCGCACCGATGTTTGAAACACTGGATTACAACGGTCAGATCATGTAGACATGCAAATCCAGCTGTTCAACTTTAATTATAGTTTGAGGCGAACTGCGGATCTAATAAATTTCAGGATGGGACTCTTATTAAAAACTCATCAAGTCATCATAATATGACCTTTTCTCCCCACTCGGCCTTGTTCTGGAGAGATTGTTCAGCGAGATTGTCATACGAGACGATATATCACGTGTTCTTATATAAATGATAGGATATGTTGATTAAAATGTTAATAACTTAAAAATTAAAAATTTCTACCACTTACATAAAAACACGTGATGTACCATCCGTATTCCCGTCCCAACTAAAACACAAGTGGTACACCACATATTTTAATAAGAGTGGTGAGAAATTTTATTTTTTAAGTTATTAACTTTTTAGCACACATATCCCACTATTTGTATAATGTCACGTGATGTACCACTTCGTATACCAATCACACTGAAAAATCACTCCTTGTTCTGAAGCATTGTAAACTAAGGTCATCTCCAACCGAAATGTCCAGAGGGTCAGAGGGCCAAAAATTGCCCGAAAACCGTTTCCAACCAAAGGTTAGGCCAGAGGGCTCGTGGCCCCACGAAATCTGAAAGGGCCAGAAGGTTGGCCAAATTTTTTGATTTTTCTATCAAATATAACTGACAGTAATAGTGTTATTCCTGTCTAATATAACCGACAGGAATGGGTAGCCAAAATTTGAATTCCAACTGCTAGTTATAGTTGGATTCTTTTTTTTTTTTGGCCAAATTTTTGTTTATGAAATTTAAAAATTCCTTTTTTTTTTGTAAGCCATTCCTACATCATTTAAATTTTTTAAATTATGTCTTGGTTTATGAAATTTAAAAATTCCCTTTTTTTTCAAGCAATACCTAAGCCATTCCTTCATCTTATTCATTAGACTCCTCATCTTCTAGTCTCATCTGCGCCCATTTTTCTTCCAATTTGGAATTGGATGAGGACACCCAGTTGGAACCCGAATAGGATCTAAAGTTGGAATTCATTGCAAACTTGAATTGAAAGATATTGAATTGAAAGAGATTATATTGAAATAGATTGAATTCAAAGTTGTCTGAATTATAACCCAATATCCACCCTATTTATAGCTCAAAAAAATTCAAATTTAACGGCTAGCTAACGTCACTTAGCCGTTCGATTTTTTTGTGACAGAGCTAAAACAGGTCATTTGGCCCTCGGTTGGAGATGGAGGCAAATATGGCTATGTACTGTTCATTAAAATATTAATATCTTGGAGGGCCAGAGGGCTAAAACGAGTCATCTGACCATCCTTCGGTTGGAGATGGACTAAGGCGATCTACTCGACCCTTTTGGTGTGATTGTGGGCATACCATAACGTCACTTGGAATAGCTAAAGTAGAAATTTGAGATTAAAAGGCCAAAAAAGAAAAGAAGTTGGATGTGACGAACAAGAGATTTTTCAGTGTGATTGTCACATAAGGTAGTACATTACATGTCCCTATATAAATGGTGGGATGTGTGTGTTAAAAAGTTAATAACTTAAAAATGTAAATTTTTCATCACTTACATAAAAAGTAAAACACGTGGTGTACCATCTGTATTCTCATCACAGTTAAAAATTTCTCGTGACAGACAAAATATTATAGTGTCATTTGACCGACTTTGAAACAGACAAAAGAACCTTCATTCGTTTTAGATCCCTCGAAATAAATGACAATAATATATAATCGGACAATGTAAAGTGCACCAAAGTAAAACTAAATCCATTCCAAAAGCAAAAGAAAAACATTAATTTAAGATAAAATTAATCCGAACAAGAATGTAAAATTATTCTACTAATTGAAAGTAGAATTAGTAATTTTTTAGTGACGACATCCTACCTCCTATAAGGTTAATAGTATTTGTTTGGAGAAATTGGACAGCACGATAAGATTTATACAAAGATATGTTTTACAAAATAACACATAGGTTTCCAACTTAGTGAGTCAAACTTGAAACTACCTCCGACTAAAGTGGAAACAACGCTAAACATTTGATCTTTTCTTCGGGTTAGACATGCAACCTAGTCACGTAATACAACGTGTTTTAAATTGTTGGGTAAATTACAAAAAACTACCTCAACTATTGGTGTCACGACACTTTCATATCTCATCTTTAAAACGTGACAATGTCATACCTCATCTTACGAATTTGTGACAATGTCATACCTCCGTCAATTTTTCTGTTAGTTTTTCTGTTAAGTGCTGACGTGACAAGATATGGGGACCACTCACTAATACAGCTGGATTAAAAAATAATTAAAATTAAAAATTAAAAAAATTAAATTTTTATATTTTTATATTAAATCTCTCTCTCTCTCTCTCCCTCTCTCGCCTCTCTCTCTTCTCTCTCCTTCTTCTTCTTTTTTTTTTTTTTTAAACAAAAAAATCTAATCGTTTAACTAAACGTTAATCCATAAATCCATAAAAAGGTCACATATGTTGTAGGTATAATTTACTGGACAATTATGGAGGCCTAGAGAGAGAGAGAGGTTCGGCAATAGAGAGGAGAAGAGAGATGTGTAATTGTGAGGTGTGTTTTATTCACCCCATTGTGCCTCTATTTATAGTAGTAGAAAGGGCAAACCCTTTCCCATAAGGATTACAATACTTAATAAGTAATCTACTCCTAATAGGAATATAAAATACATTCCTAATCTACTAGGATTTACACAATCATATTCCTATTCTAAATAGGACTGCAACACTCCCCCTTGAGTGTGTAAATACTCAAGTAAATGGCGCATCAGGTCTTCAGTGATGAAGCAGGTACAGTTGATGAAGTCGTCGGCACAATAGGCAAATGCGAGTCTCAAATCAACGGAAGAATGCATAAAAAGTAAAACTCACAAAACCTCGCTATGGTAAAACCCAAGGTGGGAAAAACCCATAGTCTAAGGAGAAAAGTGAGAAGTTGCATTAAGTCAAAACTATACGTCTTTTGGACGCAAGTAGAAGAGCTCTCAAGGGTATGATCAGCCCAGGATGGGTGCCTCGTTAAAACCTAGTTAGGTAGCAAAAACTCAGTGGGAAAAATGCTCCTAATCGTAGGGAAAAAAGTACATTAAGATCAAGTGAGTATACTTCTGGATACTCCCCCTGAGTTTGACATAACTTCCAAATGAGAACTACAAGCATTGCATATAATAGTTAGGCATACCAATTCCTCGGACAAGCTTCTGGAAGGTTGACTTCGGCAGTGACGTCGTGTAGAGGTCGGCAAGGTTGTCTGGGATCGGCTTGCATGACTTCAATCTCCTGATGCTTTGCTGATGTAGATGTAGACACAATATGTCTTGGCGTTGACTTTGTTGATGTATCATGGCTTGGTCGGGTTGATACATGCGGCATAGTCTTCATGAATCGTTGTCGGGACTCAACGAGGGATGAAAACACAGCAAGTACTACGAACATGCTCAACAAGAACTCCTAACCATGTCTCACTTGTGGCGTAGTGAAGTGGGGTGAGTCTTGGAACGATTCGAAGATTTCACAACTAAGGTCATATCATGGACCTCCAAGATATTGCGATGTCCCTAACGGTAAAGACATAACCATTTGGGGATTTTGCCTTGTGCGGGTTTGATAAGTAACCAGCGTCAGCATAACAACAAGGCAAGCATCATTTCGAGGATCAGGAGGGTCGGATCCACTAAGATGCGTTGGGATTTGCCCTCATAATACCTTCAGGGTACGTCTTTTAATACCAATTCAGTGGTTGCGTGTAGGCGCGGTGCTGCATCTTTACCAAGATCAACAGCGAAGGAGATGTCCTGTCTAAATACAATGAGCTAAGTACAACGAAGCGCAAAGTTGAACTTAGATATGGAATTTCGGATTCCATAACCTCTTCAAGGGTCTCATTTGCATATAACGTATGGACGATCAAAGGTATACTCAAAGGTAACACATTTGAAGTGTAGTTTGACTGGTAGACCAAGATACCGTCAGAACAACGCTTTGAACTTCAGGTCAATGCATAAACGAGTTTTCCTAAGATCATTCATCTCAAATTCCATCTTCGGGTGCGAGGCAGTTTTCTCAAGCTCTTCAAGAGTCTTAGTGAGATTCGTGTTAACGACATAAACTGTAACTCTAGCAATTTGGAATAAGACTTCATAGTTTAACACGCAAGGGCATCATTCATATCCCTGACTGATCAAACAATCACTTAAACGGGTATACCACATCTGTTGGATTTAAGTGAACACCTCAAAACAAGTTAAGAGGGTGTTCCGTGGTTTTGGAACTTTTTGAACCAGTCCATGTAATTCTTCGGGAACTTACATGTAAATCTCTGTATCTATATCCCCATGGAGAAAACACTAACCATATTTCATAATGCTGCTATCAATCACAGGACGTTTGAGAGAAACCTTGCGCCGTAAGGCGTGCATCACGTCGCACTATTTCATTCATCTCATAACGTTTCCTTTCCCACTTGTAACTAGACCTGGCAGTTTCTGACACGACACGATGACACGACACGAAAACGACACGAAAATAACGGGTTTCGGGTCGACACGATAACTAATCGGGTCATTATCGGGTAACCCGTTAATAACGTGTCCTTAACAGGTTTACACGAGAGTGACGCGCGGGTAACCTGTTTTGACACGAAAAGGAAAAAGTTATTTTGATGATATATTGTTCATTAATTATTATTGTATTATTATTCTAAATAAATTGTAAAAATTTAAGTTTTATTTATTTATTTTATAAAATATTATGAGCAAAGAGTGAGATTAAAAAATTATAAAACACATTAAAAATAAAAACATCAAGTAATTTAAAAAATACCAAATACATTTAAATATTTAAAATAATTAATTTACAAGTGCAAAAAATGTGAAAAAAGTATGCAAGCACTCTTAATCGCATCCTCTACGCTTTAAAGGTGCGTACATGAATTTTTAAAACTATACAAACCCTCAAGTATTTTTAAGGTAGTTCAAAATAAATAAAATTCATAATCATTAATGTATAAGTCTGAAAAATGTGAAAGCATATATAAAGGGGTGTGATATTCACACACCCCATTTTACTTTTCCACACCCTTCTAATTTTCGACCGTTGGATCGGATGAATTGAAGAAAATCAACAAATAGAAATTAACAAGGGGTGTGTAAGAAGTAAAATGGGGTGTGTGGATAGCACACCCCTATATAAATGCTCATGATTTCATCCGCTATCCTTAGACAATCGTTACATGGTCGTTTAGATTTTTAAAACCCTCCAAATCTCGTGAATAATGTTTTTTTTAGTGAAAAATTAATAATATTGTAGAAGTGAAAAATTAATAAGATTTTTAAAAAAAAATTGCACATACCACACATTGCCACATAAATATTACTTCAAAACATTAAAACATTTGTCGTTTAAATATTACATCTACACCCGAAAATAATACATTTATTAAGTATATAACATAAAATTTTGTGATATGCACATCCACTAGTGTAAAAATTTTAAATTGAAGATCGAATTCATTCATTGTATTCATATAGGGTCAAGGAGTGTATCTGTAAAAAATCATCAAAATCAGAGTTAAAATAACCATTAAATCATGATTTTTTGTTTATAACCGTCGAAAAGCTTTGTCCCGTTACTTGATCTCTGAATGTTTGTTTTTTGTGATTTTTTGCTGATGTGATCTCGAAACATATACGAACAAGTTTGACGGTGTGATCGTTGAAATTAGTTTCGGATAATTCGTATCCCATCAAAACGATAGATTGACTAACACTTAAGAGTTTATTTATACTTTCATTAAGTATAACATAGGATTTTGTGGTATCCACTTGTGTAAATATTTTAAATTGAAGATCGAATTCATTCATTGTATTCATATAGGGTCAAGGAGTGTATCTGTAAAAAATCATCAAAATCGGAGTTAAAATAACCGTTAAATCGTGATTTTTTGTTTACAACCGTCGAAAAGTTTTGTCCCGTTACTTGATCTCTGAATGTTTGTTTTTTGTGATTTTTTGCTGATGTGATCTCGAAACATATACGAACAAGTTTGACGGTTGTGATCGTTGAAATTAGTTTCGGATAATTCGTATCCCGTCAAAACGATAGATTGACTAACACTTAAGAGTTTATTTATACTTTCATTAAGTATAACATAAGATTTTGTGGTATCCACTTGTGTAAATATTTTAAATTGAAGATCGAATTCATTCATTGTATTCATATAGAGTCAAAGAGTGTATCTATAAAAAATCATCAAAATCGGAGTTAAAATAACCGTTAAATCGTGATTTTTTGTTTACAACCGTTGAAAAGTTTTGTCCCGTTACTTGATCTCTGAATGTTTGTTTTTTGTGATTTTTTGCTGCTGTGATCTCGAAACATATACAAACAAGTTTGACGGTTGTGATCGTTGAAATTAGTTTCGGAGAATTTGTATCCCATGAAAACGATAGATTAACTAACACTTAAGAGTTTATTTATACTTTCATTAAGTATAACATAAGATTTTGTGGTATCCACTTGTGTAAATATTTTAAATTGAAGATCGAATTCATTCATTGTATTCATATAGTGGTTACACTTACATATCGTTTAGATTTTTAAAATCCTTCAAACCATCATGACTAATGTTTTTTATTTGAGGGCAAAATTAATAAAATTAATAATAATTATTGTAGAAGTGCAAAAAATGTAAAAAAAATATAGAATCACTCGTAATGACAAACTTTACAACTTTCATGAAGGGATGGCACATAGCAAGAGTAGTCTTTGTTGGTGGCTTGCACCATTCTTGCATGGCTAGAAGATTGATTTGTGTTTTGGTTAATTGGTTTTAATCAAGCAATTGTGGGTTCCATTCAAGTCCCACTAGGTGTGCAACTTTTTTTTCACTAAAAAAAGTGTTATGTTTTTAATTTAATTATTTATTGGTTTAAAATATATTTTTCTTAACGGGTAACGGGTCGGGTCATATTACCCGTTAATATTATCAGGTCGATTTCGGGTCGGGTCATTTTACCCGTTTATTTTAACGGGTGTTACACGACACGACCCGTTAAGCTATCGGGTATGACACGAACACGACACGAACACATGAAACACGACACGAATGCCAGGTCTACTTGTAACACAATAGGGTTACCTTGGGCAGTGTAGGAACGACAGGTCCAATACACACTTTGGTAAGGAATTTGACCTAGATTGTAATCTCAGTTGTCCAATCAGTTCTACGCTGTCACTTAATCAACGGAACACGGTTCGATATCGTCGCTTTTCATTTATGTCGGTAGCTACCATATAAGTGAAAACATCATCGATGATAATCTCATTTCAATTCCATTTTTCTCATCCAAACTAGTATACTGGACCAAGAACTTCATGTCTCGGGAGTAATCCGGATTAATCTCATGAGATGGAAATGATTTGAGACAGCGATCGAGTTTAGATTCATAGTTATGCCGTGTCTTCCTCTTCTAGGGAAGTGAATCCTACGAACCGAATGATCTGTCGTGCTCCAGGCCAAGACAGATTGATTGGCTATCCGCCGTTGTACCGAACCGTCCAACAGGGGCGTCCAAACCGTCCAATAAGGGCGGCACATCCTCCAGGGATGTTGACTCGACGTCCGTTAAGTACGTCTATCCTTGCAGGCATATTTGCAGCTGGTATATGATCTCGTCACTTTAGCTAGATCAGAGGAATGCGTCTGGAGCAACATTCTGAAATCTAGAATTCATCGCACTTGCTTATCACACTTGTGCGGTATGGGGATCGAGATGAGACATAGTGGGCAACGTCCACGCAACTTCGCGCCGTTCTACAGGAACGTTGACGTTCTTATCTCTCCCTAACGGTGGGAAGATTGTCTCATTAAAGTGACAACCCGCAAATAAGCGGTAAAGAGAGCGCATGCAAGGGCTTGAAGAGAGCTAGTGTGAAGGAGAATCATGATCGACAAAAGATACACATCCTTCTTTGAGGACCCATGATGGTACGTTGCGGCGGCGCAACTTGGCACATGGAATGCTCACCCAAATGCGTAAATACGAAAATCGTCAGGTTCGTACCCAGTAACTAACTGTAACGTCATATAGGTTGGGTGGCAATGGGCCTCAAGGCGGACCAACATAACTGCGTACAAGGATTGCATAGCCCTAGGCAGAAAACCGAAAACTTAGCACTGTTACCAAAATTCAGGCGATCATTTAAATTGCGCTTTATGATCACTAGGCGAGGCTATTTGGGGTGAACATGGGAATTCAATGTTCAATTAGAAACCCAAAACAACATGCAATACTTTATCGAAAACCGTCGATATAAACTCTCCGGCATTATCCAGTCTCCAGGACCTTAAGGGATAAGTAGGGTGGTGAACCCATAATCGGCCAAGAGGTTTAGCAGTAATATGTGTGGACAAACATGTGACCAGTTTGTCGATTCATCAATCAAAACCATAAGTCTTTATATGGTCCGCATTTTGATTGGATTAGTCCACATATATTCCCTTGAATCCACTTATGGAAAAGAGGTGATTTCGTATCTTTGTGAGGAATGATATAGAAAATCAATTTCCTTAATGAGCAGGCTTGACAAAGTGTGCTTGTGGGCACAAGATCCTTACTTCGGGTAAGGAGATGCGTCGTAGCGTCATTGTTCAACCTAAGTGTCCCAAAAAGGTCATGTCAAAGTAAGGAAACTGCTCAATCACCCAGCACTAGGCCGGCCACATGTGGCATGTTCCCAATTGGGAGACAACCCATTGGCCCCAAATCGAAGCTTCAGGCTCATTTTTGGAGGTGGTGCAAAGATATTTCACTCTATTTTCTTCAGTGGTTTCATTTATGATCATTGTCATCTCGAATATCCTTAAAAACTCAACGTCAGGGAGAATTTAAGGTCCCTTAAATGGTGATGCAGTACCATTCATACAACGAGGAGCGTGCCAATGCTCTTAATCAGGTTGGATAGACCTGAAGTCGTTGTTAGAGATGTGATTTAGGCGTAAAGTTAGTGTGCGTAGTACGCATTCGTCCAGACAACTAACTTCCCCACATTCCTACCTAATTACTTGTTTAATTGAATCGGTCACATGTACTAAGAAACATGATTCAATTAACTCATATTCGAGGACAATATCAATAAGATTATCCATAAGTAAAACATACACCAAACTTGAATCCAAGAACATGGAAAAATGTTCACAAAGTAAATGGTTTACTAAGGGGATTCGGCCAATAAGGCCATCCATGTCATAATTATGCTCTTCCAACGATGTTTGGTGGAGCGAAATAAATCTCACATATTGACTACGAGAATGGTACTCCTTAACAACATTGGTAGGGGCACGAACAGGTGCATAACCAATGATCTATTCCATCGAGATGGAAGTAGATTCTGCAGGGTTAAGGTTCGGGAATACTATCCCTTATTCTTGAAGTTTTAGGTCTTAGGTGCCAAGGATCACGCTTCGGGCATGATGCCACACCTTGGCAGGCCCTGATTCTACCATATGTTGTAAAAACAAACTCGAAATTGGATTGTGAGAATGTATGCCATTCGGTGTATCTCTGCCGAAGCAGTGCATCACCATTTGGTAGTCTTTGACCTAACTGGGTCGAGCCATTTGGTAGACTCCAGCCGAACTGAGTTTATACCATTCGGTAGACTCCAGCCGAACTGGGTCTATACATTTCTCTCACGTTTGTGGTAGTAATCAGATCCGAGAATTTGGTAGACTTCCACTTTCTACACTACTGCTTCAAGAGCAAGTTAGAAACAAGGAATGACGAGAAAAGTATTCTCTAGTCAAAATTCAATCGGATTTATAAACTTCAGAATTGTACTCATTCATGGACGTAATCATGGTATGCTTCAGGCAATATCTTACATGATTAAACAGTCCGTAGAAGCGAGCCAAAGAGCCATGGAATCCTCGTTTCGGAGGTATTTCCATTTGTAATGCTTCGGGCATAAGTCTTCGAATGAAGATCATGGCGGAGGCTTATTCAGCTCTTCCATGCCATTGTTGGCTTCAATGGTTTCTCAGCTTCTATAATAGTCAAGTGGAGATTCACGTCTTGTACCTCACATAAAGTGGTTTCTAATAGAAACGTCCAAATCAGGAAAATCAAACTTGTGACGGTTCGACAATCCAATGAATTTGGAGGGAACAAGATTGTGATTAGTGCTATGGGGAGGAATCATCCATAAGCATCAAAGTTAGAACATTCGAGTTCTAAGACATGGTTTCATGAAAAACGTCGGGTTTTCATGGGTGTATTGTTTTATGAAAAACTTCGGGTTTCAAAGGCACTAAATTCGAAACTACAGGTTCAATTTAGTTTATGAACGTTTAGTTCATAAAAGAGAGGTTCCTGCAAGAACACAGAATGCAATATACAACTAAGTGTAGTGGATTTTGAGGTTCTTCGGGAACTCAAGTGTGAGTGCTTCGGGACTACGAAAGTGAGTCAACGGTTCAAAGAAGAGAAATAAATTATTGAATCGTTAATGTCCAAAAGTGATATTCAGGTCAATAATTTTGAATTCATTATCAGATTAATGGACTGCAGGTCAATTTTAATTAATTCAATAGATCGAGACCATTCGGGGTCGATTGTAGAAGCAAAATAATACAGAGTTTCAGACCATACAAAAGAAGCACCCTAAAATTGATTAAGTCCGTGAAATCGGGCATCAAAAATAAATTAAATTTTTTTTATGGGTGCGGGCTGAAAAAACCAAGTCAAAAATGGCTTTGGGCCGAGAAACAAAGGCAGCCCAGCACTGAAATTGCTGGCAGCTGCTTGAGACAAGTACATGCAGCCTCAGTCTTCGGGCTGGGCTCGGGCAGGTTGCAAAAGGGGAGCCCGATAAGGCATGCAAGCTACAAGCTTGCAGCAAAATGGGCCGAGGAGCAACAGCTCAAAACAGATGAGAAAAAGACCTATGCTGGGATTGGTGCGGGCTGCTGGGGTTATAAGCCCAATAGCGGCTCCAAGTCGCATGGGGATGCAGCTGCAGGCTGCTAAGTTACATGTGGGCTGAAGGCAGAAGCCCAACAAATCAAAGGCCAAAGGCCTAGTTCACACACGCAGCAAAGCTGCTGCTGTCTCACTGTGGCTTCAAGTCTGCGCATCTAGTTCCCCTTTTGTTCTTTTTTTTTCTTCAGATTTTAGTATTAGGGTTTTCAGAACCCAAAAATAATTATGCTTCTAATTTATTTCGATTCTTTGACTCACAAATTCCACATAGCGATTTATAATTGCGTAATGCATGAAACAAATATATATATTGACAAATATATGAACATATACAATATATATATCGGAAGGAAAATATAAACATAGGGGTTCATGCATCATGGGGAATGTTTTCATGCTTCAAGGTCGTTTCAAATATCTTACTTTATTTTAAGCGTACCTGATTGGCAGAAAACTTGCAAAAGCCTTTGAATTTGTAGAAGATCCTTCTCAGAAAGCCGAAATCGTGTCTCCAATGCGTTGTATCACGTTCAACAAAGAAAAATTAAATTGAATCAATATCATGTAGATTAATTCAAAATAATAATAAATTAATTTCAAAAAGAATAATTAAAACGTAATACTCCCCTAATTGAAGAATAAACTCTCTTGTTAGCGTAGCGTCAAGAGCGTGCTGATAACGTGTTGTAGGTATAATTTACGGGACAATTATGGAGGCCTAGAGAGAGAGAGAGAGAGGTGCGGCAATAGAGAGGAGAAGAGAGATGTGTAATTGTGAGGTGTGTTTTATTCACCCCATTGTGCCTCTATTTATAGTAGTAGAAAGGGCAAACCCTTTCCCATAAGGATTACAATACTTAATAAGTAATCTACTCCTAATAGGAATATAAGATACATTCCTAATCTACTGGGATTTACACAATCACATTCCTATTCTAAATAGGACTGCAACAACATAGATTTAATTCCAAAATTAAAACTTTAATTTCAAAAAAAAAAAACACATTTCCGATACGGCGCTGTTGAATCTCCTTTCTCAGAACCTGAGCTTGGTGAAGAACCACCTGTTTTTCCCAGTCTTGAACCGCTCCTCGAACCGCTTCTTCACCTCCTTCAATGCAGTGACCTTCCTGTCCTTGGTCTGCAAAGACTTGACGTTGACGACGTCCTTAAGATCCATATCCAGGGTGTACCGGGTGGGCATCAGGTGCTGGTAGTTCACGAGCTTGACGAAGGCCTTCACTCTGGATTTCTTGGCCGTCTTTTTGGCGGAGTCCTTGCGGATGACCTTGCTCGGGTATTTCTTTATCCCCGCAACCAAACAGTGGCCGTATGGACGATCGCAGGTGCCCTCGTCGAAGGCGCGCACGATGACGGCCTTGCGCCCGGCGTAGCGGCCCTGGAGGTTGATCATCGCCTTGTTTGGCTTCAGAAACTTAACCATTGTTTCTCTCTCCTCTCTCTCTCTCTCTCTCTCTCTCTCTCTCTCTGATGCTCGGGTTACGTCTCCTGGGTCGAAATTGGATGGGTTTGAATTTGTTTTTTTTTTTTTTTTTTGGTTTCTGGGTTGCAGGTAGAGAGAAATGGGGAAGAAGATGAAGATGGGGAGGAGAGATGAGTGCGCGTTGGGTTTGGGGGGGGACGAACTGGGTTGAGGTGGGGGGTGGGGGGTAGGGGGTTGCACGGAAGGGGAACGGGAAGGGGTCGGGGTGGTTGGGGGGGGGAACGGGAAGGGGTCGGGGTGGTTGGGGGGGAGATGGGAATGGGTTTTGGGCAGAGAAGAGAGAGAAGAGAGAGAGGCGAGAGAGGGAGGGAGAGAGGGAGAGAGAGATTTAATATAAAAATAAAAAAATTTATTTTTTTAATTTTTACTTATTAAAAATATATTTAATTATTTTTTTATCCAGCTGTATTAGTGAGTGATTCTCATATCTTGCCACGTCAGCACTTAACAAAAAAACTAACAGAAAAATTGACGGAGGTATGACATTGTCACAAATTCGTAAGATGCGGTATGACATTGTCACGTTTTAAAGATGAGGTATAAAAGTGTCGTGACACCAATAGTTGAGATAATTTTTTGTCATTTACCCTAAATTGTTTATCTGTAAAACACTTTTATTCACAACTACTTATGCTAAAAATAATCTTATTAGAAACATATTGAAATTCGACGTCATAAGTACTAAAATTTTTCATTAGTTAAAAAGCACAAGTCAAATCTAGAAAACGGGTTCCCATGCTTTATAGTTTGCTGACGCATGCAATGAAATGTCAACGAAGATTTTGTAGGGAAGAGGAAAGAGAAATGAAGAAATTAATTAGAGTAAAAGACAGTTTTCTATTCTTATGTTTGGTGGTTTTCAACATTTAGTTCATCAATTTTTTTTTATCCCAGAGTCATACTTAAAGTGTAAATTTTAGGACAGTCTCGTACATCCGTTAGTCAAATTGTTAGTTCTCCCGTTAAGTGATGACGTGGTACCCTGATTGGGCGCCACGTGTCATTAAAAATATTAAAAAATTATTTAAATTATAAAATAAATTTAAAAAAAGCAACCCACCTGCGAAGAAGAAGAAGAAGGAAGAAGAGAAGAAAAAAAAAATACCCGAACCCAGAAGAAGGAGGAAGAAGAAGAAGAAGAAGAAGAAGAAAGAGGAGGAGGAGGAGGAGAAGAAGAAGAAAGAAAAAAAAATCGAATCCAGAAGAAGAAGGAGAAAGAAGAAGGAGGAGGAGGAGGAGAAGAAGAAGAAAGAAAGAAAAAAAAATCGAATCCAGAAGAAGAAGGAGAAAGAAGAAGAAGGAGGAGGAGGAGGAGGAGGAGAAGAAGAAAAAAAAAATCCCAAACCCATAAGAAGAAGAAGGAGGAGAAGAAGAAGAAAGAAAGAAAGAAAAAGAAAAAAAAAACCGAACCCAGAAAAGAAGAAGGAGAGGAAGGAGGAGGAAGAAGAAGGAAAAAGAAGGAGGAGGAGGAGGAGGAGGAAGAAGAAGAAAAAAGAAAAGAAAAAAGAGAGACAGAAACCGAACCAGAAGAAGAAGAGGAGGAGGAGGAGGAGGAGGAGGAGAGAGAAGAAAAAATTAATATTTTAATATTTTTTATTTAAATAATAATTTTTTAAATATTATTTTTATTTAAATATTTTTTAATGACACGTGGCGCCCAATTAGCCCAATTAGGGTGCTACGTCATCACTTAACGGTAGAACTAACAATTTGACTAACGGATGTATGAGACTATCCCAAAATTTACACTTTAGCTATGACTATGGGATGAAAAAAATTTGATGTACTAAATGTTGAAAACCACCAAACATGAGAGTAGTAAACTGTCTTTTACCCAACTAATTAATTAACTCATTTAACAAAGTTTTTGTTTTTAAGATATTGAAACGTGACACAACCATAGTCTCTCTACCACTTACTATAATTTTGTTCTCTCTACCACTTACTATAATTTTGTCCACGTCATCAAGATTCTAAATCTCGTTTAGTGGAGGGAGCATAAGATTCTTTATATTATCTTGCCTAACTCGATTTATTTACATCATTTTTGTCATGTAAATTAAATACTTTAATTTATCAAAAATTAATGACGCTCATTAACAGAAATATTCTTGTGGTCATCTTGTGATTAAGGAATACATGATTACTCACATTTAGATAATATCGAAAGCATTTTATTAATGATTACACATCTAATGTTTTACTTTTAATTCTCAATTTAAAATTTAATGGTGAGTGAACCATGAACCATTGGTTAGTAGATTGGCAATGCGATTTTGTTCTTCAAGTAACAGGAGCCTTCTTCTTTTTTTGTTTATTGACAAACGATATGATATTTGATTAAACTCTAAACAACTATATATCGTTTTTGCATACGTGTGAGTTGAACATGAGACAGACAACTACCACTGCAAAAAAAAACTAGTGGTTATCCACTTGGATAAATAAACTGGTAAATAGGATATGAAGGCACGGGCTGAAATCTGAGCCCAAAATATAAGGAAAAATAAAAACCCACGTATAGTTCAGATTTCAGCCCAAAATATAAAAAAAAGCCCGTTATGGTGGGCTTGTGAAATAAGCAGAAAAAGCCCAAGAATCTCCAATCCGACAGAAAAAACAGCGTAAGTTCTTCTGGTCTTCTCACCTCGTATTTCAGAAATACATATGTCAATGTCGTCCCTCCAACGATTTTCATTTTTTATTTCCCGTCAAAGTAAACCAATCGTCTTCCTTCAAATTCTCCGAAGGCAGTTTCAGCCGCCATCGTCCGCCCGGCCCGGCTGACCGACCGACGGTTCAGATTGCTGCGCGGTAGAAATGGGGGGGATTGGTTTGCTCGCGTCGGATTTGGTAATCTCGTTCATGTGGGTATGGTCGGGGGTCCTGATTAAGATATACGTGTTTGGCTTTCTGGGGTTCGGTCACGGACCCAGCGGTGAGATTATCAAGTGCGCCCTTTCGATTTTGAACATGTTTTTCTTTGCGTTGCTGGGTAAGGTTACCCACGGTGGCACCTACAATCCTTTGACCGTGTTGTCCGGCGCGTTTACCGGGGGTTTCAGCCGCTTTCTTTTCACTGTTGCTGCCAGAATCCCTGCCCAGGTGACCCCATTGACTTGTTTGGTCGTTTGTTTGGATAGAGAGAAAATTTAACTAAAACAACGGAATCTAGATAGAAAATTGTGTTTGGATAGATGGAAAGTCGATTGATTTTCTTTATTACATGATTGTTTCTGTGATGCAGTTTATGTTGTTTTTTCTTAGGTTGTTTGAAATTTGAATTATAAACTTTGTTGTTCTTGTTTGTATTCTCCTTGACAAAATTAATGAAGTAGAAATTGGAGTAACCGGATTTCGTTTCGCTGGAGTCTCCGGTCGTGTTGTGCTAGCTACCTGAATCCTGTCCCTGCCTCCGCCCTATGACGTATTTTGCGGTGATGAGATGACCACTTACCTTAATCTTCTTTCATCTCTCTTCAGGTTATTGGCTCTATTGCTGGGGTCAGGTTCTTAATTGCCACCTTTCCTGAAATAGGTCTCGGGCCTCGTTTGAAGGTCGACATCCATCGAGGTGCTCTTACGGAAGGATTGCTGTCATTTGCAATTGTCACTATCTCGCTTGGCCTCGCCAGAAATATCCCAGGGAGTTTCTTCGCCAAGACTTGGATCTCAAGTGTTTCTAAGTTAACTCTTCATATTCTTGGCTCTGATCTGACCGGCGGGTGTATGAGCCCAGCCTCTGTAAGTACCTACAACGATTCTTCACGATTTAATTTACCAAACTTGAATGCACTAAACCTGAACTTCATGGACTTTGGCAGGTGATGGGATGGGCTTATGCTCGTGGCCACCATTTTACGAAGGAGCATATCATGGTTTACTGGCTCGCCCCGATAGAGGCGACCCTGCTGGCAATGTGGACTTTTAGGGTCGTCGTTCCACCAGTCCAAGAGGAGAAGGTAGAAAATAAGGCTAAATCAGAATGAAGAACTTGCACTGCATTTCTCCATGTCTTACGGACGTTCTAACCTGTTAACATTTAGAGAAGATAGACAATGGTTGAATTATATGAAGTCATTGTGCCTTTGAATTTGTAATATATGAAATGGAGGGTATTTGAATGCAAAGTTTCATGAGTTTCGATTCATTGTTCTCTCTCAGAGATAAATAATTAGTTATTTTCTTTCGACGTTAAATTTCTGGATGATCTGAATACCCGAACTGGCAAGCTCAACGGCCGTCTTCAACATTACCTCAAAGACTTCAATGGTGGGTTCGGCCCTTCCCCAGCTTAGCATCCATAACAAAAGATGATCTCTTACTAGTCTTGATTTCTCTAACACATAACAAAAGATCATCTCTTACTAGTCTTGATTTCTCAAACAGAAAGCCCGGTGGCATGTTCATGGCAGCGCGAATCAGTAATCCAGCTACTTCCGACTTCCTTAACCAGTCCCTTCGTCTCCATAACACTCCTCAATTCATCTACAGAATCCCACCTTCCGATGGTTGCATAAAAATTCGATACCAGAACATAATTCCCGGGCTTATGTGGCTCTAACTGCAGAAGATGCTTAGCAGCAAGCTCACCCCTTTTAACATCCAGATTAAGCCTACAAGCATTCAACAATGCTGACCAGACTGCTGCTGTAGGCCTAATGCCATGCTTAACCATATCATCAAACACACACCACACTTCATCCATCTGACCGGCACGGCCTAACATATCCATGAAGCAGACATAGTGCTCCGGACCCAGGCCCAGACCATACTTCTCCGTCGCCAAATTAAAACACTCTCGACCTTGCTCCACCAGCCCCGAATGCCCACAGGCCGAGAGAACAGCAAGAAAAGTCACAGAATTTGGCAGCACTCCAGTTCCTTCCTCCCCCATCTTGTTGAACAGATCAAGAGCTTCAACCCCATTCCCATGACTTCCATATGCATCAATCATGCTTGTCCACGAAACCACATCTTTATTATGAATTCCATTGAACAAAGATTGAGCATTCAAAATTTTCCCACACTTTGCATACATGTCCAGCAAAACATTGCACATTTGGGTATCGGATATGAACCCATGACGCAATGCCACACAGTGTACCTGCTTCCCAATCCACAAATTCGAATTCTCTGAGCAAGCAGCAAGAGCGCTAGTAAGTGCAATTACATTCGGTTTCATGGCAGACATAATCGACAATGCCTCTTCGTACTTCTTGTTTCGAACACACCCGGCAACTAGAGAACTGAAAATGACATCATCCTTTCGACAATTCAAGCTCGAGAACACTTTCATGGCTTCACTCATACATCCAACGGCAGAGTAGAAATCAATCAAAGCGGTGCCCAAAATCACCATATCGCGGCCCATCACAACCACCATCCCATGAACCTGCTTGCCTTGTCGAAAGGCCTTGGTAAAGGCACAAGCTTTAACCAGAGAACACAAAGTAAACTCGCTGAACTCCACTCTTTCCTTCCTCATTGCTTCAAAAACACCAACCGCTTCTCGGGCAAGCCCATGCCTTAAAAAGCTCGAAAGCAAAGCGTTCCAAGTCACAACATCCTTGAACTCCATCTCCTCAAAGGCTCTGACAGAGTCCTCCAAAAACCCATATTTGGAGTACATGTCCATGACGGCAGTCTTTGCCACGGTTCCTGTCTCGGAACCAGTTTTGATCATCAGACAATGGACTTGCCTGCCACGTTCAGGGCCGGGAAGAGCCCGGCAGGCGCCAAGTACCGGAGTGAAAGTGTAGGCATTGAGGTCGGATTTCGCACAATGAACGCGGCAGAAGAGAGCCCATGTGGAGGAAAATTGTCCGTTGCGAGTGTAAGAGGCGAGCAGGGAGTTGAGCGAGTAGATATCTCTTTGAGACGTTTCATCAAACAGGTGGTGGGTGTGGAAGCCATTGAAATTGCGTTTGGCGGGAATGTGGAGGGAACGTATAGGACGAGTTAGGGCGGTCATCAATTGGGGTGAGGGAACGTCTCACATCTAAGGTTGTACTCTCTCACAGGCACTCTCGGCTTGCTTCCTTCTCCGACATGTTAGGATATGGAAGCCGGAATGTTAAGTCCACACCGGTGCCGGAGAATCAACCACACCGGTAGCAGGTATATGGGTATGGCGAGAGAGAATAGAGAAGAAGGAAAAAGGGATATTCTATTAATTCTCAAATCTGACCATACAATCAACTCGGAAGCATGTATATCAACAATGCCACCTGGACACAATTACTGAAACTTTCTAATAACTATTGGCCCTTACAATTGAACCTCATACTTATAACTCCTTACAATTTAGTCCTTACTGTAATCAACTAAAACCTCCCTGTGATTAGGCAATCACAACCAGTTCATAACAATACCTCTCCCTTGTAGAACCTTGTCCTCAAGGTTTGTTCACAGAGGAAATGAAGGGTATTTAGCCTTGAACTCATCAAAATCTTCCCAAGTAGCCTCCGATTCCTCCTGATCTTGCCACTGCACTAGCAACTGGACCCGTGCAACATTGCCTTTCTTATAAACCCTCCTCTGCAACACTGCCACTGGTATGTTCCCTGCTAGCCCATCTTCGACTACTTGAGGTAGGACATTCTGAGGTTCCACATTACTTCCCAAATGTTTCTTTAAATGGCTCACATGGAACACATGATGAATCTTGGTGCTAGGTGGCAGATTCAATTTATAGGCTACCTTACCAATTTTTTCACAAATCTCATAAGGACCAAAGTACCTTGGTTGAAGTTTATGGTAGCTGTGAGGGGATAAGGCCTGCAACTGGTAAGGAACCAACTTGAGGTACACAAAATCTCCCACTTCAAATTGTCTCTCAGATCTCTTTTTGTCATGCTGCACCTTTATACGATTCTGAGCCATCTCCAGGTTGTGTTTTAAGACAGATAAGACTTTGTCCCTTTCCAAAAGGCTTTGTTCCACTGTTGCTACCCTTGCAGTACCAAATTCATAGGGTATAATTTGAGGAGGTGGGAAGCCATAGACTATCTCAAAGGGTGTGAATTTGGCAGATGAATGGTAGGAAGTGTTGAAGCACCATTTAGCCCACGGAAGCCATTGAACCCATCTCCTTGGTTGACCTCCAACAAAACTCCTCAAATAGGTTTCAAGGCACATGTTCATCACTTCAGTTTGCCCATCACTTTGGGGGTGGTACCCTGAGCTCATACACAACTTCGACCCTTGCAGTTTGAACAATTCCCTCCAGAAGGCACTGACAAAGATTGGATCTCTATCACTGACCACTGAACTGGGCATGCCATGTAGTTTTAGGACATTATCCACAAAGGCCTAAGCTACAGTGATTGCAGTGTAGGGGTGAGCCATAGCTATGAAATGAGCACTCTTGGATAATCTGTCAACCACCACTAAAATCACAGACTTGCCCTTGCATAGGGGCAATCCCACTATGAAATCCATGCTAATGTCAGTCCAAATTCTTTGTGGAATTGGTAAAGGTTGTAGTAATCCTGGTGGGGCAATGGTCTCCACTTTGTTTTGTTGGCACACTTGACAATCTGCCACATAGTTCTTGATATCCTTCTTCATTCCTTGCCAATAGAAGCTCCTCTTGATTCTATGGTATGTTTTGAGAACCCCTTGGTGACCAGCCGAGGGAGTACAATGGTGTTCCGCTAAAATTTTGCTTCTCCACTCCGAGTGAGGACTCAACACCACCATTTTCTTGTAGAGCAAGAACCCATTTTCAACAGTGTACTTTTCCAAGGTAGATCCCCTTGTACCATTCGTTGCAGAGTCACCTACTTCTTTTTTCTTTGCTGCAATCCACTCATCTTGTTCAGTACTTCTCCTCAAGTCATCTATCCAACCATTGTAAGGGTAAGAAATAACATTACATTCCTTAATGGACTCAGGAACAGGTTCCTGTAATTGAGGCACCCCCTGTACTCGAGACAAAGCATCTGCAGCTGCATTTTGGGATCCATTTTTGAATTGTATCTCATAATCATACCCCAATAACTTGGAAACCCATTTCTGTTGGAATGCAGTGTTAGCTCTTTGATGTAGGAAGTATTTAAGACTGCTATGATCAGTCTTGATGATGAAATGCCTTCCCTGCAAATAATTCTGCCATTTCATTACTGCATAAACCACTGCAATTAATTCTCTCTCATAAGTGGAGAGTGCTTGATTCCTTGGACCAAGTGACTGGCTGGAAAAAGCAATAGGCCTTCCACCTTGTTGCAACACAGCTCCAATGCCACTACCAGAAGCATCACATTCCAATTCAAACGGTTTAGAGAAATCTGGTAGAGCTAATACTTGTGAAGATAGCATGGATGACTTGAGCTTGTCAAATGCTTGCTGAGCTGCTGCATTCCAAAGAAACCCCTCATTCTTTGTCAATTGGTATAGAGGCTGGCAAGTTTTGCCAAAGCCTGGCACAAACTTTCTGTAGTAGCCTGTTAAACCCAAGAATCCTCTCAACTCCTTAACAGTTTTTGGTACAGGCTAATTTTGTATAGCTTGGATCTTCCCAGGGTCCGGTGCTACTCCTTCGCGAGAGACAATATGTCCCAAATATTCCACCTTCGTTTGCCCAAAGGAACATTTAGACTTTTTGAGGAAAAGTTGATTGGTCTGCAGTATCTCAAAAACCACCTTCAAGTGAGCTAAATGAGCTTCCCAGGTCTTACTGTAAATGAGGATGTCATCAAAGAAAACTAACACAAATTTTCGCAGGTAGGGCTTAAACAACTCGTTCATTAAACTTTGGAATGTGGCAGGGACATTTGTAAGCCCAAATGGCATCACTAGGAACTCGTAATGGCCCTCATGAGTCTTAAATGCCCTTTTTTCAATGTCTCCAGGCTGCATTAATATCTGGTGATATCCAGATCGCAAGTCCAACTTAGAGAAATAGAGTGATCCATGCAACTCATCCAACAGATCATCAATAAGGGGTATGAGGTACTTATCCTTAATAGTGAGGGCATTGAGCTCTCTGTAGTCAATACACATTCTCCATGTGCCTTCCTTCTTCTTCACTAACAAAACAGGAAAAGAGAATGGACTATGGCTTTGCCTTATGAAACCTGCCTCGAGTAACTATTGAACTGTCGTCTCTATTTCTGTTTTCTGTAACGGACCATAGTGGTATGGTCGAATGCTTGGTGGTTTGGCCCCGTGCACAAGTGGAATGTGATGGTCATGGTCTCGCTGTGGAGGTAGCTTAGTAGGCAATGCAAAGATAGCCTCGAATGCATTCAACAATTGTTGCAGTTCCTGCAACTAGACTGAATTCAATTCACAGGATTCTAACTGTTCTTGTCCCATGGAATACAAGAACAGCCCCAAATTAGAGTTAGCGAACTCTTTATCTAGTTGATTCAGTGACACTTCTTGAATTCCTGAGGCATTGGAAAATTGATGGGACAGTTTATAAGTGTGGTGGTTCTTTGTGAACTCCATTGTGAGGAGCTGGAAGTCCTAGAGCACATGACTCACGGTGGAAAGCCACTGCACTCCCAATACTACATCACAACCACCTAGCGAAAGTGAGTACAAATCTGTTTGACAGTGATACCCCGCAAGGGACAATTTCACAGCCTGGCAACAACAGAACTTGTAACTTTGCCTCCATCTGCTATCATGACCTCAAAAGTCTGGGTAGTTGCTGCTTGCCATCCCTATTGTTTAAGCAATTTGGAATCAACAAAGTTGTGTGAACTACCCGAATCAAGTAAGATTTTCACAGGGTGACCATTAATCTGACCAAGCACTTTCATAGTTTGCGCTGTAGAGCTTCCATGAGTGCCATAAAAAGCACATTCACTCAGCTCCATATGCTGCAACTCAGGTTGCTCATCCTCTATATTGCCTTCCAGAACTTATGAATCCATCACATCCATCATCAATAGTTGCTTAAGGCCACACTTATGCCCGATTACCCACTTATCATTGCAAAACCAACATTCCCCTCGCTCTCTCTTCCGCTAGGGTTAGCTTTTTAATAGCAAGGTTGCGAGTGTTTGGCACAGTATGGGAGGAAGGTGTGATAATGTTTGAAAAGGGTTTAGAAGCTGTAGGGGTGCGAGATGGGACCGATTTTAGCTCCGTGAGCTTAGAATCAAGCTGCACCGCAATGGCAATAGCCTCATGGACAGTGGCCGGTTTGAACAGTTTGACATCATAGCGAAGTTCTTTTTTCAACCCCCCTAGAAAACAACTTTGTAACAGAGGAGGACTAATCTCTGGTGATCTAGTGGCCAAACGGCGGAATTCGGCGATATAATCACGAAGAGCACCGGTGTGGCGAAGTTTGAAGAGAGCCTCGACACAATCGTCGAAAGCAGAGGGTCCAAACTCACGACAAAGGGCTTGGGTAAACGCCGGCCAAGTGGGGGTAGTGGTGGTACAGTCCATCCAACGAAACCAGTGAAGAAGCTCGCCCTCAAAATGGAAGGAGGCCGTGAGAATACGCTGAGCATCCGGGATCCCATAGAAGGAGAAAAACTGTTCAGCTTTGTAAATCCAAGCAAGGATATCCTCACCGTCAGTGAATCTGGGAAATTCAAGGCGTTGTTGCCAAGGCGGAGGGCCAGGGTGAGGCGGTGGCGGGATTTGGGCCAACTCAGTAGGAACAGGTGGATTGGCAGGAGGTGGGTGAGAGGGACCTTCACCTTCACGGCGGAAGGTGAGTTCATGGGTGAGCTCGCGGTGGAACTGCTCGAAATACGCCGGAAGGCGCTCATCGAGGTGGGAGGAGAGCTGGGCATCAAAAGCAGAGTGCACCGCCTCACGGATGAGCGACGGAAATTCAGCTTCGAAAGCAGCAAAGCGGGCATCCATGGTGGAACGAGTGTTGGTTTTGGGACGGGGCATACACGGATAGGAAAATCCAGGAACGGAGGGTGATACCAATGTTAAGTCCACACCGGTGCCGGAGAATCAACCACACCGGTAGCAGGTATATGGGTATGGCGAGAGAGAATAGAGAAGAAGGAAAAAGGGATATTCTATTAATTCTCAAATCTGACCATACAATCAACTCGGAAGCATGTATATCAACAATGCCACCTGGACACAATTACTGAAACTTTCTAATAACTATTGGCCCTTACAATTGAACCCCATACTGATAACTCCTTACAATTTAGTCCTTACTGTAATCAACTAAAACCTCCCTGTGATTAGGCAATCACAACCAGTTCATAACACGGAAGAAACGCCGCATCCACATGGCTCATCAAATTGTTACAAAGGACGTTGTCATTGTTATTCAAACTTGGAAAAAAAAATATAAACTTAACGAGAGATTATTCATATTGAGTGAAAAATTTGGCTGTCTCACAGCTAGTCATAATAATTTTATTTGAATTCGTCTTTGTGAAAATTAAATCTATAATCTCTTACTTATAAAAAGCAATATCACCATAGTACTAAGTAATTTTGAAGAAAAAAAAATCATTTTGACAACTAATGTTTAATTAAGCAAAAATGCTAAAGAGGGCACATATTTTTTACCACATTCATATACCACATGATGTGGCATGTGATGTGTACGTCACATGTCAATTAATAAGTTCATGCCATTGAATGTTTGATATATGTGTCAATTGTCACATCACATGGCATGGATATGGTAAAAAAAATATGATTAAGGATTCTCTCCCCTTTTTTTTCCCTCTCATTTCCTCCCATCCTGTTTGAATGCTCAAGATTTCATCTTGCAAAGAGAAGAAAAAAGTAGAAAGAGAGAAGGGAAAAAAGACTGTCAAAGGAGGGAAGGAAGTGGGGAAGGGAAGGGGAATCCCCATTCAGAAAATATGGTCTCCCTTAGATTACTCTTATTGATTGAATGCAAGAGACACATGACTCATTGACGTGCGAGCATCATACGACAAGCACCTTCCTTTTTTAGTTAAAAAAAACGTGAGAGTTGATATTGACATTTCAAAATATACACATGCTATGTGTAACTACGAGGGGGAGACGATGCATTTTTTATGACGTAAATTGACCTAAACCCTAGTGCAGTAAACAGAACATGGGCACTAGGCTGGACTGGACATTTAACAATTTACATACAAGCATAATTAGTAGCAGTATAAAATGATAGAGATCAATAAGAAAGGGGCCAAACTCCAGCAATGATACATCATGGGGAGTAATGATTGTCACATGCAAAATAGTCATCTGTAAGCCTCTTTAGCTTTTATAACTCAATTTTTGTCTTTAAGTTTGGTCGGGTGGAGATTTGAGATGTTCCTTCTTTTTATTTATTACATATGCCTTTACTTCAGAGAGAATGTGCCCGTTGGTCTTCCAAAATTTGAACATACAACCACCATATTTCATTCAATTTACCCAACAACTATTCTTTTGAGCCAAGGATACATAATTACTCGCGGTAAAAAAAAAAAAAAAAAAAAAATTCAAATTACATAATATTAATGGGCTGCATGCGTAAAATCCGGCGCTACCGCTCTTCGGAGTTGAATTTGTTCCAAGCTTCCTGTATTAAACCAGACCAACGAACAAAATCAAACAAGTGAAGAAGAAGCAGAACTAGAAATCACTCAAGGCACAAACAGACAACTGCACTTGACGCACCTTTAGAAGATCGAAAACTTTCTCGCATATGTACTTCTGTTGAATGCTTGCACCCCGTTGTTGTAATTTGTCAGGATGAACGCACAGAGTGGCTTTCCGGTAAGCTCTCTTTACTGCGGCAGCTGTTATGACTTCTGTCAAGGGAACGGGCTGCCAACCACTATCAGCCCCAAGGATCTGTCAATGAAAAACATCTAGTCAATTAACCACTTGCTAGAGCCTAGCTCTATGCGACTGAAGATAATAGGTTCATTCGCTGATACATTCTATTTTTGTTAAATTAAACTCAAGTGATCAAGGAAGTCAATGAAGAATGAATGCCAAAACGTATGCAGATCAATAACACCTACATATTGCAAAGTTGAAAGTAATGCACGCAAGTTGCCTTCTTTTCCACCTGACCACCTCCTGACTTCCGCATCCAGAGTCTCGGCTAATCTCTGCAAACAGAATTAGATCCGAGCCAATCAGCGAGAAATGAAAAAACAATTCAAAGTCCCAAAAGTTCATTTAACGTGGAGAGAATAATTACATTTCTCTCTGCTTGCTCTCTTTGTGCAAGAAGATCACGTGTATTCTTCTCTGCAAGAGCTTTTGCCTGAAACAGTCCCAGAAAGCTTGGAATTATAATGCTGTGTAAAAGACTAAACCACTCATAGATTATAAATGATTTAAAACCATACTGCTCGTTCAGCTGTTCTAGCATGCCTCTCTAGCCTAGCTTTACACCTTTGGGCTGATTCACCTTCCACCCCCTCATATCTCTCTGTAATTGAAAGTTCCGAAAAAAGAACAATGGTTTAGAGCCAACCGAGCAATAACTCAAATGTTGATGGAAACTATGAAAAGTTTAACGAAAGATTGCTTGAATAACCATTAGTGCATTAAAAATCACATACCACCATATACTGAGGAATATGGATATCTTGATCCCCTAGTGCTGTCAGGTAGATCCTATGAATTAACAGCCGGTTCAGATCGCTGTTTGAGAATATGAATTAATTAAAAGGAAGATAAATCCAGCAGGAAAAAAATATACTCACCGACGATGAAGAGCAGTGCCTCAAGCCAATATTTGTAGACGAAGTATAGAATTTATCAGAAACAGATCTTTGCATGCGCTCTCTTGCTTCATATGCAGCCCTTTCAGCCATTACTTTCTCTGCAGCACGCTCTCGAGCCTCTGCAGTTGCTCTCTCTACTGCGGCACGCTCTGCCTTGAGCCTGGCCTCCATGGCTGTCATCCCTGCTAATGACTTCTCCCTGGCCTCTGCACATGCCTTCTCCAGTCTTTCCCGAGCCTCTGCCATTGTTCTTTGTCGAGCTTCAGCTGATGCTCTCTCAATAGCAGCTGATTCTGTCCTATCACGAGCATCCAAAAACGGCCATTCACGAGCTTCAAGTGTCGCTCTATCAACAGCCATCCGATCTTTTTCTCTTTCTCTCTCCCTTTCTCTTTCTTCCTCTATCTTTCTAAGGCGCTCATTTTCAAGCTCTCTTTCTCTTTTCAATCTTTCATTTTCTTTCTCCCCATTTTTAAGGGTCTCTTTAAGACTCTTCTCTTTTCTCTCTGGTGGCTGACCTGCATTAAATTGCCCAGCTGATTTCTGGCTGTTTAATTCTGTCATAGCTGGATGAGCTGCTGCTGTTTTCCTTTTAATTTCAACAAACTCTTTCACCAGTTTAGGTGTCAAGCATTCTTTCTTGTTTTCTTTGATTGAGGCAGCTTCAACTTCCTTTAAGTCCTTATTAGCTTCATGACCAAAATCCACTTGATTAAATTGCTCAACCTGTGTTGGTCCAATGCGACTGCCAGGTTCTCCAGCTTTCTTCATATGAATGTCTAAAGGAACCGACTCATAGGCATCTTCCACTGTAACTTGGCTACTTCCTTCTTGTGTGCCTTGCTGGGCCATGCCAGATTCTTTGAGCTTTTCATCAACCAACACATTGTCGACTTCAAATGCCCCCAATTCCCTTTTGCTAGCTTTAGGTTCAGCCCTAATTTCTTCACTTGCTTTCTTGACACTGTCATCTACGGGAAGAGACTCACTGGCATCTTCCCTTCTGAACCGGTTCTCTCCATTTTCTAAATGGTCTGCAGATGCGGAAGATGCTTTAAGTTCCAAATCAATCAACACGCTTACTCGTTCAACTACTTCTGGCTGTGTATCACTATTGTTTTGTTCAGTTCTTTTCTCTCCATTTCCTTCATGAGCAGGGACTTCTTGTGTTGCTGCCACTGCTTCACTGCTTTTATCATGCTTATTGGGTATTTGAGTCGCTTGAGAGTTCTGATTACAGTCCTGGTTACATGTATCATCAGATACCCTGAGATCCTCCCGTTTCATGTGCAAGGTCTGACCGTTTTCATTCCTCTCTGTCCCATCATTTGTTTTGTTTAGGACCTTCAGTTCTTCCCAGTCACCAGCAACTTTAACAGTCTTCCCAGTCTGTTCCAACTCATTAGCCTCTTCTAACGTGCTTTCAATTCTAACTTGCCCAAAAGTTTCATTTAATCTTCCCTCAGTTCCTTCTTTGTCCTGAGCCTTTATTAATCCATTTGTGTCATATTGCTGCTCACAAGCATGGGCCATTTTTATTCTTTGCTCAGCTTCCTTTCTTTCACAGGCATCTTGTTGTCTCTTCTCATATTCTTCCCTCTCGAGAGCTTCTTTTAGCCGCTTCTCATGTTCTTCTATCTGAGTAGCCTCTTTCTGTTTCTTCTTATTTTCCCGTTCAGCAGCCTCTTTTAGTTTCTTCTCAGTCTCTCGCAACTCAAAAGCCTTTTTCAGCCTGTTCTCATTTTCTACCTGCTCAAGAGCAGCCTCCTTTAACCTCATCCCTTTTTCTTCCTGCTCAAGAACCTTGTTCTGTTTCTTCTCATTTTCTGCTTGTTCAAATGCCTCTTTAAGCCTTATTTCATTCTCTTCCTGCTTCAAAGCTTCTTCTTGTCTCTCTTCAAAACTTTTCGTGCCACGAGATTCCTTGAGTTTTTTGTCACTTCTAATTCTTTTATCATTTACCTTCTGCTTCCTGGCCTGATCTTGAACCTCCAGCACAATGTCATGCTTTTCTGATTTTTCAGCATCTCTTTGCTTCTCAGGTTCTGCAGGTAGAGTCCCCATTCTAGAACTCATCTCATGCTGTCCGTTTTCATGAATTTCTTTAGCCACTTTCACCTTTTTGTCATGCTCTTTTCGACTGCGGGCCTCCTTAGATGCTTTGGGTCTTGCACTGCATTCCTCCCATATACAAGGTTGCTTCTCTGGTTCCTCTTCAATAACTGCTCTTACTTTCTTATCGCTTTCTTCTTTCTGCTCTAATGCTTCCATGGTTGCCTTTTCTTTATGCCTGTTCTCGTGACTTTTTCTGCTCTGAACCAAAATCTTCTCTTTGTTTTCCTGCTCAAAAGCCTTCTTAGACTCATCAATTGCCACCAATTCAAAATATTGTGTTTCTTCCTGCCATTCATCAGCGTCATCAATTTTGAAAGACCCATTCCCATGCTTCTCTTGTTCAAAATGTTTAGCCACATTTAAGAATTTTTCATCTTCTAAAAATTCTGGAACTTCTTTGGTCATCTTCGAAGATTTCCGCCTTTCCTTCTTAACAACAAATTTCATTCTACCATCTTCTTGTACAGAAGTGCCCTGCACTCCCTCATCTTTCACACCATTGCAGTCATCAACAATTTTACCCACCATTCCTTCCTTCTCTTTCATTTCTTTCTTTGAACCAGATGTTGTACGGGTTTGGAACCCGTCTTTCCTCCTCTGCATTAACTCTTTTGCACTTTTCAGTTGTACTTTAGCTTTCTCCATTGCTTCTCTCATAGCAGCTGCAGAGATTGCAGCAGATGAACTTGCATCCACTTCAACATCAAAGAACTGGGGTGAACTATCACCTGTAGTCCCATCAGAAGCAATCGTGCTAGAATTTGAGGACAATCTACCAGAATCTCCACTGCTTCCATCCAGTATGGGCGGTGGTCGAGAGGGTGGTGGCAACTGAGAGGGCTGAGTTCTAAGGCTTATGTCTGATACAGTCACAAACGGCTTTCTATGATGAGAACCATATCTAGCATTTCCTCTTTCATGTTTAAGGTTGTCTCTAAATGCCTGTCCGGAAGAACTACCATTAGGGGGGAGTGACATGGTCTTTTTGAGATACTTTTGATTCACCACTTCCACATTGGAGTTCATATTTAATTTGCTATCATCAGCTACTTGAAAGATTGGATTCTCATGTTCTGTCTGTTGGGAGGGAGTGATTTCATCCAGCACATATGTGCATCCAGGAACAACATGTGCCTGAGTTACATATGTCATCCCGTTCAAAGAATCTTTACTGCTTGTTTGATGAGCTGTATGATATGCCATGCTGAAATCTGTACTGCCATCAAATGACTGGTAAGGATCTCCATTTGCGCATTGGTTCTTTCCGCAATCATCTGACCCTTCTGACAGAGAACCAGATTCTGCAGGAGTCCTATGAATGAGGAAACCAGAAAAACATATTCTAACATCAAATTCTAGCATTACATGGTTCAAATAAAGTATAAAAAATAATAAAAAAATCTTTTTATTCCTCATTTAATATTGCAATGATAGACAAAACAATTATGTTTCTTGTTCTTTCATACTTCCATGTGTAAAGAAATTCACTCAGATACATTAGTACATGATTAGATTGATCAAGAGGCTTATCAAGAGAGGTGTTGAACACAGGCTGTGTCACAACCTTCAACCAAAACAGCCCACAGATCCTAACAGAGAAGTTAGTCTCCAACTCCGGCTAAACACATTTATCTCGCCTTTCTACAATCATAGAAGTAAATTTTACTTCAATCGAACTTTTATCAAATAAATAACCTCCCCTTGGACACTATTTCTTACTTTCTTTTTTCTATACAATCCATATTCCGAGGGGCCCGATTTGAACACAGAGCTTGGGTGCAAGAGTAAACGCGCTTAACCACTTGAGCTACAAGTTCCTCGCGGACACTATTTCTTACATATCCAACCCGGAAAAACCCCAGATCAAAGGTTATTAATTACCACATTAAATCAACCCCAATACCTAAATCCACAAGACTTTGTTTTGTTTTGGTCACCAAGTTTACAGTTCGCACTCAAAACTCACAAAAATAGAAAGACAGATTTTTCCCCAAATTGCTCAAAAATGTTCCCCAAAATGCTATTCACATTTCAGTAAAAAATAAAAATAAAATATTTACTTGGGAAACAAATTTTGACTGAGAATTTAAGAAATACACGCATGATCATACCAGGCTTCGTCGGAGGAATCGCCACCGCCGCCGTGGGATTGATCAGCCAGGTCGTCGTACGCGACGGCAAAATCCAGGCCGTTAAAGCCGCCGAAGACCTCGCCGTAGTCGAAGCCGGAGCTCCGCACATCGAAGAAGACCTCGTTTTCGTCGACGGCGGGAACATCCAGCACCGGAATCGACGAGGCGCGTGACGCGTGGAAGCTCCCGAAAATCTCGCTGTAGTCCTCCAGGCGGGGCGAGAGGGACGAGAGGCCGAACTTCGGCGGACCGCCGTAAACGTCGTCGTAGAGCGTCTTGGCTAACAGGCCGCCATTGTTCATCATATTCGCGGAAGAAGACCTGTTTGGGTGCCGAGAATGTGATAAATTATCCATGAGAGAGAGAAGAAAAATTCGGGTTTCTAGGGTTTTGCGTTTCGAGGCGTTCCGTTTTCCTCCCTCTTAACTTTCTCTCTCTCTGCTGCTGAGTCCCTCCTGCTTGCAGAGAGCCTCAGGACTCGGAACTCGGACACAGGACGACGAAAGTGGAATTAAAAGGAAAGTCTGAAATTACCAAAAAGGACTCGTATAATTGCATGACGAATTTTCCCTTCACCTTTTTCCCCTTTTTCGGATTTTGCAATTTTTATGGATTTGGACAAGTGACCGGGCTTAGCCGGTAAACGGTGGACAACTAGTTATAACCACGTTTTTCAATTACATGTTATTTGCTGAACGAGAATTTTCGTATACCACGTGCGTAGAGTACTCGATGCTTTATTCAAGAAGCACATTCTTTGTATTTTAGTTGTATTTTTGTAGAATTTATTTGTATTTTTCAGTAATATTCAAATTACTTTCAAATGAGCTCTTATTATTCAGCTGAAAAAATGACACTTCAGTTAAAAGTTACGTGAACATTCTGAAAAGTCCAAAGTAACAACTTTCTTGATATACCAACATAAAAAAAAACTGTGAAAATAAACATGTAAGTATTTGATAAACTATAGTGATAAATGTGTTTCTAGCAACAAAAAACGGTGTCAAATATGAGGTAGGATTTCAATATGAAAATTTTATTAATTGGTACTGTTCACCCTCCTCCAATGAAAAAAAATAAAATTTCGAGAAGTATGTTTATCATTTTTAAAAAAACTAACGAAAAATCTATAAAAAATTCCCTTTTAATGAAAAGTCATTTTTAAAGGTATATTGAATAATATTATAAAAAAGTAAAAATGTGATTTTTTTTTTTGTTAAAAGTAAACAGTATCTGAAATGTTTTGTTAAAACTCTCTTTAAAAAAATGAAATGAGAAAAAAGGGCAATTGGGAATGGGCAATTTGGGTTGGAATCTTCTAGATAAGGTTCAATTTCAATGCATCAAAATGTCCAACAAAAAGGGTCCCAATTTGAGTACGATGAGAAAAAACCTGGTTCCCGTATAATCACTCTGGGAAGGACTAGCTACAGAGAATAATGACAAGGCGCCTTGTTTGCTAGTACTTCACCATTTTGTGGGGTGGTGGGTTTGTAAATATGATGAACTTGAGGGAAACTTTGGCAATTTTACAAGTGAGTAACTAGTTGCATTTGTCTTGGTATTGGCATTGGTGACATATCTGATATTTTAACGGATCATGTCATGTAACACTCGTTAAAGTAAACGGATAATATGACCCGATTCAAAATCGAACCGTTAATATTAAAATGTAATATGACCTGACCCGTTACTGTTAAAGAAAATATATTTGAAACCAATAAATAATGAAAATGAAAAGCATAATTCAACCAAAAAAATGAAAAACATTATAAAATTAGTATATGCATACTACATTGTCAGATAAATATTAATTCAAAACATAAAAAAAAAATATTTATCTTTCACGTATTACATATCCCAAAATAAGAATCTAATGAAAAAACATTACTACATTACTACAAAATACCAAATGTTCAACGATATGTAAAATGAAGGGAGTTGCGCTTCAAGATTGAAGAACCTTGAATGTATTTTACAATAAAACCATTCCATTTTCATCAATCACCAAATGAAATGTTATATAAAATTTAGCTTGATATATTGTGTTTAAGAATTATATTGACAATATTTTCATTAAGGCTTTAATGTGTTTTATAATTTTTTTGAACTCACTCTTTGCCTATTGTATATTATAAAAATAAATAAAACTTAAATTTTTTAAATTTATATAGAATAAAAATATAATAATATACATTTAATATACAATATGTATATATATATATATATATATAGTCTATGACTATTGTATTTTGTAGTAAGTTTTTTTAGTATAAAAAATTAAAATCATCAAAATAACTTTTTTTCTTAACGTGTTGAAACGGTTATCTACATGTCACTTTCGTGTAAACCTGTTAAGGACCCGTTATTAAGGGATTCTTCTCGTGTGGCCCAATAACAACCCGATTAGTTATCTTGTTAACATGAAACTTTTTATTTTGGTGTCGTTTACGTGTCGTGTTAACCAGAGGTGGCGTTTGCATAGGGCCCCAAATTTGAAGGGGCCCCTCAATTTTTGCCATCTAACATCATGTAATAATGTTCTATATTTAAAAAATTACTTTTGTTAGCACCTTAAACCGCATTGTGCACTTCTTATAAGAGTTTTTTTTTTCTTTCTAAACATAAAAACTTGGAGTACAATGAGATTTTTTGAGTGTCAATTATAACACCCTGAAAAGCAACAGTTTCTTAATTTAATAATATAACAACGTTATATATTCAAGTGAACTTTAAAGTTAGAGGTCTAATGTTTTTTTTTTCATGCTTGGCTGTTTTAAGATAAAACTGCTTTTGATTATTTAGTGAAGGTTCTATTTGTAGCTCTTTTTACTTATCATTAAAGACATTTGTAAACATGCAATCAGTGAGTGCTAAAGTTTGTTTTGATTTTTTTTTTTTGAACAAACGATATTATCTATGCTAAGAGGGTGGGAGAGTGGGCTAAGTCTCACAATGAACTAACAATAATGTGGTTCAAATTCGCCTTTGACAAGAATTGAACATAAGACCTCTCACATACAAGTAAAGAGAAATACTACTAGACCGTAATACTAAATGGCTTTGTTTTGATTTAAGTGAATGTTTTCTAATATCAATAACTATCTTAAGGAGGGCCCTTTTTACAAATTTCGCACAGGACCCCCAAAATCTGAGAGACGGCCATGGTGTTAACGAATCGTGTAAGAAATTGTTAGGTATAGGAATGGGGATGGTGGGAATGGTGGATCTAGGATTTGAACTTAAGGCGTCCTAGCGTTAAATACAAATTTTTTAGATAGGAACTCAGTGTGTAAACAACAATTCAGCCTATTCACAAAGGCATTTCCCCCGAACGCTTGGTGGCTTGTTTTCGTCAGCCAAACCATGTTGCACACATATCAATAAATAGTGGCATATGCCAAAGGAATCTGATAAATGATATAGAAAGAATTTATCAAGTCTTGTTGATACAACAACATGTTGAAATATGTCTATCATACATTCCATCAAACATTTAGTATACACAAAAAAGATTTGTACCAAACATTTATAATATCCTCAAAAAAACTTGTTCGCGTATATATTTTTCAAACTTCGTAGTCCTGGGACTAGGGGTGGGAAATTTTGCCATAACTAATTTACCGACTGAACCATACCGGTTGGTTTATAATGGTACGGTATAGTTTAAGCATTTTTTCATAATCGGTTGACATTATACCGAATTGACAATTAATGGTATGGCTTTGGTATTGGATTATGTATACCAACGGTATGCCATACCTACCAATATATATATATATTTTTTTTCTTTTTCTTTTTTTCTTTTTTTTTTCTATTTAGATATTTTAGGTATTTTTACATGCTTGTCATGTGAAGAACTGGAAAAATATAAGTATTGCTACATTTTTTTTCTAACTCTAATTATCGTACTTCAATCCAATGTTTATTGATATTTTTAATTTATTATTCAATATTACTTCTTATTCTAATCATATTTTTTTTATGTAACATTTGAATTGAAATAGTTGATGGTTCTACAGAAACATCAATTCCAAGTGCTTCGAAGAATTGATTCATGGAAGATTTCACATGCATTGGTTGCTGCTACATCGGTGATGTTGCATTATAAAAACAAGAAGTTATTTGTTTTAGAATTATAATAAAGGAATCTTATAACAATAACCATACTCTTGAGTTTTGAGCTTTTTGTTTATGAATTAGTTGATACAATTGAATTTAGACAATTATATTATTTAGACTTTTGAGTTTGTTAACTTATAATTATTTGGATTATGTTTGCTTACATTATTGTTGGCTTATTAAGTTTTGATTTGATTTTCATTTTAATTTGTTAGGTCATGATTATGTTGGCTTATCATTAATTGAAAAATTGAAGCAGCAACTTTTTTTTCTCCTTTCTAATTTGTTGTTTACAGGTCGGTGCATGATCTTGAGCTGTCATATTTGTAGCATATCAAATCATCGGTTGTGCCATTTACCAACCGAACCAGCCAATAATTTTGGTTGAACTGATTTTTGGCAATTGCAATAAAACGGTTGATTAGCGATAACTAATTTTTGATAATTATGTATATGTCGCTGGTAGGTGGCACAAGAAATTTGGCATAGTTTTTGTAGACAATGAAATTTTAGTAAATAAATGTTGACCAATGGTCAAAATTTTAACACTCGTGTATTACATAAATTGTACACATATTGTGTGATTCGACGAAAATTCGAAAAGAGTTAGAAAAGCTGTCAAACAAGACACGTGTCAACACCTGGCAGAGACGGCTTATTTCATCTGGGATATTATATTCAAAATTAGGCCTTGGAAAATTCTATAAATAGAAGCCAATTTCATTCATTTCATTTCACCAATTCACAAATACATTTCTCTACTCCCAAATTTGAAGAGAATTCTCTTGAAGTTCGTTCTTCGTTCTTCGTTCTTCGTTCATCGTTCATCGTTCTTCGAGATCAAGCCCCAACGGCCCTTGAAGAAACTTCGCCAAAACCTTTGAAGAATCAACAAGCACCTTGGTCACGTGCCGATTCTTAATCCAAGATCAAGCCCCGACGGCCCTTGGATCAACACAATTGTTCTTCAAGATCAAAAGCCCTTGAAGATCCATTCATCGTTCATCATTCATCCACCTTCAAGATCAAGCCCCGACGGCCCTTAGAATCCATACATTCATTCTTCAAGAATCAAGCTCAAAGCCCCTTGAAGTTCATCCATCGTTCATCGTTCGTCGTTCTTCGTTCATCATCAAACCTCTGAAGATCATCACTGTTCATCCCAAGAATCAAAGCGCCAAACAGTCCCCTTCGGATCAACACAAACAAATCCACATCACTGTTCATCCAAAGATCAAGCCCAACGGCCCTTTGGATCAACAGCCCATCAAATCCACAAGTCAATATCTCACGGAGATCGAATCAGAGGACCAAATCAAATAGAGATTGTAACCCCAAACAAATTCATCAAATACAAATATTATTTTGTACACGTGTTCTGTTCTTGTGTTCTTCAGGAAATTTTCGTGTTTACAGTTTTTCAAACTAATCCAGCCCTACCTGGACCAACTTAGTCCCAACTTCCATCCGCTCTGGACGGTGGAGTCTGGGATTGCCTCTCGACGAATGGTAGAGGTTACGTTTGAAGTGGTGAATTTAGTTTTTAGGTATTATATGACATCATTTGATTTGATTTGGTGGAAAGTAGCTTGTCATATCTTGCTTGTAGGAGAATATCGACGTTTCTCGTCTACGTGCATCGATTAATTTTTTGGATTCTAACCCCATCTACGACACTACTTTGTAACACTTTAAACTGTGACAACTTCATAGATAAGAAAATAGCGTAAATTTTGCTAACGTCTATATCCCACCTGCAATCAATTAAACATGATAAGAACTTTCATGTAATTAGACTAGACCTTGGTTCATGACAAATGTTATATTGGGCTCTAGAAGTCAACTCCGCTACTGTTTACGAGGATTTTAGGTGAATAATAATTGTTAATTCATCGTCGTTCTTCTTTTTATTTATAAGTAAGAGATCTTAAATTCGATAACTATATTATTACTTAGCTCATTATAAGGTTAAGTCTACCCCCTTTTCTTAGAGTAGATAATATCATTTGTTAAAAAAAAAATCGTCCGCATTCTTGTTTCAAATAAACATCGATTTTTCATTTTGTTTTTCTCATAATGTTAAAATCAACATTGATGAGTATTGGTTGCAAGAGGATCCCTAATCGAGAAACACAAAGATGATGCATGCATTTTTAACATTAATTTACAATTGATTTTTCAAGGCAAATGGTGAAAGGAGAAATTTCAATGAAGAATATGGAAGCCTTTTGGACTGAAAATTCATCATCAAATATTTTCGATTTATGATTTTAGAATCCGTTGATGATCTTTCATGTATTTTTTGTTTTTTTACCAAACGATATTATCTACACTAAGAAAGATTGGGTGAACTTAGCCTCACAATGGGCTAGCAATAATGTAGTTTAAACTCGCATTTGTCAAGAATAGAATCTAAGACCTTTTACTTACAAGTAAAGAGGAATACCACTAGACCGTAGTAAGTGGCTCATGTAAATTTATATTTTAAAAGGAAAGAAAAAAATCATCATCAACTTTGGAGCATTGCTCACGTATAAGAATAATACTTGGCAACTCAAATAATGAGTATGAGTTCTTATTCAAAACTATTTGTTGCAGATTCATAAAACTTCGGTTTTATGATCATAACCGTTCATATTATTAATCAATCTATAAAGATTGCCTCTAAAAAAAATCAATTAAAATTAATATCATTTAGTCATTAAACTGTATAAAACCAGATGACTGGATTGGTAAAAGCATAACCGTCTATGTATTTTCTTGAATAAATTGACTAAACGACCTTTGCTTTAGGGAATTGTTATTGGTGCTCCAAAAATTCTCATTTTACACTCCAATTTTTTTCTATTTAGAAAGAAAAATACATTCGTGAAGAATGCAAAATGAGAATTTTGAAGTGCTAATAACAGTTTTTTTTCAATTCATTTTTGTAGAGACGGTCTTTTCAAAGTGATTCATAGTATGGAAGTTCTGATCATAAGCACAAAGCGTCATGATTCGAATATAAATTTTTTTAAGTAGAAGTTCTTAATCATCTTTGAGTAGCCAAACATGGTTCCATGCACAATTCAAATGCTAATTGCAACAAGAAAAAGCACTCAAATGCATTTTTCATTTCTTTTTTTATATATTATTAAGGCTACCTAATCCATTAATTTCTGTTAAATTCAATCATCAAAAGGAATAAAATTTTCTCACAGCCTGCAATTTGCAAGCAGAAATTAGGTGTCAACATTAAAAATGAAGAAACTCCACTCCTCAAAGGGTGGTAGTTGGAGTATTTTAATTTTTAATGTGGATAAATAATATATATGCATGTGTATATAAGGTAATGTATGTTTTGATGCTTCCCATTTTTGCAGGGTTTTCATGGAGACATTAAGATGGTGATATCCATATACTTTTTTATTAATTTTTGTCATTTAGTCTTCTTCAATTTATTCGAATTGGGACCAAAAAAACATTAAGATGGTTTTCATGGAGACATTAAGATGGTGATATCCATATACTCTCTCTCTCTCTCTCTCTCTCTCTCTCTCTCTCTCTCTCTCTCTCTCTCTCTCTCTCTCTCTCTCTCTCTCTCTCTCTATGCCAATGGGGACCAAAAAAACAATCATTCAAATTGGTTGCATCACTCAATTATTAATCTGCCCTGTCACAAACTCATAAGCTAGGATGAGTAGTATTGTCACACTCGCTATATTAATTTCTCGAATGATATTAGAGACATGTTAAAGAAACTTTTTCAAAGTAGGATTCATTTGGGATGTGGGCAGAGAGTCCTACTTTGAAAGAGTCTCCTTAAAATTTCTCATGATATAACCATAATGTTGTGTATTCGAATTCAAATTACTTTAAATATGCGTATAATGGATAAAATGTCGATAATGTGTATCCGACACATATTTGATGTGTCTAGCTTTATTCAACTAAATTACCACTAGCAATTAAGCAAGTGACAGCAAGAGGAACCGATTTAGGAAAGAAGTAAAGCACAAGCAACACATACAAAGGGAAACTCCAACGACAAACACCCATGTAGGAGAAATAATTGCACAACGTTTCTCTCCTAAGTTTATGATTATGCGACCGTTACATAAGATGTAAAATGTGAACGATGCTCTATAACTTACAAGTTTCATACATCAACCGTCAACAGGCATTCGTACAGAATAACGACTGTCGAAGCAAACCGTGTCTATAAAGCTTGTTGGACATAATTTGTTTAGTAATTTTGCTTCTTGTTTTGAGAACATTGAGTAGGATTGCATATTCCAAAGAAGGAAAAGAAACAACAGACACTGTGTGTCTCTCCCTTTGTCTGAAAGCAGGACAAAACTGAGAAAAAAGGATTAAAACAAGGTACTGGGAATCGGAATGTAATTAAGTAATCCAGCTATTAAATTAAACTAAACACATGGATTATAGATTGTATCTTCTTCTTTATATTACTTTGGCACTTGTTCCCAAATTGCCTGTCAAACAGTCCAATCCAATGCATAAAGCACTTGGCTTCTCCTTTTCCTAATAGATAAAGTTCATTTCTTTTTGCATTCAAAGATTCAAGCATTTATATACGATTTGTTACCTATTTAGTGTCTTTTAAATTTTAAATATTTATTTAAAAAAAGTTAATGTTTTATCATAAAACTAATTAACTATAGTAATACAACATCTCTTATTTTCTACATGAGTAACATGCAGTAGTGGATCCAGAATTCAAATCTTGGGGTTCCAGTAATAAAAATTCAAATTTTTTAGATTAAAATAGAACGCAAAGTGCGTAAAAAAAATTTAGTTTATTTACTAAAACATTTCGTCGAACACTTGGTTAACTTTTTGCTAGCCATATCAAGTTGCACACATGTTAACAAATATTAACATATGCCGAAACAATCTGATGAGTGCTCTTGAGAAAATTTGAAGAGCTTTTTTGACGCAACATGCGAGAAACATTTCGTCAAACACTTTTTAGGCACAAAAATTACTTATATCAAATATTCGGAGAGTTCTCGAAAGACCTTTCTATGTATATTTTTAGGACTTAGATGGTCCTGAAATCACCGTGTCTCAATATGCATCCGCCACCCATATGGACATGCATATTGGATGACATGAGAGAACATAGGCATTGACAACCAGGCATCACCTAGGCCGTTGGACTCAATACATAGGTAACATGTCTTGATAATATGAAGAAAGTTAAGGTTTCACTTTAAAATGAATTGTTCATAGATAAGTGACCCAATTTGAGATTCATATGCTCAATATTTTTGTTTAATTAGTGCGTACAGAAAAATTCAAACTTGAGACTTCATTCAATATCAAGAACCAGTAGATTATGAGCTGGTCCAATATCCTAGTGGAATGGTGGTGGATTTCTACCCGTCCTACTTGGGTTCGAAATTCTCCCCTCTCCTCTACTAATATAATATTTTCGAACTCTCTTCTCTCTCCTCTCCTTAATAATATAAAAACTAAAATAAAAAATAAAAAAAACCAGTAGATTACGAGCAAGTTGAATTTGTAATGAATTTTGTATGTTTAAAATTCAAAAAAATTGAAAAGAAAGAAATTTGGGAATGTGTTTGAATAGTTTAAGGCAAGGGCTTCTTACAACGTATTTCTCTTTCCTTGTTGAAATGTTTGAAATGTGAGGTTGGGTATCCCATAAGCCTCTCGTGCATGCCATTGCCAATTGCCGAATACCAATGCCAGAAAAAGAAGGGGGGTGTTTTTCTGGGCCCTTGTGTTTGCCACTTCATATGAAAAAGGCACCAAAAGTCTTCATTTTTGTGTTTGAAAAATGGAATTCATTTGCTTTGTTTAATGATGCAGAATATTATACCTACTGTCAAATATTGTATTGTATTTGTATACAAAGCAGGAATTATGGAATTATTCCATGAGGGGAGAGCGCAAATACAGGATTAGGATTGGATAAATCTCTCTCTCTCTCTCCCTCTCTCTACATTTGAATTAGATAAGACGTGGTAGTCATACTGCTTGCCATTCCTAACTTAGTGGGTGGCACATAAATAGTAGAAAGTGCATACCACCACCTTACATGAACAAACTAGTGAAAGAATGAATTTAGATCTTCTCTCCGGATTTTGCAGTGCGGAGAGGGGGGAGAGATCCAGACCTTTAGTTTGTATGAGGTGATTTTGCAGTTCATGGTTGATTGATTGAAAATTTGGACCGTTCAAGAAAGGAAGAAAGAGATTCAGACCTTTAATTTGTATGAGGTGGACCAACGAAATAAGTTAATGAAATATGTGTAGGATTTAAAATGAGTAGTTTGGAATCTTTGGATCTATGAATCCATCTGCTCTGGACACAAAAAACCGGCGAGGATCTCGATTCATGAAGAATGACTTGTGAAAACATTAAAAAGCACAAGTTTGACATACATTGGTTGGTATCGAAGTCTTTTTTAATAGTGTTCTTAAGTTGGATTCTAGTAGGTCTAAATTTGAGTTTCGGTCCCTACTTTTTGTGTGCTTGCAAATTGTAAAGTGAGATGATGCTGCCGTGATACATGTTAAGATTTTGAGACTAGTGATGGTCCTGCAAAGAGTGAAACGGATAAAATGCTTTTGAAGTCGCGGTTAAAATCAATATTCCCGAATCCCTAACAAATTGTAAATTATGATCTTTACGTTTGTTCTAATTTATTTCGACATGAACAATGGCTGAAGACACTTTTAACCAAATGAGTAAATTTCAAACTTATGATGAGGATAATTACGTTGGATTTACTTGTCAACTAATTATCTTTTTGGATTGGAGAAGTAAAGATTTGAGTTGATGATTCATTGCTGGTACTCATTAGACAGGTTTAACTTTCAAGTTTTGAGTTGATGATCCAGTCCAGCCCACAGAAGTTGAGAAATACTGCAAAATCCATACAATCTGATCCAAGGTTGTTAGTTTGTTGGGCTATCATGCCGACATTCTCGGTCAGACCTTCTCATTCTAAATTCTCAGTTCTTTTTCTCATTCTAAAATGTTTTGATAATTAGAACCATCTACTTTCTAATTCACTTTTGAAAATCTAACTTTGCCAGAAATCCGTCAAATCAAAATCCGTAGCCCCAGTGACTCACATTCTCCATCTCGCCCAAACGAAATGGATTGAATGATCTTTTGATTGATTTAAAGCGTGACGAAACAAAATCAACGATTGCACACCTTAGGCCATCTCCAACCGAAGGGTCCAGAGGGCCAGAGGGCCGAAAATGGCCCTAAAACCGTCTCCAACCGAGGGCTAGGCCAGAGGGCTCTGGAATCTGGGAGGGCCCCACGGGATCGGAGAGGGCTGGAGGGCTGGAGGGCTGGCTGCTTTCGGCCAGCCAGCCAGCCCCGGGCTGGCTATTTTTTTTTTTATTATTTTCTTACTGCTGTCGGTTATAACCGACAACATTAAAGAAGGATTTTTTAATACTGTCGGTTATAGCCGACAGTAATAGGTATTCATAGGCAAATGTATTACTATTAGTGTCGGTTGTAACCGACACTAATAATTTGAAATTCAATTTAAAAAACTAGCCGTTGCATTATTTATTTTTTTGAATTTGTTTTTTACAGTTTTATTATTATTTTTTATTTACAAAAATTTTCCTATAACTTTTTATTTTTTCCTATAACTTTTATTTTTTCATATAACTTCTATTTTTTCATATAACTTCTATTTTTTCCTATAACTTTTATTTTCTCCTATTACTTTTATTTTTTCCTATAACTTCTATTTTTTCATATAACTTCTATTTTTTCCTATAACTTTTATTTTCTCCTATTACTTTTAATTTTTCATATAACTTCTATTTTTTCATATAACTTCTATTTTTCCCTATAACTTTTATTTTACAAAATTTGTTTCATATTTTTTTAAAAGTCCATTTTCCCCTATAACTTCTATTTAAATTGTAGTTTTTAAATAATAAATTATGTTTAGCCCTATGGCCCTTTGGCCCTCGGTTGGAGACGGTTTTTTGTGACAGGGCTAAAACGAGCCCTCTGGCCCTCTGGCCCTCTGGCCCTCGGTTGGAGACGGAGGCAAATATGGCCCTTCACTGTTCATTAAAATATTAATATCTTGAAGAATCTTGGAGGGCCAGAGGGCTAAAACGAGCCCTCTGGCCAGCCATCGGTTGGAGATGGCCTTAAAGGCTTAAATATGAGAACTATATTCTAATTATTATAAATTGAAGTTTCAAAACTGATTCTTATTAAAGTCCACAACTAAATCGATCAAAGGATGTGAAAAAAAGTCTAACAGAAGAAAAGTACTAGCAGGTTTCGATGCCTGATTTCACTTGCTTTATTTCATAAAACATATATAAAAGCAATCAAGCTCTAAAACTACATATCTAAGAGATCTTGAAAGATGCTTTCACAACACCGAAACAGAAGAGAAGTTGCATATACTTCGTGTTTTTTGAGTCTTGACCTTCACACTCCAGACGGCCCCAAAAATTATTCGAAATGTAAAGCAGCCATTCGCCATAAATCCGCCCATGAACAGTAACACTAACTCACTAAATCTCAAAGAGGTGGTACCATTACCAACATCGTTAATAGTCGTACTTTCTTAAGCAGCCTTAGGTGGCGATGCGTTATCAGGAAGAGTAGTCTCTGCCGGTGTCTCACGAGTGACACCCAACATCGAGTCATATTCCTCATCACGGCGTGCAAACTTCTTTCGCAGAACCTTCTGAAACTCTATCTCGTCAAGGGGCTTTGCATTTTCAGCTGCATGAACCTGAGCCAAGTTGGAATAATTTAAGGCTGACTGGGAGATGAAGGCCATCTCGTCTTCTGTGAGCTTTCTCAGGAACTTTGCTGGATTCCCTCCCCATACCTGTTATAAAACATTCAGTAAACAACCAGTTCGAAAAATTTAAGTTGGTCGTTAAAAATTAACAAACAAAAAGAGCTACATTCAGCTATAAAAGGTGTCAGCTCGCACTGAGTCACTTGGATGAACTTATTGTGAGCTTTTTGTAATAACAGTTTGCACAATCAAGAAACTAGTTTAACTGGGTACGGACTTATCACATTCCACGCAAATAAAGGGTGTTTTGACATACCTCTCCACAGGGGATCCTTGTGTTCTGCCTTACAAGGGCTCCGGCAGCAACCATGGCGTGTTTCTCAACATAAACCCCATCAAGCAAGGTTGCAGCCATACCAACAAATGCCTCATCCTCTACAGTACATCCATGCAAGACAGCACTGTGGCCTGCACAGTTCAAATCGAAAACCACGACACCAGAATTAGATCCTTACACTAAACCCACATCAAGACCATGCTAAAATCACCGGAAACACAATCACACATAACTCACCTACAGTAACATTGTCTCCGATAATGGTAGGCAAAACCTTGCCAGTCAAGTTAGATTTTGCCACATGAACAAGGGAATTGTCTTGAATGTTGGTCCCAGACCCAATGCTGATGCTGTTAGCATCACCTTCACACCCGAAAACAACAGTCAGGTAAATACAACATCTTTCGGGATTATGCTTCTACTCCCAACAACAAATTGGCTTACTTTCTCACAGAACTGGATTCTCAAACCAAAAATTATCCTACTTTAGGAGTAAATATTATTCAAATCAAACTTTGGTAACAACAAGACTAAAATATAGTGATCAAAATTCACTGAAATGCTTACCTCTCAAAACGCAACCGTACCAAATGGAGGAGCCTCGGCCCACCTGAACTTGGCCTATGATTGACGCACTGGGCGCCACAAACGCCTCCTTATCGACCAAAGGAGCTTTGTCAAACACGTTCATCAGCGTCCGATGCCGTGATACTAAACACAACAATCGAAACAAAATCACGCAAAATTCAACCACCGCACATCTCAAAATTCAATTCGACATTCAATAAACAAAGCCACAGACTCAGGATTGTGCAATTTGTGTGCAAATTTGTGTGAGTTAGGGTTTGAAGGAATTGAGAGATGAAGGAGAAGAATTGGGGCGTACGTTGTTCTTGGAAGTAGTAGTTGCCTTGGAGACGGGAACCGACGCGGTCAATGGCTTGGCCGGTCTCGCGGATCCAGAATCCGACGGTGTAGATTGCTCTGCCCAGGGTCCCCATCGTCGTCGGAGATTGGAGGGTTTGGCGATGAGCGTGAATTTGCAGGGGGTGGTGTATGCGGCGGCGCGTATTGGGTTCGGTCGCGGTCTCAGCTGTGCATGGTGGAGCAAAGCATTTGAGAATTTGAGAGGTTTGAGGAGGAGAGCGGCGCTGCTGACAAGTGGTTTGGAAATGTTGGCCAGCGAAGGAGGTTACTGGACTCTCTCACTCGGAACCAATGCGCGCCGTTTAGTTTCCTGCCTGTATCTTGTTTTGGTGGTTATTGACTACAGCTTCCCTACAGTATCGTAATGTGATCTTTCAGTTATAAGTATGCCACCTAGAAATACGGAAAACGAGCTCTTTAATTCTTGTTATCATGATAAAATCAGTAATTTAACATAAGTTCAAGAAGGAAATTGGCAAGAGAGTAATGTAATATAATATAATATCAGTAATGTCGAGTATCTGAACATGGAATCGGATATAAGAATCAAGGCTTGTGACTCTTTTTTGTAACAAACAATAAGAATAATCTACACTAATCCCATTTAATTATGAAGAGATCTTCAAACATGCGAATTCAAGTACAAGAGCGAAAACACTTCGACCAATTGAGATACAAGCTAGTTGCGAGATGCTTGCCCAAGTTTAGCCCTCTTGATTTTGTACTCTAATACCAAAACATATCCCTTCGTTTTCATGCTCTAAAAATACTGTAAAGGTAAATACACTCAAATTTTTAGATTCAATCGCTTGAAAAGGTAAATCTTTGCATCCAAAGTTGCATAAAATCATCCGATGACAAAATCTTCAACAGCAACTTCCTTGTTCTCATTCTTTTTGTCTATCATGGCGTAAGAGTTAAGGGCATACAGGAAAAACCAGTTCATATTGCAAAGAGACGAACAAAGTTTTTTAATAGATTAAGTATCTACTTGAGGTAATTCATAACTGTGGAGTCACACGACTCCCAACCGCTTCAATCTAATGGAATGCACGCAATGTAGTAATAGGATACAGTCCTCAAAGAACCGACGAATTTCTGCAAGGCGATGCGGAGGAATCTCCTTGATGTCAGTGTAATGGCGGAACTCAGGGTCATCAGCACATACTGCAATAATCTTGTCATCCCTTTCACCCTGCAATAGAACTCGTGTAATCGATAGCTACACCCACTTCTGGATGTATGAAATCGCTATGAGAGGAAACGATACAAAGAAGAAAATATTGAAATTCTGATAGCCAAATCAAAACAGCAGTAAAATAAACAAAACTTCCTTTGCTATTATTCTAGTCAAACATGAGATAGAAAAAGGCTTTCTTACTTGATCAATCGTGGGCATTAATCCAATAGCACGAGCACGAAGGAAAGAACCAGGTAGCACGGGCTCCTATATGGGAGAAAAATCCAAGACTCTATTTAATAAGTTCAGTCGAACATACAAAATTAGCTGTTATGTCATTGAGGAGGGGATAATGTGTCCACATGACATTACCTGCATCAGTACTAGGACATCCATAGGATCGCTATCCTCACAGATTGTTCGTGGGATGAAACCATAGTTGTGTGGATAAACAACCGATGAATAAAGCCCTCGGTCCACCTGCGTTAAAGAGCCTCATGCATTAGTGTCCTCCATGAAAGGCATCAATTTCACACTAGATGCCAATACCCTAGCAAACACTATGATAACAATGTCTACCAAACAACGGTAAATATACAGGGCCCATGTTTGAATTTCTCTAACTGTAATGAATAAGCATGGTTAACTAAAGAGGCAACAGCTTATCATTTGGAAAGAAGAAGAGTCTTACTACTATAAGGCCACTTTTCTTGTCGAGCTCATACTTAACCTTGCTGCCTTTACCAATTTCAACAACCTGCCACAGAAATTATCACTTGGATTCTTATGTAACTGGTTTAACAGAATCTTCAGCTATGTATATATATATATTTATTTTTTTGTCATTTATTTTTCAAAAAGTGGGGAAGATTATTTAAGTCATTGTCCACTGATAGAAGCATTCCACAATCTTATTGTAAAAGGTTTTAACTCATCCGCGGCGACCATATGCAACACATCCATAACTTACATGTTGGATTTGTTAAAGGGTCCTTTTGCTAAAAATCAGAACAATAAAAAGACTAAAAGAAAGTTAGAAACAATGGCTCACACAGTTGAAAACTGCTGGTGCACCAGGTCCTGCATAGATGAAAACATCAGGCATTATTAACCAAACATGTAAAGTTTAGGTCAAATTATACATGGAACTCGTGAATACGAGTCTCACACACACACACACACACACACACAAGTAACACCTATAACACATGGCACCTCACTTTCTCACATGTTGTTACATGCGAGTCCAAGTATCCTCTGTACATAAAGAATTAGGGTCTCTAACTTTGCTGACATAAGGAAACGCTCAAAAAGCCAACAAATTTTACCAATCTCTAAGTCATGCCAGGCATGAGCAGCAACCGATCTCCTTGACAATGAAGAAAGGATTCTTTCATTGAGCTTAGGGTGAGGTAACCCCGAATCCTTTCCACTCCCTTCTCCATCATTGTCAGCCATGTTCACCCTTTACACTAACCTTCAAAACAGAAAGATGAAAGAAAAAAACAACATAACCACAAGGGGGCAACTATACATAGTTACGTATAAAAACAAGAACAAATAAAGAAAGGACTACTTGATTTTACTCGAAAACAAGCCGAAATTGGAGATTTCCTCTGTAAATGATGGCATTGAAATTTTTCATTCAAATAATGAGGCCAAAACTCAGAAAAACACGTCAAATTTTGTACTCATTGCATGCAACAGATTACCACAGATTAAAATCACAGAAATGAAAGAATTCGAAACAAGAAAGAAAAAAAATTATAATTCCACAATACTTACTCGAAGATTAACAAAAGAAGCAAGAAATTGGTGTTCATGCAGATTGTATAAAACCAAGCATATAATCCAAAAACTAAACCATTAATTTTTCAGTGAACGAAATCGAAAATCGCAGGGCCATTGGAGAAGGGTCGAGAAGAACATACAGTTGCAGAGCAGCAGAAAAAAATGGATTCTAGAATTTGTGTGAGAAAATGTGAAGTGACTGAGAGAGAGCACTGAGCAGTGAGCTTAATTTATAAGAAGAGGAAGAGGAAGGCAAGAATTTGTGTCAACTTCTTGCAGCGGTCATTCAGAATGTCAGTGGTCGTTGGATCGTAACGGAATCAATCGGACGGCTAGTATTTCGTTATGCGTCAAAAAATTGGCTCCTGATTTGGCAACTTTGGCGCAATTTTGTCGCACGATAGCTAAATCGAAAGTAGGAAACCAATTATAGACTGACACCTATGCGAATCAGTTTTTCTATTATCGTAATTGAATCACAACGGTCCAGGCACACGTGTTTATTTTGTTACGATTGTTAATGAGTAATGCTAACAATGATGAGTTTTGCAGATGTTTATGCTTCAATTTAGCTCTTATAGAGGCAAATTGTTTAACAAAAATCGAAAGAAGATTAGGGCACAGAGTATGTAAAACAAAGTGGTGGAAATTGGGCAACATCGTCATTCCAATATAAACATTACATTTCCCAAATCAACCATTATATTAGTAGGCTCAGAACCATCCTAACGAAAGTTATTCCACACTAGGTCATCTCCAATGGATCATGTCATATGGCTATAGGCTCTTTAATAGCCCAAAATGAGAAAAAAAACCATCTCTAATGGAGGTTCAGGTCAAAGAAAAAATCGACTCACTAGGCCAAACTCCAGCCTATGGCCATTGGGCTGAACAATTGAAGCTAGCCAGCCAACCTGAAAAGTTAGGCCCAATTGTTAGCAACCTACATGCTAGTTGACATCAGCTAGTAGTTGGATTTGATTTGATTTTTTTTTTTTAAGATGAGATTTCAAATAAAATTTTAAAAATCTAATTTGTTTTCCTATAAATATCTAAGTCATTTCTACACTATTTCTCACATCTTTTTCACCCTCGTGTACTATTTTACCTCATTTTATTTCAATTCTTCACATTCTTTAAATTCCTATCTGAATTTTTTATTCCGGAAGCAACACAAACATAGCATTCCGAAAAATTATTAAAATTACGTAAAGATAAGAAATATGGAGAATTACTCATTTATAAATAAGGAAAACTAACGAAAAAGGCTTGAAAACTTATCTTTTAACGAAAAGCCACTTTTAAAGGTATAGTGAATAGTGACAGTTAAAGGTAAAAAAATGGTTTTTCGTTAAAAGTAAACAGTATCGGGAGTGTTTTATTAAACCTCCCTTATAAATATGGTAGTTTAATTCAATTAATTAATAAAGTTAAAGAACAAATTTAAAAATAATAAATTATTAAAGGACTAAAAAATAGTTTTATTCAGTTAAAGATGGTATATAAATATGGTCTGACAGTGTGCATTAAAAAACAATTTCTTGCAGAGCTATAATCTATACAGAAGGTAAACATAGTCTTTTTGGTTAGAGATGACCTAATAAAACATAGCCTATCAACTTGATGAGACACAAGTCAATCAGTCACCCACAATATAATGTATAAGGTAATAATGCCCTTCTCTACGTTAATCTACGAGTCCGCCCTTGATTATACTTAGTTTAGTGCATATAAGAGCGAATAGTTTAGGTTCAATTCTTGCTAAAGGCGAGTTTGAACCATATTATTGCTAACTCATTGTGAGACTAAGCCAACCCCTTCCTTTAGTGTAAATAATATCGTTTTTCAAAAAACAAAAAAACGATTAGTTTTCGTGGCAGAGCAATATTTAGGACCAAAGTTCAATTCTTGTCTTTAATTATCGTGAAATAAAAAGAATGAAAATTAAGTACTATGATGTTAAATGTTGAGTACTTATGTTAATAATTTTGTAAAGATTTTGTAGCTCAAGTTTTTAAGAGCGTTGACTGATTTACTCGAAATATCGTGTTCAAATTCGATAATTTGAAAGCCCTATACGTGAGCCTGGGCCTCATTGACCCGGCCTGTTAGTGTTATAAGCCTACTAACGATGCTGGAGGCGGGTAAAATTTGACGCTATCGCAGTTTCCCAGAGCTCTACGAAGTACGAATCAACAGACGACGGGAGCCAATCGTGGAGTGGCAACAGTCGTAAATTCATCGTCTTCCAAGCTTCGTCCACTTTTCGAAACCCTAACTCAATCACCAGGTAATTTTATCTCTCGCTGATCCTACATTCATTTGTGCTTGATTTAGCTTAAACCGCAGCACTTAATTTAATTCGATGCACAAGAACAAATCTGTATCCCCTGTTTGTTACCCGAGAAAATGAGAGAGAAAATTTCGATTCGTACATTTTAATTTATTTATTTATAATCATTTATGCTATCTTGAGCAAACAAATCAAGTAGATTTATTATTAGGTCAGCTTCCAAAAACGAAAAGACAGTAATTTTTGCTGCTATTTATCTTTTGCGTAGAATCCAAACTTGATGGAGGGACTTGGAAGTGAGGGTGGAGCAGCGGCGGCGCCACTGGCCCAATGGCGGAGCGATTTTGCGAGAGCATTCCAGTACTATTTGGATCGGTCAACGCCTCACACTGTGAATAGGTGGCTAGGAACCCTAGTTGTGGCAATGATTTACATTCTGCGTGTGTACTATGTTCAGGGGTTCTATGTTGTCTCCTATGGTCTGGGGATCTACATCTTAAATCTCTTGATCGGTTTCTTCTCCCCGAAGGTTGACCCGGAGCTTGAGTCCTTGGATGGCGCTTCATTGCCAACAAGTGGTTCTGATGAGTTTAAGCCTTTTGTCCGCCGCCTTCCTGAGTTTAAGTTCTGGTAAATTACTTTCATCCTTTTGCAGCTTTACTTCATATGTGCAGTGATGGTATTAAAACTAGTATTGCGTGGTTCGGTGTGATTTCTTATGTTCGGGGCTCATTTTGATGGATAACCCCCTTTCCATATGTTGTGAATGTTAAAGGATGTGTGAATGTAGCTTGTAGTGGTAAATCCTTCAAGTGTTTGTTCTAGAGACTATGATTTCTTATTTTCAGGTATGGGGCAACTTCTTTCCCTATTTTGATGAAAAACCCCTTTCCATATGTTCTGTATGTTAAAGGATGTGTAAATGCTTCAAGTGTCTTCCAATAATGCCAGGGACGGTGGGAACTTCTTGATTAACAAACAATTAGTCTGCTATTTTCCCTGTGTATTTAGTTCAACTTACTTAGAAATGTATGTAAACATTCCCTCTTTAGAGAAGGGTTTTAATGCTTTTCACTCTAATCGTAGAAATCCGTTTTAACTTTGAATAATGATGGAAGTAGTTCTTAACTACTAAAGGATGGTTCTACTGTTGAAGTGGTGTCCTAGTCGATATTGCTTATTGGTTTGCAGCCATCAGGTTGTAGGAGTTATAATCAAGAAATGAATTTTAAATTTCGTGTTGCCACCTGATTCATGTGCCCAGTAATTAGGGTACGATACCTTGACTTATGTGAGAAGTTCTTGCATATGGGTTTCTACTGTCTGGTATGCTAGAATTTCTCGGCTTCATGACTAAAATGGTTCGCCTCAGAAAATGAAAAGCATTTAGGAATTACGAAGCTGATTGTCTCTTATTCTTTACATACAATTGTTTAAAAAAGTCTTGGAGAGTTTAATGCACTGATGTTGTATGGATTTTGGATCCTTTATTTTCCCTAAGAAACGAAATTGTTTGATGTTTTTCAGGTATTCAATCACAAAGGCATTTGTTATTGCATTCATCATGACCTTTATTTCTCTGCTGGATGTACCTGTTTTCTGGCCAATACTGCTATTCTATTGGATTGTTCTGTTTGTCCTCACAATGAAACGACAAATCCTACACATGATCAAATACAAATATGTCCCGTTTGATATCGGGAAGAGGGTGAGTCAACATATTCTCATGCTTTCTCCTCATCTTTGTGGTTGGCCCTCATTGTAGGTCATTCATTCCTTACCATGAATGTAAACTAATTATTATACCGTCTCCATTTGTTTTTTACAGCGGTACTCTGGAAAGAAGTAGAGTCTGAATGGGAGCGGTTTATCTACAAATCCAAAAACAAAAATGGTGCTGATTTGTAGAACCTTGTGCTGAAGCAAAATGATAAATTTGGGCTCTTAAGTATGTTTTGAAGGTAATGTTCATTCAGTATATTTGTACATGTGCTAGACTCTAGTTTAGAAGAAGTGGATGACAGGTCTTGTCAGGATCCCCTGATAGTTAATCTTCCATAGGCCTTATCAGGGTTCGAGGTGCACTGCTTTCCGTCAAACATTGTCTAGCAGATTAAATTGGACATCGTTGAAACAGCATTAGACCCGGTGCCACGGCTAACAGCAGTCTATGTTGTAGTGGATTGACCCATTGTGCTTGTTGCAAGCAAAGCATGCATAAATAACGTTCACACGCTTTTCGTTGTTCATGTTAAAAGACACACTCATATGACTAAACTGAGAATGAGTACGCTGTTTCTTTTAGCGTAAACAAGAGAGCATGTGATTTTATATCTAAAGCTTCAGGGTCATTTGTCTTTGGTTCGTTCTGATTTTCCCAGTAGTAGACTGCAGTAACACAATCTTGATAAACACCCATGCATAGGCGGAAAGTACCGATCAACTCTCAACAGGGGCATATAAATTACACACACTGGCGGTTGTTGGAACTCTTCTGGTGTATGCTCATGAACTTGGCCACAAATTCTGCATAATATAACCAGTAAACTACAAGAGTGGATGAAGGATTTTGATGGCTTGCATATGTTACCTTCTAGTTTCAGTAACGTACTCGTTCCTGCCGGGAGCCTTTTGTCCTGCACGGACAACATTTGAGTCAGTTCGTCTTCTCCAAGAGCAGAAAGAAGGTACGAGATAGAGAGCTTACTAAATAAGCATGCCAGTAATAGAGTTCCCTCTTAGAACTAGCATCTACTCCCTTTAGGAACTGTTCCATGAGCTTCTGCATTTCGGAAAATGCAAACTCTGTCAGACATATACTTTGGCGATTAAGTAGATCTTAACACAAATTTTGAAACTTTTTGAAACTTTCCCCGGATGAAAACTAACCTGACAAAAGATTAATACGGAAAACCAATTCATATATTGCGGGATGCTGTTAGATGAACGGTGTAACTGAGTTAGGTGTGGAATCCGTCGTGGATTTCACATTTGTCAATGACTGTGAGATTCAGATCAACCAACCCATGTCAATGAAATGATTACATCTTAGGTGATGGATCAGCTAGGATTTCTGAAGCAAGTTCAAACATCACCTCTTCCAATCCAAGTGGAATCGGGTGTTCGTCTCCAAAAGCATAGTTGCGTATATAGCTCAAGCTCCATGTATTTTTGTGTTTGAAGTAAAGAACTAACAGTTAAAAAGTCTGGAGTATTGATACAGAAACACCATTAAAATTTGATCAACGGCTACAAATCGGAAGCTCTTTTAAAAGTTATAATAATTATAATCGTTGGATCAAATTTCAATGGTTTGAATCATTTGATCATTGGGCTTAGTTCGTTTGAGTTCGAAGAGGATCCGTTTTTGAGTTCCTTAAGCCATAAGTCTGTCTCCACCGACATAATAATAAATAATGCACGTCTCTACGAAAATTTATGAGTCCGCACTTGATTATTCTTAAGTCCGCATAAGAGCTATTAGTTCAAGTGGTAGACTATTTTTCTATGACACTAGCTTGATTCTCGTCCTTAATTATTTTGAAAGAAAAAGAATGACAATTCAGTACTATGACGTTAAATGTTGAGTATTGATAAATTCCATATTTTTGTACAGACCTTGTAGCTCAAATTTTTAAGAGCGTTTGCTCTTTTAGAGAATTTTTTTAGTATGATCGGTATACAGAGTGGTACAGTACATGACATTATATAAATGGTGGGATATGTGCGTTAAAAAGTTAATAGCTTAAAAGATAAAATTTCTTACCACTTTTATAAAAACACGTGGTGTACTATCCGTATTTCTGATACAATATAGTTGGAAAGAAAGGAAAAAAAATGAATTCTATATTTTTTGTTCTTAATGAATTCGATATTTTGAAAGTGAATTACGTGAGCCTGGGTCTCCTTGGGACAAGTTGTCTGTTTGACCCGGCCCGTTATTAGGCCTGCTCTCGAAGCTAGAGCGGGTAAGAACCTTCACTATCCCGGTCTCCCAGAGCTTTATGAACAAAAGAGACCACGAGAGCCAATCGTGGAGCGGCAAGAGTCGTAAATCCATCCGCTTCACGAAACTCTAACTCCCTTGCCAGGTAATTTTCTCTCTCGCCGATCCTGCATTCTTTTTTGCTTGATTTAGCTTAATCCGCAGTTAATTTATTCAATTCGTTCACTCATTTATGCACAAGAACAATCTGTAGCCTCCTGTTTGTTTACCGAGAAAATGGGGATAGAAGATTTCGATTCATACATTTTTTTTCTCAATTCTGATATTCTATGTTGAGCAAACAAGCTACGTAGCTTGATTAGTTTATTAGGTCAGTTTCTACAAATGAAAAAGCAATCATTTTTGTTGCAATTTTTTTGGTAGAATCCGGATTTGATGGAGGGAATTGGAAGTGAGGGCGGAGCAGCAGCGGCGCCACTGGCCCAATGGCGGAGTGATTTTGCGAGAGCATTCCAGTACTATTTGGATCGGTCAACGCCTCACACTGTGAATAGATGGCTTGGAACCCTAGTTTTGGCTATGATTTACATTCTGCGTGTGTACTATGTTCAGGGGTTCTATGTTGTCTCCTATGGCCTGGGGATCTACGTCTTGAATCTCTTGATTGGTTTCTTCTCGCCGAAGGTTGATCCGGAGCTTGAGTCCGTGGATGGGCCTTCATTGCCAACAAGTGGTTCTGATGAGTTTAAGCCTTTTGTTCGCCGCCTTCCCGAGTTTAAGTTTTGGTAAATTTCTTTCATCCTTTTGCTTCATATGTGCAGTGATGGTGTTAAAACAATAGTATTGCGTGGTTCCGTGTGATTTCTTATGTTCGGGGCTCATTTTGATGGAAAACCCCCTTTCCGTATGTTGTGTACGTTAAAGAATGTGTGATGTATCTTGTAGTAGTAATAAATGCTTCAAGTGTCTTCTTATTATGCCACATCTGCATGCTATTTTCCCTAGTTCAACTTACGTAGAAATGTATGAAAACCATATATTTCCCTCTTTACAGAAGGATTTTCATGGGTTTTACTGTAATGGTAGAAAACTGTTATTGAATAATGACGGGAGTAATTCGTAACTACTGAATGATGGTTTTGCTGTTGAAGTATCAGTACGGCTTATAGGAATCTGGTTATAGGAGTTATTAAAAGCCTTGAGTGACTGAGTCAACAGGGTGTTTATGTTATGGAGTGTCAGTAAGCATAAATCAATAAGTGAATTTCAGATTTCGTGCTGCCATCTGATTCCTGGGTTTTGGAATTATACCACTGGACTGGTTCAATACCTAGTTTCATGACTAAACTGGCTCACCTCACAAAATGAAAAGCAGCAAGGAAGTTGAATTGTCTCTAATTCTTAATATCACACTTGCTTGAAAATCTCGGGGAGTTTTAATGTTACTTATGTTGTATTGCTATTTTTATTACCATGGAAAATGAATGTGTTCATTGTTTTTCAGGTATTCCATCACAAAGGCATTTGTTGTTGCATTCATCATGACCTTTATTTCTCTGCTGGATGTACCTGTTTTCTGGCCAATACTGCTGTGCTACTGGATTGTTCTGTTTGTCCTCACAATGAAACGACAGATCCTACACATGATCAAATACAAATATGTTCCATTTGATATCGGAAAGAGGGTGAGTAAACATATTCTGATGCTTTCTTCCCCCTCTTTGTTGTTGGCCCTCATATGTAGGCCCATCCCGTGAATGGAAACTAATTATTATACTGTCCCCATTTGTATTTGCAGCGATACACTGGAAAAAAGTAGTCTGAATGGGAGTGGCTTCTCTACAAATCTGAAATCAAATGCTGCTGATTTGTAGAACCTTGAATGGAAGCAAGACGATAAATTTGGGCTCTTAAGTACGTTTTGAAGGTAATGCTCGTTCAGTATATTTGAACATGTGCTAGACTCTCTAGTTTAGAAGTGGATGCCCTAATAGTTAATCAGAGTTCAAGTTGCACTTGTTTTTCTTTAAACATTGCCTAGCAGATTAAAATATACATTGTTGAAGACACAGCTAACAGCAGTCTATGTTATATTGTTCAGTTCAGTGTATTTGTTGCAAGTAAAGCATGAGAAGATGTTCCATGTTCAGATGGGTGTGTTTACGTTCTTTTCATACTAAAATATTGTTCACATGCTTTTCGTTGTTCATTTTAAAAGATATACGTAAAGACGGAACTGAGAATGTGTAAGCTTGTTTTATTTCTTTTTGTCTAAACAAAGATAATGCATGCCTTTGTATGTACTAAATCTAAATCTTCATGATCATCTTGAACCTAGGAAAAAAGCTTCAGGGCTGTTTATCTCTGTCTCGATCTCTTTTTCCGAGTTTTAGACTGCAGAAACACAATTTTGAAAAAAACCTATACATAGACGGAAAGTAACGATCAACTCTCAATGACGGCATATAAACTACACGTACTCCCGGTGGTTGGAACTCTTCCGGTGTATGCTCATGAACTTGGCCATAAATTCTGCATAAAAAGTGCATGATTAACCTGTAAGCTTACTACAGAAGTGGATTTGTGCCAAATTATTGAATCCTTATATAATTGGATGAAATTTTTTAGTGGTTTGCATATGTTACCTTCTAGTTTCAGTAACGCACTCGCCCCTGCTGGGAGTCTTTTCTCCTGCGAGAACAAGATTTTAGTCAGTTCATCATCCATCTCTGAGATCCGAAAGAAGAAATTAGGGAGAGAACTTACATAGTAAGCATGCCAGTAATAGAGTTCCCTCCTAGAACTAGATGCTACTCCCTTTAGGAACTGTTCCACGAGCTTCTGCATTTTGGAAAATGCAAACTCCACAAAATTATACTTTGGTGACTAACTAGATATGAACAAATTCGAGGTATCGATGCAGTACCAGTAGAATCAGCTTCGGATGGACAAAATCTATAAGAAGCGTTTGAAACTTTCCCCGGATGAAAAATAATCTGGCAAAAGATTAATGCGGAAAATCAATTTATGCATAGCGGGATGCTGTTAGATGAACGGTGTAACTGAGTTAGGTGTGACATCTCTCGTGGGTTTCACATCGGTGAATGACTCTGAGATTCACATCATTCAACGGATGCCGATAAAATGATTACCTCTTCGGTGACGGATCGGCTAGGATTTCTGAAGCGAGTTCAAGCAGCACCTCTTCCCATCCAAGTGGAATTGGTTGTTCATCTTCAAAAGGATAGCTGCATAGGCAAAGCTCCATGTAAGTTGACTTTACAATAAACTCAAAATTCCCAACAATTTTATTGCCATATGTTCTCACTTGTGTGCTTTGCATGCTTCAAGACTCATCATTGCTTCTCTCAGATTCTGCTGTGATTTATTTGCAATCTTACTAGCAAAGCTCATAGGTAGGTCAAAGTCCTCCTTGCTGGCTATCTGAATAAGAACTTCCATAATCTGGCAAAGAGAAAATAAAACTTAAGCGGGCGTGGGCGTGGGCGTGGGCTTACCCACGTTGGCTGAAAACGTTGTGTTTTTTTCCATGCACCCGAATTTGAATCTCCCTCTCCGCAATTTATATTAGCTTAAGGTAAAATTAAAATAACATATCGGGAACTCTACGGTCCATGTAATACTCACTTCATGAGTCGCAGGAGCATCAACCTTGATGACCATGCACCGGTTTTTCACCGATTCAATGACGCCGGTGTCATTTTCGCAGCAGAGTATGAGCTTCCACGAATCCGAGTAACAGTCCATGATCCATTTGATCAAATGCTGAATGTGCGCTGTTGCTTTGTCAACACCGTACAGAACCATCACTGGAAGAAAAAAAAGGAAAAACATGTTAAGAGTTTTCAGAGAAATAGGTCAAAAGTGTTTGGAAGGGATTTGTGGGTATGTTGAGAGAATTTTGACCTCTGTGATTTGCCTTGGAATTTATAGAGCTGACTTCATGAGCAATTTCGTTGTTATTGTTTATTTCCTTGACTAAACCCATTAGGGCGTATCTGGCATTTGGTTCCAGTTGTACATTGAGTTCTACATGGTGAGGACTGGATGTCAATGGAACCACTACTTGCATTGGCCTTTGTTCCTGTCACCATTGGGTTATGCAAGAGAGATTTGAAAATGCTCGTTTACCCGTATAGATAAATCACAGTTTGACACGTGCGCATAAATTTTTTCTTTTCTGCTTTCGATAAGTTATTTACACGTATGTGTCACCATGTGATTTCTAACTAAGAAGGAACGACTAGTTTAACTGTTAGAACATTATGAGCATTTCACAAAATGTAAGGCATTATTTCTATATCTCAAATGTCTAATTCACAACAGAATACCTGAACCCGGAAGTATCTTAAATCATGAGATATCTGCAGAGGAAAACAAAGTAAAAAAACAAAAAATAGATCATTTTAATCCATCTTCAAGGAAAAAGATTTGGACTTTGTTGTATTTGATGTAAAGAAACATACTTCCCAGCTTGCGTCGCCGTATATTTCCCGTAGATATGCCATTGTTAGAGCTTTCTTCCCAGAACCAGTTGGTCCAGTAAACAAAATATGGGGACTGACGTTATCAATCACCTACAAATTCAAGAGCGTGAGCTAGAAAGCATGAAGAAAACCGAAAACAAACATGCAGAAGGCCTGCAGATGTTACGTATTTGCGTATGCAGCTAGAAAAATACGCAGAACAAACGATGAAAATGGGTGAAATATGCACAAATGGAACTGGTTATAAAACTAAAAACAAAACTGGAGGGACACTGATACAATAAACGGCTTTATTGTCTGTTTAGTGTCTTCACGTTCTATTTTCGACTGGAACTTTGTTATCAGTTTTGTCTGCGCATATTTAATCAGAAAATTACTCACAAGTTGCTTGAGAACTTGAGCTTCTTGTTTGTGGCAAGTGAATCCGTTCAACGAACTAGGCCGATGCCTATCCGCCCATAACTGCCTGAGACTTTCCACCACGAACGCTTTCTCGATGAATGCAGCTTCATTGAATGCGCTATGCTCAGGTGATAATTTTTTGTTCTTGCAAGAACTCTTTTTCATACACGAAAACCATGCCTGACTTTCGCTCTTCCTCCTATTGTCCGTGAACTTCCTCATGCTGGCTGTTGTCGTCCTGCTTGCATCACTCGTCTTGCTGCTAGCCATGCTCAGCTTCCCGCTGCTCTGCCTGCTCACCGCAGAGCTGGAAGTGGTGGTGGTTGTCTGTGACAGACCATACGGGGACAAAAGTCCGCGGATATTCACATTCTGATCGCAGTTACTGTTTGATCGAGTAGTACTTATCTGTTGAGAGGCAGCAGAGGAAACCACTTTCGGTTTTTGTAAGTGATTTCGAGGCAATGCCATGACATCGCACTCTCTAGAGAAGAAGATATCACCTGCTGCAATAGAATCTGAGCTTTCGTAAGCCGGAGCAGCTTTGTTATTCAACATGGAGTTTGGAGAAGTTCTAGCAAGCTTTGCATGGGCAAGCATTTCGTTAATTTCGCCGACAGACGGCGTGCTCACTTGCCTTTGCTTCTGATGAGCCCTGCTTTTGGATAACGGGGATGGAGTCCTCTCCCCTTTCGTAGGCGTGATCGAACGATTCCTCTGCTGGTTAGTTTCTCTCGGTGATCTATGCTGCGGAGCAGCTGCTGATCTTCTGCTGTTCCTTCGCTGATGTTGTTGGTTTCTGTTTGAGCCTACAATCTCATCACCATCGTCGTTCATATTGCGCTCTTCTCGGTCTGTTTGAAAAGGTGAAACGTGTCTCCTGCGCTCGGACTTTCCCATGGGGCTGATGTTCCTATGAATATCAGAACCCGCCATTGGCAAAGTTCGAGCATTGCTGTCATCTCTTCTGGGCTTGTAGGGCGACTTGCTGCTAGTTCTTCTTCGAACCGGACTTACCACGGAGGTAGTTCTTGGAGTAGGGCCGTCGTATTCAAACCTCGAAGATCTCCTGCTCTGCTTCAAAGGGCTGATGGTTCTTCCCAAATACAACTCTGGTTTTGCCCCTTCGGACTCCCATTCTCCACTTGGCCAATTGTTTCCGCCGTGCCAGGGGCTATCTGGGATGTCTGTCTCGGCATAAGACGGCTCATATCCACTCCTCCTTTGCTTCACCGGCGTCAGAGAATTCCTACTGGGCCTTGACCAATTATTCTCCATTTTTAACTAACCAAGTTGATGCAACGGTTAGAAGGTGACTCAACCCTTGCAAGGTTTCTTAACTTTCAGAAAAAGTGGCCAGGCTTGGCCAGTAAGGCATCGGCGAGAGGGAAAACGGCGCGGATCACCAGCTAAGCCCCCTAAACGACTGCTAAATTGAGCACCACGAGCTTACAAAAAACCCAATTGAACACCGAGGCAGGCATCGAGGGGTTGATTTAGAAGGAGAAGAAATTCGAGAAACGAATATCATAAATTTAATGTAACGAAGGAGACAATGAGAAGAACAAAGAAAAGGGTATCTGAAGGAAGTGAGGAGGAAAATCCGATGCTTACACAGAACAGAAGACATTGATGATGTTAACTATGTCGATGTTAAGCTCCGAGTGTTTAATTTACAGCTGTAATAAGAAAAGAGAGACAAATAAACCTTGTTTTCTGTAATTTCTAAGCTCATGTTTTTGTCTTTATCTTGTCTCTGTTTTATCGGACTGGAAGGTTACAGCGTACCGACAACAAGGATAGGGAAATTTGAATGGAATAACTTTGAGGCATCGGCATGGCGGCTATATCGGCATACGTCCAGAGGCTGTCATCTGCAATGGAAGTTCGTTTGGGTTCTTTGGAAATAGGATTCATATTAGCAGATAATATGTCACTGGCATCATATTACATGTCGCATACAAATTACAGTTTGACAAACAAGGTGGTGATTTGTCAATATTATTATGTTCACGTCTTGTCGTCTGAAGTCTTACGAGTCTTGTCTGCATAACAAGTTGTCACCTCGTCTACTACTAAACGAACCATAACACTGTTATGCATGTGTTATAGCATGAATGGACGAGGAGTTTATACTTTTAAGATATAACTTTAATAAATGTACGTCGTGTTGTAGTCAATATATTTTCTGGAGCAGCTGAACTACAAGTCAATATATTCTCTGGTTTCTCTTACTCTGTTGAAGAATAAAATAAGGTTTTATGGGTACATGGAAGTCGTTAGAATTCTTAAGCAGTTACAAAGCTTCTTGCTTGTAGCTCAAGAAATGCACAGAACTCATCACCCTCTCATTGTTTTCCTCTTCCACCAAAAGAAGCTTCAAAACTCTTAAGTAGTAATTTGATAAAGGAATTTACAATTGTACATTCGTATGGCAAGTATACTCCTCATATCAAACATGTGGGGTGGGTGCTACAGATTTCTATTCGTTCAGACTGTTTGGAGAGAGGCTTTGAGTGGTGAAGTTGATAACCAATCTAATAAAGCAGTATTGACAAGCTCTGGAACTTCATCGTGTGGACAGTGCCCGGCCTGCAGATTTACCAAAGTTGTATTCGGATAAAACGCTTTGATGCTGTTAGCCTTGGCAGGACCTACCCACGGATCCAAGTCACCCCAGACCAACAACAGTGGACAAGACATCTTGCTTAAGACGCTGTCCAGAGTGTACTTGGTCTGGTTTGTCATGAACCGGGTCATCAATCTGCGCAAAACAATCAAGAAACGTCATACTTACTAACGAATCAGACATCAATTTTCATGACCAAATCTTCAAGATATCACTAATCTATGTCATTCGTTTTCAGGGATCTTTATTATAGAACAGATCTACACATACCTGTAATACACTTCTCCAGCGTTTGGGTCAGCGGCTGGCATTATTATGGACTCCACCAGATAGTCATCCACATTGGCAGTGTTTTTATACACCTGCGCCAGCAAAATCCAGTATTTAAAACATGTCGTAGTAAAATTTTGTTACGAATTTGGGAGACTATTGTATAATGATTGGAATATCAAGGTTGACCTTACACTCAGACTTCACGGAGAAGCTTTAGAAAATAACTTACGCTCTTTAAGACGGATTCAACACGTGCTGGTTGCTTTGCTTGCCAGAACAGAAATCCAAGTACCACTCGCTGGAAAACTTCCTTCAGGGGCTTTAGGATGAACTTCTGCAGGGCTGTTTCCTCCTCAGACTCCTTGGCTATACTATTAGGATTTCCAAACTGTCCCGCAGAATTCAGAAGTGCAACTCCAACTACTTGCTCAGGCAACCCAGCTGCTGCGACCAAGGCAGTAAAACCTCCGAGGCTAAATTTACAGCGAGTCAAATAGTCATTATCTCAAAAGCCATCTGAAGAGAAAACATGAGATATACACATTTTCCGTTTGCAATGATCAACTCAAGGCAAATTACCCCTCTTAATTGAAAAAGTTAAAAAGACCTCAACTCAAGGTTTATGCCTGTAAACTTAGAAACCCTGTTTGACGTTTAGAAAACACGATCTTCCACATTTTACAAGCCTTAAGTTATGTAATGTTATACATGAAATATTACAGATTCTGTAAGTAACTAATTAAAGTTTAGTTTACCTGTTTCCAACTAAAACTGTCGGTTCTTTCACTATCTCCTTTAAGAAATCCTCCACTTGATCTCTCCAAACCATGGCATCATAATCAACAAGTGCTTTCTCACTCCACCCGAACCCCAGCAAGTCTATGGCGTAAACCTTATATTTTTTAGCCAACTCTGGAATATTGTACCTGTAACACGGGGAGCAAATAAAAACTTATCAACTTTAAAGTATACTAAACTTACAGCCACCAGAAGCATGAATGTTTACTTCATATGAAAGTTCACACAGGAAACTTGAAATCGAAGGGTTAAAAGAAACCCAAAACCCCTAAGGCATGTCGACAACAACTGAATTTTAATCACAAAAGCAAAAGAAACAAAAAGGAAATCAGCCTCAATTTCTTGAAATTTCGTACTTGATCCGATTTCAAGACCTCTCACTCTCAGTTTGGATTTCTCCGCCACGGAGCTTATAGGAATTTGCAAACAACTATGCCATAGCCAATGCATACGCAAGTAGATGTAAACTCTCATAAAAACTGAAGGGAAAAATAGAAGGTGATGGGCACAAATTAGCAAACCTCCAGTGAAATGCAGAAGCACCAAAACCATGAATAAGAACAACTGGAGGCCCTTCTCCTTGCACCACATAATGAATTTTGTGACCCCTCCATGTCCAAAAATTGTACCCCTCCGGCTTAAATTCCAGTCTTTCAATACCTAGAGACAGTGGCAGAGGCAGGATTTCAACTCACTGGGGTCATAATAAAGAAGTAAATGTGGTAACATTTTGTTATTTTAGATATATAATTCATGATTGATTCTTATAATTTGAACTTGTCATTGTACTATATCATTATCAATAATGACAATATTTATTTCGACGCATACAACCAAGTTATAACCATATAGTGACCTTAACCGTATAATATTATATTTTTCCACTTAAGCAGCCACAACCTTTAATTTGACTGCCATAAGCAAATACACCAACTTTTGTGCAAGATTATTGATCAATCTTTTCAATTCATTGAGCTCACTATGAAAAAATGTTGATTAATATAGTGTTTTAATAGATAATGAAAATCAAAGCAAGCACACATACATAAACTTAAACTGAACCTAAAACTTAAACTGAACTTAATTATTGGAAGTTCTTATTGGGGTATTGGGATCAATAGCAAAAATAGTGTGTAGTAATACAGAGTTGTTGGGGTCATGCGAACCCATCGACCCCCCTTTCCCTCCGCTACTGCCTAGAGAATAAAATTAAATAAAATCCCACATAATCCAAAACCCTTGTGCCTAAAAGCAGGAAAATTTGCAACGAGATTATGAACTAAGAAAGATGGTAAGTAAAGAGATTAACCTTGAACTGGCTGAGCAGTCAACGAAGAACCCATGACGGAGAGTCCTGCAGCTGCAACTCCTCTGAAAGCAAAACACCTCCTGTTCATCACACATTTGCTTCCTTCCAAGTAAATGCAACACTCACTAGTCAGTACCCAGAAAAGGAAATTTGAAACCTTTTTTCCGAAATTCTAAACTAGTCTAATCTACGCTAAGTTAAAACTTAGCCGCACAAGGCCGGCCCACTAGCCAACTAGCTTAACCCACGTCAGTAAAATCGAAACTTTAGTAAATTAAATGCAAAGATAGAGTGGATGAGGAGCGGATGAGCTTACTGTTGCAATGAAATGGTCTTGTGAGGCCAATGAACCTGGTTTCATGAATTGGGTTGAAGAGCTCTGTTCTCGCTGAAGGCAGTACGGACGAAGACATCGCAATGGCTGTGAATTCCTCTCAAATATTTGGGTGTAAAATGAGGAGGAAACTCTTAAGTTGTCAACTTTTCTGTGGTTGGTGTACGCTGCGCGTTGTGGTGGGAGGAGAGCCCACGTGATTAAACGGTCTGTCGTTTCTCGTTCTTGGCTATACGATGTCGTTTTGTTTGATAATCTCTAGGCAACCCAACTGCTCCAACCGAAAATTTTCATTTGTTCCATGGAAGCCCCGGCGAGAATTCTCAGTCTCAATCGCCAGCTCTTTGCCAAAACGACGCCGTCCGCCCTCGCTTTCTCTCCAAAACTCCGTCGGCCCGCAAATTCCTCGCTTCTATTTCACACTCTAGCTCGAAACGGCGTCCGCAAAAGAACCCCCTTTTCTCTTTCGCTCGCGCAGTCGCACTCCTCGTTCTGCTTCAATCCGAGCCCCTTCAAATCCCTCCCCCCTTATCTCTCCTCCCAGTCGCCGTTCAGCAGCTTCAACCACTCTCTCTCACTCTCAAACGACGACGTTTCCACCTCGAATCGGGCGTTCCACCGTGACATTGACGGAAATGTGGCTTCTTTCGGGACCCACAACCGTGAAGTGAGAGTGGTGTTGCTGGGCTGGCTCGGCTCCAAGACGAAGCATCTGAAGAGGTACGTGGAGTGGTACAACTCTAGAGGCATTCGCGCCGTGACCTTCGTCGTTGATCCGAGAGAGGTGCTCTGGTTTGATTTGGGCCGCCGGGTCGAAAATCGGATTTCAGACTTGGCCCGGGAGCTCGCTTCGTGGGTGGAGGATGGCGGAGAAAGGTGTTTGCTTTTTCACGCGTTCAGCAATACGGGTTGGTTTGTGTAGGTATCTTTGTTTGGATGTGATTGCTTTGTGTTACTGCTGTCATGGGTTGCCAATTTTCGGGTTTTGGGAGGTTGCTTATGGCAGTTAGTTTGTTGCAGGTATGGTGCCATTCTTGAAATTCTGCAGGGGAGGCAAGACCTGATGGAGAAGATTAAGGGGTGTGTGGTTGATTCAGGGGCAGCTGAACCTTTTAATCCTAAGGTTTTTTTTGACATGGTTTAATCGGACTTTTAAGTATCGATTGATTGCTGTCGAATAACATAAGAACTGTTTTTTGACATGGTTTAATTGGATGCATTTGTTTGCTTAGATTGAATATAGGATCTGCTTTTGAGTGGATTACCTATTTTGTGGAATCTGAAATGACTTACTGCTTATTAGAATGCAACAAAGCACCCTGCAATGCAAATTCGCTTTGGTTTCTCTGCATTTTGATCGAATCTGCAATGTAATCTGAGGAATGTTTTTGAATCTGATTCGCCAAATATTTCAAATATGTTGGATTTATATATTTATGTTTTGTTTTATGGTTATACATCAATGTGAGTTCAACTTGAGCTATATGTTATGAATTCAGAAGGGCGTCGTTGTGCTTCGCATTTATGGTGCTGTGTGCAAATGATAACCTTCTCTAACCTTGACAGGTGTGGGCAGCGGGATTTTCTGCTGCGATTTTGAAAAAACACAGCTCTTTAACAAGCACTGCAATTGAGGCTAGAGAATTAAATGAGTCGGAAGGTGCAGAAAGCTTGTCAAAGCTGCAAGAAGAGAAACCTCCACTAGTCGAAGCCGTGGTTTTACTGATATTAGAGAAGCTGTTTTCAGTTCTTCTAAAGTTTCCTGATGTGGATAAGTAAGCAATGCTTGTTTTTTATTTAAATGCTTGGAAATCATATACGATATATAACTTGATGTTCAAGAAAATGGGCAGAATTTTTCAATTAAAAGGTATATGATTGACTTTTGTATTGTTTTCGTGCAGGAGGTTAACGAAGGTAGTTTCTATTCTTTCGGAAAACAGTCCTGATTGCCCACAGCTTTACCTATACAGTACTGCTGATAAAGTCGTTCCACACCAGTCAATTGAGTTGTTCATGGCTGAGCAAAAGAGGAAGGGTAGAATTGTACGGTCCTTCAATTTCGGCACAACACCTCACGTGGATCACTTCAGGAATTTCCCCGACATATACTCTTCAGAGCTCGACAGTTTCTTGAAAGATTGTTTAACTACAGTTAAGACGATGTAAACTCTGCAAATGCAGATTGTGTAAACTCTGCAAATGCAGATTGTGCAGAAGTCATTCGATTTAAACATTGTCTGGTGTGTTGTCAATAGGAACACGTCCGAGGTTATAAAGTGTCGATGTGTTCAGTTCTAATGCAGCAAATGCCAATAATTTTGCAGTCTATTAGTTCACAGCAAAGATCTGCCAGGCTGGAAGGACAGTCTAACAAACTGTGTTTAGCTACCGATGGGGGATAGAGAGCTTGTTTAAAGAACTCAAATGTCCTTGTTGGAAAGAAAAGTGATCTAATGCTTCTTTTGAACTTTGCAGAGCTTACCGGTTCTTCATGCTTGCATTGTTAGATTAGTAGATATATTTTTTACAACCCGATATTATTATCTACTCAATTTTACGAGTAAAATAATCCGATTGGGTGCAAGGAGGCATGCGCACTAGCACAAACAACTGACTTAACTCACATCTGCGTAGAAGTAAATTTGAAATGATGATTCAATCGTTTGCTACCAATTTATTGATGTAAGGTTGGGGCATGTAACGTTATAGATGCCAATAAATGAGCGCTACCGAGGTCATGTTTTCAAATAACTCTGTTTTCTGTAACTGTTGTATTCAAATTCTTTATTAGCTGCCATTTAATACTACGGTTTAGTGATATGTTTTCTTCACTTGTAAGTGAGAGGTCTTAGATTCGAGTCAAAGACGAATTTGAACTACATTATTGTTAGCTCATTATAAGCCTAAATTCACTTCCTCCCTCTAGCGTAGACAATATCGTTTGTTAAAAAATAAAAATAAAAACTCTCTTCAGCAGCTCAAGGATCTAAGAACACTAGGCCCTGCCAACCAAATTTTGAAAACCCGACCCGCACATACATAAGCAAGATGTCCAGGTTCATTATGCTGCTCAGCCGACAACCAAAAACACCAACGCTTTCAGGCTTTTTCTGAAAAAAAGAAGAGATACGGAAAGAGATAGAATTTTGCTACTGCAGTTCGGAGTCGCGCGTCAAAAATGGCGGTTTTGGAGGATTCGCTGGTGAGCTCCAAGCTCTCTCCGCCCAATACATAAGGAGCCGTCGTTCTCGGCGGCACCGTCGACCTTACACAACGGTCATCGCCTGTTTCTCAAGGTATGTTTCTTCATCTTTTCCTTTATATTTACTTCTTGTATGTGAATTTTAAGATTAATGGTTTGATGGAAATGGAAGCAGGCGGCGGCGGAGCTGGCAACGGATCGGATTGTGGTCGGAATTTGCGACGGACCCATGTTGACTAACAAGCAGGTTCTTAGCTTTCATTCATCATTCA